>CM019148.1:171106923-171354582 GCA_009733165.1 Naja naja | reverse complement strand
GAGAGAGAGAGAGAGAGAAAGAGAGGGAGAAAGAGGGAGAAGCAGCTTTACCAGGCAACAGAAGACAAGGGGATGGCAATATGGTGTTGGAAGGCAGGAAATTGCAGTGGCTCTTATCATACTGTGAAAGCTACAGTATGCTGTTCCATTGCCCTTAGTGAAATAAAATTCAGCTGCAAGTACTTTCATCTTCTACAAGTAGATACAGGTAATCCATGACTTAAAGCTGTTTGTTTAATGACTGCTCGAAGTTACAATGGCGCTGAAAAAAAGTGACTTATGACCAGTTTTCACACTTACCTCTGTTGCAGCATCCCCATGGTCACGTGATCAAACTTCAGCCGCTTGGCAACCAACTCATATTTATGACGGTTGCAGTGTCTTGGGTTCATGCAATCCCCTTTTGTGACCTTCTGACAAGCAAAGTCAACGGGGAAAGCCAGATCCAGTTAACAACCGGGCGACTAACTTAACAACTGCCGTGATTCACTTAAGAACTGTGGCAAGACAGGTCATACAATGGAGCAAACACATGCTCACCTAACACATGTCTCAGTTAGCAACACGAACTTTGGGCTCAGTTGTGGCCATTAGTCGAGGACTATCTTGGTTGAAAGGAGAGCATCTTCTCTTTGCTCTTCTGTAGGCCCCGCTCATGGTTTTAAATCATAGCATCCCAGACCAAGAACATGCACAGACTTTGGGAAAGCACAGGGTAAGAAGGCGATAAAGTAGAAGCCTACATTTCTGCCTGGTTTCCTTCTCCCTCTGCCCTCAGTGTGCTCCCATGAATCATACTGCATGTATCAGTTAATTTCCCTGAGGCTGCTCTTCCTGTTCTGACAACTAGCTTCTTCTGACCAACAGCAACTGTGGACCCGATGACCTTCATCACACAGCTAGGCGACCTCTTCTATTTGAGAAGGCTGCAAAGCCGTCCTCGGATGGTTGGACCAGGAAGTGTGACCACAGTAATTAGCAGGAAGTTGCTGGAGCTGGATACAGCACATTTAATGCTCTGCAGATTCTTGATGGCATTTGATCTTGTCGATTCAGGAGCTAAGATCATAGGGCAGGAGTTTTGAAAATGGAGAGAAATAAAAAAAAAACCCTAGATAATAATTCTCCGGTGCTGGGCTTTGATGGCAGGTTGAATAAGCGCTTCTGACCCACGCTGGCAACATTTCTGAAAGGGGCGATTTGCGATTGAAGCCCTACGAGAGAAAGGGAACCAAATTTCTTGCTCCAGTGAAAGTTAATGTTCCCAATATTACAAAGAAACAAAGTGTTACAACACTTCTTCCCCAGGTTGCGGCAATATAATTATCTAGCAGTTGTGCAATTTATGGGGGAGAAAGGTACGATGCAGTTATGGAATATAAAGGTGAACAGGGTGGGGGGTGGGGAAATTATGCTCTTCAAATGCCCATCTCCTGCAAACTCTGAATATTGTCTTCAAGGCATATGCTACATTTTTCCCCTGCTCCTCCCTTTCTCCTTTAGTGTGCTGTGCTTGTATCAGTCACACCCATTTATTTCAACCATAATTTATGTGTTAGTTCAAACTTGGCAAGAGTGCAGGTGTTGCATCCAACATTTGGTCTTGCCTCAGAAGTTTCTATGAATATGAATGCCTATAGTTTTTTTTTACAAGCTTACTCTATCACCATAGCAACATGTTTGTTAACTTAAGAGCTTGTAGTTTTAATAGAACTCTTATTCTTTTTTTTAAACAAGTTTTATTCAATTTTTAACGGTTCAAATAAGGCTCTTTTCAGTAGACAGCATATTCCCGGGTCATCACTTTTACATGCAAATATGACAATAGTTCTATATTCATTTTTGACATTTAACTTCCTATTTTATCCCATTTTTACTTCCATTCCATTTTTGGCAAACAAAGGGCCAAACAAATTAATCCTAGTCTCAAATCTTAATCTCAATCTGTATAACCCCCATTTCATTTCAAATTAGTTGTAAATATTTTTAAACGTTTATATATCTTAAAAATAACAATATGTTTGCCCATCATATAGAAAATAAAGTTTATCCATATCTATCCTTTAACTATCTTCACATTGTTAATACTCTTTTATCATTTACATATTTCTTTTATCCGCCAGATTTGCCTTTTCATCACATATTCTCTCCATAATTCTAAATCAATACAAGCTTTAACACAAAAAGAATAAAAAGAAAACCTAGACTTGCCCCCTTTACTACTTTGAAAGTGACACCTCAGTGGTTAACATATTAACATAGTGATAATCATTCCCTTTAAAGCAGAAGATAGAATAAAGAAAAAGAGAAAAGAAAAGCTACATAACATTATATCTCTTTTCAATCGGGTTCTGCAACACATATCCCCCTAAAGTTTGTTTATAGTTCCAAAATAATAATAAAAATAACTAACCTTGGTTACTGACAAATCTGGTTTTTAAACATCTTCAAAAATCATTTCAGTTAATTCAATTTATCTAATCAACATTTACCTTTCTTTTATAAATAAAAAGTAAAAGTGTAACCTTCATCTAATAAAAATTGTCAGTAGCCCCCTCTATTGTTTTACATTTTTATGATTACAATATATTCTTATTACCCCTCTTCTCCATGCAGAACCCCCCTTCTTAATACATTAACCATTATCTCTATGTAAACGAGTTTCTTTCTTCATTATATAATTCCCGTATTTCTCTATCTTCTGCTCTTGTTTCTTGTTCCCTCTCCTCCCTTTTATCCTGCTATATCCCTTCTCCATCCAATTGGAATCCCCCCCTCTCTCTTTGCCTCCTGCTCCCTATTCTTCTGGACCTTTCTAGCATGCCTAATTTCATAAATGTTCCCCTTTTTAATTACTTTCTTAGGTTTCATTTTTTTAACCACCCTTCCTTTCCCTTTTATTTGTATTAATCTTTGTGTTAATTGTCTCTTTAAAATGGCTTTCCCTTGTGCTGGCTTCTCCTTTCCAAGATTCCTTCTTCTTGTTCTTTGTTCGCCATTTCCATGCCCATGTCTTCTGCAACAAGCCAAATTAGAATAGAACTCTTATTCAATGAGATGTGCAGTGCAGGGTTCATCCAAGTATCTATAATCTAGTTTTATTTATTCTCAGTTACATGGGAAAGATACAGGCTGATTAGGGATACCTTTAATTTGATTTAAAAACAAGTTTTGGGGAAATCAAAGGAATCTTCAGTGTTGTCAGTTCTCATTACCACAATGGGACTCAGTAGCAAAAAGGGTCTTCAGAAATTGTGTTCAATATCCTCTTAGATCAAGGCAGAACATCTTATTTATACAATTTCCTAAACTGGCTGTTACAGGTGAAACTCAAAAATTAGAATATCGTGCAAAAGTTCATTTATTTCAGTAATGCAACTTAAAAGGTGAAACTAATATATGAGATAGACTCATTATATGCAAAGCAAGATAGTTCAAGCTATGATTTGCCATAATTGTGATGATTACAGCTTACAGCTCATGAAAACCTCAAATCCACAATCTCAGAAAATTAGAATATTACATGCAATCAATAAAACAAGGATTGTACATAGAACAATATCGGACCTCTGAAAAGTATAAGCATGCAATATGTACTCAGTACTTGGTCTGGGCCCCTTTTGCAGCAGTTACTGCCTCAATGCGGTGTGGCATGGAAGCTATCAGCCTGTAGCACTGCTGAAGTGTTATGGAAGACCAGGATGCTGCAAGCTCTTCTGCATTGTTCGGTCTCATGTCTCTCATCTTTCTCTTGGCAATGCCCCATAGATTCTCTATGGGGTTCAGGTCAGGCAAGTTTGCTGGCCAATCAAGCACAGTAATCCCATGGTCATTGAACCAGGTTGTGGTGCTTTTGGCAGTGTGGGCAGGTGCCAAGTCCTGCTGGAAAATGAAGTCAGCATCCCCATAAATCTCATCTGTGGAAGGAAGCATGAAGTGCTCCAAAATCTCCTGGTAGATGGCTGCATTGACCCTGGACTTAATGAAGCACAGTGGACCAAGACCAGCAGATGACATGGCTCCCCAAATCAACACAGACTGTGGAAACTTCACACTGGACTTCAAGCATCTTGCAGTGTGTACCTCTCCATTCTTCCTCCAGACTCTGGGTCCTTGGTTTCCAAATGAGATGCAAAAGTTGCTCTCATCAGAAAAGAGGACTTTGGACCACTGAGCAACAGACCAGGTCTGTTCTTCTTTAGCCCAGGTAACACGCTTCTGATGTTGTTTGTTGTTCAGGAGCAGCTTGACCAGAGGAATACGACATTTGAAGCCCATGTCCAGGATCCGTCTGTGTGTGGTGGCTCTTGATGCACTGACTCCAGTCTCAGCCCACTCCTTGTGAAAGTTCCCAACACTTTTGACTGGCCTTTTCCTGACAATCCTCATCCCTGCTGCTTGTGCACCTTTTTCTTCCACACTTTTCCCTTCCACATAACTTTCTATTAATGTGCTTTGATACAGCACTTTGGGAACATCCAACTTCTTTTGCAATTACCTTTTTTTCCCTCCTTTTATTTTTTATTTCCCTCCTTATGGAGGGTGTCAATGATGGTTTTCTGCACAACTGTCAGGTCAGCAGTCTTTCCCATGATTGTGATTCCTACTGAACCAGACTGAGAGACCATTTAAAGGCTCAGGAACCCTTTGCAGGTGTTATGGCTTAATCAGCTGATTAGTGTGAGACACTTTGAGTCTAGAATATTGAACCTTTTTACAATATTCTAATTTTCTGAGATTGTGGATTTGGGGTTTTCATGAGCTGTAAGCCATAATCATCACAGTTATGGCAAATCACGGCTTGAACTATCTTGCTTTGCATGTAATGAGTCTATCTCATATATTAGTTTCACCTTTTAAGTTGCATTACTGAAATAAATGAACTTTTGCACGATATTTGCACGATATTCTAATTTTTTGAGTTTCACCTGTATATATAAACTAATAATAAAACTCTTTGAAAAAGTATCTGGGAAAAGCACACAGGGTCACCTTGCTGGCTGGCATGGGGACAGGAAGTTCTTCAGATGTTTTTGAGGTTGTTAAGTTTGCATGAAGAGACAGACGCGGAATGCTACAGCTCTTAAGTTTATTAGTGACTTCAGCTCAGAACAGACCTGACTGGCTTTGCTGCGGCTGCTACTTATAGCCGGCAGCCGTAGCTGACAGCCAATCAGAGTGCAGGGTTTTCCCGCACTTTTTAAACCAATCATCTCCAACACTTTACAAGAACAATTCAAACTAAACCAATGATTTCAAACACTACATACATAACAGAGGTAAAGAGCGGGGACAGTTTATTTATTTATTTACAAAATTTATATTGCTTTCTACTCACACATGGCAACTGAAGGCAGTTTACAGGACATAAAAACACAATATAAAAGAAATAAAAATAATAAAATAATAACCCATCATCCCCACACCTGATGACAACACACTTTCATACCAGCCATTTAATGGGCTCCATTCCGCCCTGAGTTCCCCCAGGTCTGCTGGCAGAACCATATCTTCAGAGCCTTCTGAAAGCGTGCTAGAGTGGGTGGCCTGTCTAATTTCCAGGAGGATGATCAGTGGTGGTATTCTACCGGTTCTGGCATACCAGTAACACCGAAGATCAGCTGGCAGAGAACCAGTTTGCTCCGAGGCTCTCCGAGGCTCTGCAGTTGGGCCCACCTGCCTGTCCCTGCTCCTAGGTCCTTTTTAACCTCTCAGCTGTTTGGTGTAGCAAAGTGGATTGCTGTGCTAAACAGCTGAGAGGCACAGCAGCTTAGTTTTTACTGGTTTAACACGTGTGCAAACTGCGCATTTGGCGTGTGTGTGCGCATGATTGTGCAAGTCGTGCAAGGTGCACTATCCCATCCCTGCAGCCACATCCACCAAGCCACGCCCACAGAACTGGAGGTGGGAACTTTTGAATCCTACCACTGGGGATGATGTTCCAGAGGGAGGGAGCCATCAGAGAGAGGCCTTTCTTCTGGGTGTCCTGCCAGATGTGTCTCCTTAGAAGACAGGACCCAGAACATTCCTTGCCTCACCGCTCTTGCAGGTCAGGTAGATGTGACGGTTCTTTGTTGAATGTCTAGCCACAGTCCAAATGTCTACAGGTGTACAATTTGTTGACTGCTTCTATGAAAAGATGTTTAGATTGGCCCTTCTGACTCCCTTAATTTGGATAAATGAAGTCATTCATGTACCCAGTCCTTACTGCTGCTGTCTTATTGTTGCCACCGCCATTTATTAAAGAGAAAGTTCCATTCTGCAGCACCGTTAGTCAAAAGATAGTGAATGGAAAACTATTTCACTATACTCAGCTGCCTTGGCTTTTTGTAGCTAGCAGAATCACCAATATTCCTCAGTGGCTAAATTCCTTGTCATGGTTTCAGAAGAGGATACAAGTTGTTTCTTTTGTAGAATAAGATAAAGGAATAAATGGAGATGAATGGGGAAAAAATTTCATGATTCCTGTAGGTTTAAGGTTGCAACTAATCTTCCAGATATCATACACATATTAGAGGTAAGACTAAGGATAAAAAAAAGAAAGAAAAGAAAGAAAAAGAAAGAAAAAAGGAAGGAAGGAAGGAAGGAAGGAAGGAAAAAAAGCACAGCTTGGTTCAATGACAATCAATAATATAATTAAAAATAATAATTTGCATCTAGCTAGTAGATGACTCATACTGATTCTTTAACCCTACCTGTAAGGTAGCTCAGACAAGAAGTATTATGAATCTTTATTGTAAGGTTACATTATCAGAATCTTGCAAACTTAAAATTCTTTCCCCCCTTTTTCCCTCTCCAGAAAATCAGGGAGTTTCTCTTCTGAAAACCTTCTCATGTTTCCTCTCATTCTGTGGGCTGATAAATACTGTACATGCTGGTTGTGCAGACTGTGATTCTTCCTTTTGTCTCCCATGGACATTCCTACATGCTGATACACCACATTATTTGGGGTATATTTTTTACCAGGCAGGCGTCAAACTGGGAAACCAGAAGTTTCATCTGGATGGAAGGCCAAAGAACAGGAGTAAAGTGAAGCTGGCTCCTCCCTTTTTAAAATGCTAATTTGAGAGAGACAGAAATTTCTTCTGAATGGTGGCTCAGAGATAAAGTTCCTCAAGTTTTGTTGACTTCTTCCAGCTTTCTAGATTGTGAGATTTAGATCGATTAAATGTTTTGTATTGGAACTCTTGAAGTGTTGTTTCCTACCTTTACTTACAAAGGATACTTTGTATTGTGGAAATAGATTAATTTGGGGAGGACTTGCAAGTTTGTCAGCATTCTTCTAAATTTGTTGCTAAGGTATAATTGTGGATCTGACCCTTGCAGTTTAAAGCAGTATAAATCTGTGACTGTATTCATTCACATTCTAGAGAATGTAAAATAGATGTGCATTTTACATTCACTAATTTCATAAGTAGGAGCTCGTAAGGAAAAAATATGAGTCAATAAAGATTGAAGACTTGAATGTATGTAGTATTTTGTGGAAATAAAAATTGTCTGACAAACTTGTAATTGTATAATGTAGAGGCTGAGCCCAGAAACTAAGATTATTCTTGTAAGCCACAATTGCACTGAAATAAATGGTTAGATTGCACGTTCTTCTTTTATTAGCATGCTTTTGAAAGTGCTCACTAATTTTGAAAATACTGAAATCCAGTTTTGTCTGACAAAGAACAGATGAATAACTTGGTCCATATAAAAGCTGGATTGTAGGAAAAAGGAAGACACAGCTGCTTGTAGAATATTCTGAAGTATTTTGATGCCTGTGAATGAGAAAGAAATAGAATCATACACCAACTAAAGTGAAGGTGTATTGCAAAACTAACCAAATCAATTTATTATATGAAGTAGGGAATCTTAGAGGCATCTTGTTTTCCGCTCTGAAAGTAAGAATAGTAAATTTGTTCTCCTTTCAAGACTGCTTCAACTTGTTTCATGGTAGTGTAAGTCCTAAATATCCACAAAATTAATACAAAATTATTAAATATAGGTGGATCAAACCTGGGTTTGATGTTCTTGTGACTACTTCAGCTAACCTTTCAACAGTAATAAACCATCTCTGTTAAATATTGTTAATTAAAGCCTTTGAACATTTTTAAAGAAAAGGATGGTAGTGGGGTTCGCTGTGATTGCAATTAATTTGAATGTAAATTCTTGAAAACCCATCTTAAAGAACGTGTTTAGTTTGATGTAATACAAAATGAATGTTGTCACAACATTAAAATAGTTGAAGTTAGCACTTGGATCAATGCATTATAATCTGGCAGTGCTCTTGCACTTTTATAAAAGAGCTTCATTTGTGGTCCCGGCCCTCCCAGTTCAACATTTTACAAATTGACATAGAAATTGCATCCCAATTCCCCTGCCTGAGATCTCACAAGATCACTATGCAGAACTGTTTTTTTTTGGGGGGGGGGGATGTTTTGTATAGAGTAGTCTGCTGATTTATTCTGCAATCAGCTGCATTCCATTGATGTCAAGCTCAGGAGGATATTGTATTGATTACAGATTTACTGGAAAAACTCAACTATTCTACAATAGGTTGTTTACTCAAACTTTTCTTCACAAACAATGGCCTGGAATAGTAGCTTGTACTCAAATTTAGAGATTGCACATATTAAATGACAGTAAAACCAATGCATCCACTTCTTATCTTGTATTTAACTTCCAAAAACCTAAGAGAGAGAAGAGAAGAGAAGAGAAGAGAAGAGAGAGAGTGAGAGTGCTTTGAAAAATGATAATGTCCTAAGGGTAAAATAAGATTGACCAAACCAGGTACCAGAAAATGGAGCTTGTAACAAAAAAATAGTTGCAAACATTAGAGGAACATGTTCACTTAGCTGTCCATTGGTTCCTGCAGTGATGGGATTCAAATTTTTTTACTACTGGTTCTGTGGGTGTGGCTTGGTGGGCGTGGCAGGGGAAGGATACTGTAAAATCTCCATTTCCTCCCCACCCCACTAACCTGCTTTCCAGCTCTGTTCTCCTGTGCAGGGCAACAAAAGAAGACCCAGCCGATCAGCTGGGACTCAGGAGGCAAAGAATAGATGGGGGTGGGGCCAGTCAGAGGTGGTATTTGCTGGTTCTCTGAACTACTCAAAATGTCCCCTACCAGTTCTCCAGAACTGGTCAGAACCTGCTGAATACCACATCTGGGTTCCTGTAATATCCAGCTTTTACACTGGCAACACAGCATAGTGTATTCATCTACAACTTGATATTTTCTAGATGTGATGACTCCATAATATCTAGTAATCCTTAGCCAACATTTCTTCTGTACTGTTTTGTCCCATGGAGGCCTTCCTGGCCATGTAACATCTTGTGGATTTAAATTTGGAATCTTTCTAGAAGAGTTGCAGCACCCACTCTGTGGAAAACCTGTTAGAAATTTAACATTTGCTAGTATTATTATATTTTAAGTCCACACTGGAGACGTTTGTATTCACCTTGACATTTGACTCTGCGTGATAGTTATCTGAGTAACTCACTACTTTATTTTACCAAATAGTGATAAAATAAAGGTGCTTTAATGTTATACATCATCTGGAAATCCATGGTTAGACAGGCAATATATAAATATTTCAAATAAATAAAATAAGTGGTTTTTCCCCTGCAGCAACACCATAACTACAAATTACTTTCAGAATCAAAGGTGGCAGCTATTAGAATGTTATATTATAGCTGTAGAAACTCATATGGTTTCTGTATTGGGAGCACTTTAAAATGATCTGATGCTATAATTTACTGATACCTTTTTGCACTTTCCCTCATGTTATTATTATTTTTATTATTATTTGCTGGGGAGAATTCTTCTTCCAAAATCTAACTTTCTAGCTACTGTTTAGCTGGAAGATACATACATGTGTAGAACTTATGCTTATAAAGAGCTAAACTTGCTCAAAATCCAGAAGGGCAAATCAACTTTTTAAGGATATTACATGCTCTGATTAAAAAAAAACCCTTAAACATCTTTACATTGTGGAGAAAAAAGAAGAAATATTGTATGTATGTATGTATGTATGTATGTATGTATGTATGTATGTAGTGTGGTGTCTCTTGCGGGCTATATTATATTGCTATAATTCCTACTTTCTTTTTTAATGTAAGTTCTTAAACTTACATAGAACTTCTTTTGCTGGGGATTGAAGGAAAATAACCTGATGTAATGAAAGTTGCTCTTCTGAAATTCTTAGTATTCAAAAAGCAATTAACATGCCATTTCCAGATGGATTAGGAGAAAGTGAACTCAGGGTCCCTTTGAGGGCTTAAATTGCAGTTAAAGTGAGATGACTTTCTCCAGTCTCCCAGAGTTTTGAAACCCACCAGAAACTGCTTCTTTTAGAATCTCTTTGCATGGAATCTTTGTAAATAGCACTTGTGAGCAATCCTGGTCTTCTCCTTGATCCGGAGAGAAGCTCCAGAAAGTAGCCTATTCTGCAGTACTTTTTTTTTTAACCACGATCATCAGCTCTGCTCTCTACAGAGCCCACTTCAGCCCACTACTGTTTCCCTGGAAATGTCAGGAAACAACCCATTGTTGGTAAAACTGCCCACTTCAAAAATTCAGTCACTGATAGTTGTGCTACCATCACATTTCACTCCAGAGGTGTATTCAGCAGGTTCTGACCAGTTCTGGAGAACCGGAATGGAAATTGAGAACTGGCAAATACCACCTCTGACTGGCCCTCCCCATCTATTCTCTGCCTCCCGAGTCCAGCTGATTGGCTGGGTCTTCTTTTGTTGTCCTGCACAGGAGAACGCAGCTGGAAAGCAGGTTAGTGGGGTGGGGATTGAATGGAGATTTTACAGTATCCTTCCCCACCACGCCCAACAAGCCACACCCACAGAACAGGTAGTAAATTTTTTTGAATCCCACCACTGTTTCACTCCCATCTCCACTCAGGTTCATATACTACATCTAATCCTTCATAGTAGTTTAAAATAGTTTCCACGGTACCAAGAGAAAACTTGATAACTTCTTTTACAAGGAGGGCATTTCTCTGCATGTATATATGTATACAAAATATTACACAAAAGTTTCAATAAAGGATGACTATATTTCATCCTAATCATTCACTCTTAAATATGTAAGCTTAAATATGTAAGCAAGACATAGGAACGTCAGGTTTTCAATCCACTGAGTAATGGGAGCTATACAGTTATGTTTCTAATGTTGTTGTACAAGTTTTTTTAAATTATTAACCTTAATTTGAAATTACCTTACATGTAAATAAGAATTCTTCCTCAAAATCCAAATTGAATTTGTGGTATATAGGCTAAAATTCAAAACAAGCTGTAATGAATTCTATGATTGTTGTTCTTTATTCATCTGACATATATCATAGTCTCTGGAACGGATATTTTCTGTTGATTCAGGTTCTAACCAAAAGCCTAGAATCATGGAGCATCATGGCATCTAGATTCTAGAAGGTTCCAAGCAGGAGGGTTTTTTTGTTTTGTGTGATGTCATTAGTGTTAACTGTAGTAAATTTAAAGAATCCAAATATTTGATGACTCTTTTTAGTATAACTCCAAGAATTACTATTGGTTTTATGGTTGCCTTTTTCTTCTGAAGTATTTCAACTTCTGTTTTGCAAGTCCTATTATTTTATTACTTGTTCATTTGGTTTTTTTTGGTCAGTTCAGCTATATCTGTATTGCTACATCTATGAGCTACACTTTCCCCCCACTTTTTATAAAAGAAGTGTATCCGATGTCTATCACGTTGTAGTTTAAAATCCCGCAAGGTCTTGACCTCCCCATTTTCTAAGATTTTTCACATAGTATGTGTTTCCAGTAGGTTTGTTAATTGTAAACTAAAATTTTACATAAACTCCAATGCACAATTTTTGCAAATTATCATGGTGTTGCTTATATTCAATTTGAGCAATTTTTCTACAGTCATTAATAACATGATCTACCGATTCATCTTTGTTCATACTTAGTGTTTGCTATCGTATGAAATAAGTTCCATTTTCGTTTTGAAGATATACATTGCATAGCCTGATCATGCAGAACCACAATTGTTCCTTCACTTTCTTTTTCAATTTTCCGCCATTACCCTTTGAATGTTGATCAGATTTTTCTTCAATATTATGTATTAGCCACAAAAAGACTGAGATTTCCAGGAATTTCAGTTCTTTATTTTTCTTTTGATTTTGTAGTATTCAGTAGTTGTTTTTTTTTACAAAGTCCCATCAGTATTAGTTCGTTCCTATACCTCAACTAATTATTCAAGTATTTCTTCCCTTCCAATGTTTGTATTTGCTTTACCTAGATATTATACTCCAGTCTTTATTACTGGTGAAGTAGAGTCTGTTAATATGGATAATGATAATGAAGATGATATTTTTGACTATCTTTAATCTTTGCAGCAGCCTTCCCCAATTTGGTACTCTCCAGATTTATTGAAGTTGCTAGGAGTTATAGTCTCCATATATCTGGAGTAAGCCAGTTTTGAGAAGACTACTTAAGACAGTTGCTATGCATTTAGAATTTTATCTTAATTCAGGAAGCTAGAATTAAACCATCCTTAGGATTTTTTTTCTTGATACGAACTCAAATAGCTTTCTCGTGGATTTTCTGGATATTCTGCATTCTCCAACAAGTAGCAACATAATTATAGAGTCAATTTGGAAATCAGGTTCAGTATTACACCTGGCTTTCAACCTATACCATAGGCAAAGCAGACTCCTCATTCTTGAACTTATTTGTATAGAACTAGTTCCAGGTTAATGGAGGAACTGGCAAATTCATTCCCTCCCAAACCTTGGTTTGCCTCTGTCTTATTGGAACTAAATAAGATGTAAATTATATGGCAGACAACAGTGATAGTATGGATTTTAATCTGCCAATGCTCTTGATTTATAACATCTCTGTGGTTGATCCTGCATTTGGGATACAGGAGAAATTAAAAGGTTAAGTTACTCACAAGCTCCAGTTATGTGGTATGCCTTTCAAGGCATCTTCAGAAATAAGACTTTTTAAAAATTCTTAAGGCAGCTACCTAGATCAGTGAACAGACAATAGTGTTCTGTATTAGTCTTTACTAGGACTCAGATATTTGTTCAAAGATAGTGAGTGCCAGTGTTCATCCTGGATTTGCACTAGAACATATGAAATCATAAACAGAAGGAAAAAAAGAAGGGTTTCTTTTTCCCTTTCCTGAAATGGGCCTTGGTGGTGCAGGCTGTTAATAGCCTAGCCTTAGTTCCAGCTGCCTGTAATTATGGCAGGCTCGAATCCCACCAGGCTCAAGGTTGACTCAGCCTTCCATCCTCTCGGGGTAGGTAAATTGAGGACCCAAGATTGTTGGGGGCAATAAGCTGACTTTGTAAAAATGCCGCTTAGTAATAAGCAGGCATATACAATGGAATGAAGGCTATTGCTGAGCGCATTGGGTTGTATCCCAAAAATTGTAAGCTGTCCTGAGTCTCCAGAGAAGGGCGGGCTATAAATATGAATTAAAAAAAATTCTTAAGCAAACCAGGAAAGAAAGGGAGCAGTTAAGGCAAACTGAAATACCAAACTGGAAACCATAGAGCAATGGAGATTCTGAACATAGGCCTGACCTGGGAACCATGAATCTGGATAGAGATATGAAGGCTGTCAAATACGTGGCTTATAGTTTTCTGTATACAGCAACAGCACTTGGTATTTAAATCATTTTAACAGCTTCTAAATACTTGACATGCACAATATAATTCCTGTAAATATGTTGATGTAATCAAATGGGCATTATTATCTTTCATTTATAAATAGAAAAATGTGAACTGGGTTTTAAAAGACCCGTGGCACAGTGGTTAGAATGTAGTACTACAGGCTAATTCTGCTGCAATTTGGCAGTTCGAATCTCACCAGGCTCAAGGCTGACTCATCCTTCCATACATGAAGAGTCAGACGCGAAGAGCTTCAGTGAAGAGTTTATTTAGTGACTACAGCTCGAATGGCTCCAACTTGGCTGGGCTACGGCTGCTACTTATAGCCAGCAGCCGTAGTTGCCAGCCAATCAGAGTGCAGGGTTTTCCCGCAGTTTTTAAACCAATCCTATTTGACATTTTACAAGAACAATTCAAACTAAACCAATAACATTCAAACCTACATACATAACACTTCCGAGGTCGGTAAAATGAGGACCCAGATTGTTGGGAGCAATATGCTGACTCTGTAAAATCACTTAGAGAGGGCTGTAAAGCACTGTGAAGTGGTATATAAGTGTGAGTGCTATTGCAATTGCTAAAAGCATTGCTGAAAGCCACAGAAAACTGGATAAAAGAGCCAAATACTGGTACCTGTTGTTGCTTTAGACCGAACCTACTGAATTTGTGTTATCATTGATCAAAACACTCTGGTAGTTCAAGCGAATAGGACATCATAACCTCACTGGTTGGGAAGAGGCACTCAGATCCTGCAAAATATGCACCATGCCAGTATTCATTTAAATCAATCAGTCAATTAATTTCAGGGCAAATCCAGGTCAGCACCATATATCAGGTGTTGCTACTAAAAATATTTGAAAGTTTCCTGATTGATTTGGGTAGATTTTCTGAAGCTTTATTATGATGTGTTTCAAATCTGGCAACTTTTAGATGTGTGGACTTCTTCAACATATTTAGAATTTGCCACCCAGTGTGGGAATTGAAGTCCATGCAGTGCATCTTAATGTGGTCAAGTTTGAAAAACGGTGCTCTACTACAAATGCTGCTTCCCTTAGAGATGTGGAGCAAGTAATGGTCACACAAGAGAGATTTCCAGTGAAAGCACCATTGGCCTGGTATTGACCTTCTCGTCTTTCTGGTGTGCATGAAGGAGATTTTACTCCCCCAAGCTTTTAGCTGATAACTTTACGTCCGCTAGTTTGGTTTTACTGCTGCTTTTACTTTTGCTTTTAGCTACTGGTTTTGCTGTTGATGTCATTTTAATTGAATGTCAATATCATATACTTCCCTCTTGGTTTTATTATAGCTTTGAGAACTGCTATGGAAACTTCAGTGAAGGATGACCTTGGAATCTTTTCAATAATAGAATAAAATAAAATAATGGCACCATAGTCATTCTGATCATGAAGCTGTGCTCGCGCTTCTGTTCTGAGAAAATCTCAGCTTGCTTTGAATCTAAATCTAAAGGAAAAAAAAAAGTACCATCCATAAAAAAAAAATCTTCTGGATTTGCTGTCACCTATTTAGCATTACTGATGTGCCTCCCCAGTGATTCCATTTTGTCCAATATGTGTATATTTGTTTAAAGTATTTGTAGTCTAGCGCTTCCCTCTCAACTCAAAGGGCCCTAAAAATTTTTACAAATATCACTATATAGGAGTTCTGGCCATTAAATTTGCTATTCAAATGACATGGTGTATAACAGTGGTGGCTAACCTTTTTGGGCTCCTGTGCCGAAAATTGTGCACATGCTCGCGTGCCAGCACCCAGAAGGCAATGTGCATGCCCCCCCATGCCCCTGCGCATGCATGCACGATACCCCCACCGCCCCCTACCTGCACCGTGTGCGCCTCCCAAATGATTTTTGGCCCGTTTGAGGCCTTTTTCGGCCTCCCAGAGGCTCGAGGAAGCCTCTGCAGCCTTTGGAGGCTGAAAAATGGGCCCGTTTCATCACTTCCAGAAATACAGGAAGTGATGAAACGGGCCTGTTTTAGGCCTCCAGAGCCTCTGGGAGGCCAAAAAAGGCCTCAAATGGGCTGAAAATCAGCTGGGAGGCATGCACATGTGCAGTGAGGTGAGTTTGCCTGGGGCTGAAATGCACAAACGGCTCTCGTACATCTGTGGCACGCATGCCATAGGTTCGCCATCACGGGTGTATAAGGAAAGAGAAAGGGTAGGGCACAATAATACAACAATTCATGTAGTGACTCTTCAAAGGTACAAAGGCACTGAAAAATATACTTATGGCTGTTTTTCATTGTTTTGACTTTTGCAGCATCCTCATGATCAGATGATCAAAATCCAGATGCTCAGCAGCTGGTTCATATTTATGACCATTGCTGCATCCCAAGGTCCTGTAATCAGTTTTTGCGACCTTCTCACAAACAAAGTCAGTGGAGAAACCAGGTTCATTTAACAACTGGGTTACTAACTTATCAACTGCAGTGGTTCACTTAACAGTGGTGGCAAATAGGGGCAAAACTCATTTAACAAATGTCTCACTTAACAATATAAATTTTGGACTCAATTGTGATAGTAAGTTGAGGACTCCCAGTAGAGTAAATTTGTGCATTCATTTATAAAAGAATAATTTGAAGATAAATAGCTTTGGCCTATGCCACTTGGTGATAATAATGATCAACTTTATAGAAGGCTGAAATGCCCAGGTATGTGGGTTTAAATTGTTGACAGTACCGGGAATCAGTCTTCTTGGCTAGGACTCAATAATGTATCTCCAATCCCTTCACATGGCTGATCTTGGCTGCTGGACTCAAACATAGCTGAAATCTCTTGGACATTTGTGATTTTGTGGTTTGGAAGTTAAAACCCACCCATCTCCTAGGTAAATGAAATATTTTAGGATATACTAAAAAGACAGAATATTTCCCCTAAAAAGAAAAGTAGAAACTCAGAGGCAGAAACTCAGCTGCCCACCTTTGCTAATGAACCATTACTCTGGCCTGGGCCAGTCTATTTTACATAACAAAGATCTACTCCAGGTAGAACTATAATGGGAATTACCCAAAGCCCTTTCATTACATCATCATCCAGCAAGGCTCAACCAAGCCTGGGACTCAGGACAGCCTACAGAGTTGCCCTTCATGGCTCCATGGGAGCCTGACAACCAATCAGAATACAAGCTCAAATTCAAATCCCAACAGAAGGTATAAAACCCAGGCACACTCAGCATCTTGCCCCTTTTCTTTTCCTTCACCCAACATCTTGAAGTGTGTGATCACCCTTTTCACTTTGGAGCTCCAAGCCATGTGGTCCTGTCCACCATTAAACCATCTTTCCAAGCAGTCACCATTTTCAATGTCTTTCTTCCCCCACTTGGAACTGAACCCAGAAGGATATTTCTTCCAAGAGTGGCTAGACAAGAATCTTGAGGTAAACCACATTAAAGAACTCTCTGTCGGCCTGAGGGTATGGCTCCCTCATACCCATAGCAGCTTAATTCTTTTGCTGTGGCTTCTTGACTTCCCCGCACTGCAGAAGTCTTCTTGCTCAGGACTTCAGGGTGGTGAATCTGAATGGTTGTTGTCATCTCTGCCCTGAGAACTGGCTCTTAGCTTATCTCTTACTCCAGGCACTTTTATTAAGTCACCGCTTCTAAACAGTCCCAAGAACATCCTTTCCAACACTGGACTAACCATTTCCTGTGTACTAGTATTTGGCATTTTCCTAGCTGATTTAAGTTCCAGCTTTTCATTGCTGCTGCCAAAATTAACCAAAGCCAGTGGAAATGTCTTAGTGATATATAGCCTGGGTTAGTACCTTCTATTTTTTCCTTATGGGAAACTTGTGCTATTAAAATAGATCAAGCACTAAAAAATTTATGAATGGGAAAATGCTCATAATCATACTCTTTGTTTCCTGCATATAGTGACTTGTTTATTTTTTCAGGCTTCTCAAAAAGCGAGGTTCCAAAATTATTTCATGCAATAAACAGTTAAATGTCTTAAGTCATAAATAAATAGCTCAAGAAAGATATATGGCTTTTTAAAAATAAAGAAAAGTCACCATTCTGGTTTTCAAAAAATGTGTAACTATAATAGTGACTGGGAAAAGAGAAATACAGGTGAAACTCGAAAAATTAGAATATCATGCAAAAGTTCATTTATTTCAGTAATGCAACTTAAAAGGTGAAACTAATATATGAGATAGACTCATTACATGCAAAGCAAGATAGTTCAAGCCATGATTTGCCATAATTGTGATGATTATGGCTTACAGCTCATGAAAACCCCAAATCCACAATCTCAGAAAATTAGAATATTGTAAAAAGGTTCAATATTCTAGACTCAAAGTGTCTCACACTAATCAGCTGATTAAGCCATAACACCTGCAAAGGGTTCCTGAGCCTTTAAATGGTCTCTCAGTCTAGTTCAGTAGGAATCACAATCATGGAAAAGACTGCTGACCTGACAGTTGTGCAGAAAACCATCATTGACACCCTCTATAAGGAGGGAAATAAAAAATAAAAGGAGGGGAAAAAAGGTAATTGCAAAAGAAGTTGGATGTTCCCAAAGTGCTGTATCAAAGCACATTAATAGAAAGTTATGTGGAAGGGAAAAGTGTGGAAGAAAAAGGTGCACAAGCAGCAGGGATGAGGATTGTCAGGAAAAGGCCAGTCAAAAGTGTTGGGAACTTTCACAAGGAGTGGGCTGAGACTGGAGTCAGTGCATCAAGAGCCACCACACACAGACGGATCCTGGACATGGGCTTCAAATGTCGTATTCCTCTGGTCAAGCTGCTCCTGAACAACAAACAACATCAGAAGCGTGTTACCTGGGCTAAAGAAGAACAGACCTGGTCTGTTGCTCAGTGGTCCAAAGTCCTCTTTTCTGATGAGAGCAACTTTTGCATCTCATTTGGAAACCAAGGACCCAGAGTCTGGAGGAAGAATGGAGAGGCACACACTGCAAGATGCTTGAAGTCCAGTGTGAAGTTTCCACAGTCTGTGTTGATTTGGGAGCCATGTCATCTGCTGGTGTTGGTCCACTGTGCTTCATTAAGTCCAGGGTCAACGCAGCCATCTACCAGGAGATTTTGGAGCACTTCATGCTTCCTTCTGCAGATGAGCTTTATGGGGATGCTGACTTCATTTGGCACCTGCCCACACTGCCAAAAGCACCAAAACCTGGTTCAATGACCGTGGGATTACTGTGCTTGATTGGCCAGCAAACTCACCTGACCTGAACCCCATAGAGAATCTATGGGGCATTGCCAAGAGAAAGATGAGAGACATGAGACCGAACAATGCAGAAGAGCTGAAGGCCGCTATTGAAGCATCCTGGTCTTCCATAACACCTCAGCAGTGCCACAGGCTGATAGCTTCCATGCCATGCCGCATTGAGGCAGTAATTGCTGCAAAAGGGGCCCAAACCAAGTACTGAGTACATATGCATGCTTATACTTTTCAGAGGTCCGATATTGGTCTACGTATAATCCTTGTTTTATTGATTGCATATAATATTCTAATTTTCTGAGATTGTGGATTTGAGGTTTTCATGAGCTGTAAGCCATAATCATCACAATTATGACAAATCACAGCTTGAACTATCTTGCTTTGCATGTAAAAGAATCTATCTCATATATTAGTTTTACCTTTTAAGTTACATTTTAAGTTACATTACTGAAATAAATGAACTTTTGCACGATATTCTAATTTTTCGAGTTTCACCTGTACCTGCTACCCAAAAGACCAATAGGAGCATTAGGCTCACTTCTTGAGAAGGGCATTCCACAGACAAAGTCTCATAACCAAGCAGGTTTCACCCTTTAAGCAGGTCACATATTGCAAGAAACAGAAATACACAAAAGAAAAAGAAGGAAACTGTAAAGTAAGAGAAATTATGTTTTAATTAGTATACTATAATTCACACTCAGATGCCCCATTTTAGTCTGCACACAACAACTTAAAAATTGAGAATATTTCCTTTAGCTGTGCTGATACATAAATACAAAATCTAGATCTCCCTGGTCCCAGTGGTGTCCAGGAGCAGATTTACAGACCCCTCACATCCCGGACATAAACTGTTTCAACTCCTTCCCTCAAAACGATGCTATAGAGCACTGCACACCAGAACAACTAGACACAAGAACAGTTTTTTCCCAAACATCATCACTCTGCTAAACAAATAATTCCCTCAACACTATTCAACCATTACAAAGTCTGCACTACTATTACTGTTAATCTTCTCATCACTCCTTATCGCCCATCCCCTCCTACTTGTGACTGTATGACTGTAACTTTGTCACTTGTATCCTTACGATTTATATTGACTGTTTCCTAGTATGATTTGATTGCTTATTGTACCCTATGACTATCATTAAGTGTCCTACCTTATGATTCTCGACTCTTGATGAATGTATCTTTCCTTTTATGTATACTGAGAGTATTTACTCCAAGACAAGTTCCTTGTGTGTCCAATCACACTTGGGCAATAAAGTTTTCTATTCTATTCTATTCTATTCTATTCTATTCTATTCTGATAAAAGGCATTTGATCAAAGTTCATATCAAACCTTTACTACAATATTTTGGCCTGAATGCAGCACTTAGACTACTTTGAAAATCAAATCTACATAAAGTGCATTGCACAAATCCAGATTAGAGATGACCAGAGCATTAATGCCTGTGGCTTTGATTTGATTTCTTCAAGAAAGGTATCCAACTAAAAAGGATTGGGAAGAAATATTCCAAGTCAGCAATGTCCACAAAGTATTCAGGAACAGGCTGGGCTTAGGAATACACCGACACTGTGAAGGTGATGATTATAGGTAAAGTGGTGGAATATAAGCCCTGAAATAGACAGTAGTAACTGCCTCCAAGACTGTTCATTTGTTCAAATGCTTGAACAATTGGCATAATTGTTGGGGCTCCGCCTGGCCCCTGATCTCCGCACCTTCCGTCACGATCTGAAGACCTGGTTATTTAACCAATCTGGACTATGACCCCTGGGTGGTGTGGTCTTAGAGTTTTAACTTTGGGATTTTAATGTTAGTTCGGCTTAATTTGTTTAATATAGTTTTTAGATAATTTATTGTTATATTGTTTTAATTTGTGCCGAGTCCTTTGGGAGAGGGAGCGGCATATAAGTCGAATAAATAAATAAATAAATAAATAAATAATTACATAACAAAAGGAGAACACCTGTGGCCCTCCTTAGGTTGTTGAAATTCAACAACAATAGGTTGTTGAATTTGTATGTACTGTCTGCACTACAAAAGATGTTGAAAGCCACGGTTTAACAAGATCTGGGAGTTCTCTAGTTCCAACATAACTTCTATTGTAGCTAATTGGTCGTGTAATTATTTTGTGTTGGTGGTAGTGGGGTGATGTCTTATCACACAATGAAACTAGAAGAACCCAAAAAGTTTTTAATCAGCCCATGTGGATAATATCAAGGTTACAACTCATTGTAACTGAAGATTCTAAACTTCAAACATGTTGCCCTGCTAACTTACTGGCTTGTATTATACTTTTAAAGTGCTTTCAGAATTATGAAATATGCAGGATCCTAAATAAATCCTTTCAAATAAAAGGCTATGGAGTAGGAAAGACGACTGGAAAAAAAAGAATTTGGCAATCTGAAATGGCTTAGGGTGCTGTTTTTTTTTGAAGTGGCTAACAAAATTCATCAAAGCCATTAAAGCATAAAGCCACACTTTTTAAAAAGTGAGAGTTGAAGTTTGTTTATTGTGGTGTGGAAGAGCCTTTGCTAACCCATCACAAATGAGGATAGGATAAAGAAAACTTGCCCAATTTTTGCTTTTAGCAAAGATTTATTTCCGAGAAAGGGGCAAATCCACTTGCTGTGATACCAATTAGAAGAACCAGAAGCATGACATTGCAAATCTGGGGTATTAAAAATGTAAATCCAAAGCCCAAGGGTGCCTGGATCACAACTAAAAGAGATGGAGGACAGAATGTGTCAAGCGATAACAAGAGTGGTACTCAAATGGCTTTGCTGTCTGATTATCTTTCGGCTTCCATGCTGAAGCTAAACCTTACCAGAGGTTTAGACTTTGAAGCTTCCAATAATGGAAGAATATCTCAGCAAGAACAGATGTGAAAAGAAACAATATTAGGAGATCTGATCTAAGTCCCTAACTAAATTCCTTCCTTCCTTCCTTCCTTCCTTCCTTCCTTCCTTCCTTCCTTCCTTCCTTCCTTCCTTCCTTCCTTCCTTCCTTCCTTCCTTCCTTGAAACACTTCATACCCTCATTCTCTTTTTGGCTATAATCATGTAGAAGTTGTTCAGTATCATTTCCATCCAGGGAGACATTTCTGTCTAATAATCTTCACATTACAACGCCACCATAGTAATTAAAAGATTAAAAACCAAATGTCTAATTTGGAGGTGACATCTGGTGAGATGGCAACACAGGAGGCTGCTTTACTGAGCCCCATCTGATAATTATAAAATTTATTCCATATATATTGGGTAGGAGTAGTTTCATTGAAGCATATAGCAGCAGTATCAGCTGTGGTTGGACTGCAACAAGCAAAGTTTACTGCAGAAATGTGGTGTGCTTGTAAGAAAGAATGTAAAGTAAAGGTGGAGCTTCAAGAGTCTTTATCTTGCAAAATTTATTTTAGCTCTCCCAAGTGTAATACAGGCAGCTAGTTAGTAAAACTGAGAGTACTTACTGCAGGAGGATGGGAGTATGATTGAGAACATAATGAGTAGGAGGGCTACTATTATTATTTATTTGATTGGGAGGTAGTGTTGATATTTTTTAACATGAGGACGGGATGGACTCTATCCAGAAACTTTTCATGCTGAAATGATATTATTTTATTTAGGCATCCTGGAAGAATTTCATTGCTTCTAAAAACCAAAGGAATGCACTCCCTTCCCTTAAAGAACCAACAAAATTATTTTCTGGTAGTTAAATCTTATTGTGAATAAAATTATATATTAAACCATATTTTAAAGCAAATTTGATTATATTTTTTAAAAATACAATAGCATACAGTCGAAGAAAATGTATTTCTTGATAGGCACAAATTTAATTTATAGTTTTAGATGTTTATTCTTCCCTTCTTCCAGGAGTTCACAGCACTTTCTCCTCCAATTCTTTTTATAACAAGTCAAGAGCCCTGTAACTCACTTTGATTGATTGCTCAAAGTCTCCAAGGAAGCTTCTGTGACTGAGAATACATTGCAACATGAGTCTTGCTGCTCTTGTCCCAATGTTTTGGTGAGGTTAGCTTAGCCCCAGTGCTTACGACCTTCCTGTAGTCCCTTAAAATGTGATTCTTTCAATAAGGATAGCAACAGCACTTAGACTTATATACCGCTCCGCAGTGCTTTACAGCCCTATCTAACTGGTTTACAGAGTCAGCCTATTTCCCCCAACAATCTGGGTCCTCATTTTACTGACCTCAGAAGGATGGAAGGCTGAGTTAACCTCTAGCTGGTCAGAATAAAAGGAATTGAACTCCTGGTAATGTGAGCAGAGTTAGTTTGCAATATTTCATTCTAACCACTGTGCCATCATGGCTTTTTGATAACAGGGTGCATGCTGGATGCATCATGTTTTGATGTACTTCCCTCTTGTGAGCTTTTTTTTTTAATGATAGCAGTCTTCCAATATTTGAGGGGCTGCCACAGAGAAAAAGGGGTCAAGCTATTTTCCAAAACACCCGAAGGCCAGACAAGGAATAATGGATGGAAAGTGATCAAGGAGAGATTCAACCTGGAAATAAAGAGAACTTTTCTGACAGTGAGAACAATCAACAAAATGGAACAGCTTGCCTTCGGAAGTTGTGGGAGCTTCATCATTTGAGACTTTCAAGAAGACTGCCATTTGTCAGAAATGGTGTAGGGTCTCCTTGGGCATGGGGTTGGACTAGATGTCCTATAAAGTCCCTTCCAACTCTATTAATCTTAATCTAATCTTCTCCTTCAGCTTGCCACCCTGAGTAGGAAGGAAAAGAGAGATGCCCTATTTTCTGCTGCTGGGGTTTCCCTTTCTGTTTATTTCCCTGGATTACCGTGAAAAGCTCTGGTTGCTGTTTCTCCTTGATTTTAATTTGGGCAAATTTATATTGAGACAACCACAAGCAAACAGACTTGTACCAGCAATGATCAATGATGGCAGAACTTTTCCAGTAGAAATTCATGGCAGAGGGGACTGTAGATAGCTCCTACAGCCTGAACATATTTCATCCATAGCACTGCGGTGTCATAATGCAAAATTAGTTCATGCAATCTGAGATACAAGACAGAAGGTGTCATGACATCATGACACTTCTTTTACATGTGATTTATGACTACAGGTAGTCCTTGACTTATGGCCACAAAGGAGCCCAAAATTTATGTTGCTAAGTGAGACATTTGTTAAGTGAGTTTTGTCCCATTTTACACCCTTCCTTGTCTTGGTTGTTAAGTGAATAACTGCAGTTGATAAGTTAGTAACTCGCTTGTTAAGTGAATCTGGCTTCCCCATTGACTTTGCTTGTCAGAAAGTCCCTAAAAAGTGATCACATGACTCTGGGACATTCCATTGTAAATATGAGTCGGTTGCCAAGCATCTGCATTTTGATCACATGATTATGGGGATGCTGCAAAGGTTGTAATTGTGAAAAATGGCCATAAGTCCCTTTTTTCAGTGCCGTTGTAACTTTGAACGGTCACTAGATGAATTGTTGTAAGTCAAAGACTACCTGTACAACTGAGTCCAGAATTTTGGTGGTCAGTCACTGCAGTTGTTTGACTCGAGTTGATTTCACAACCATATTTACAATGCTTGTTAAGCAAATCACCACGGTTCTTAAGTGCATCCTATGGTTGTTAAGTGGATCATGTGATTGGAAATCTGAATCCAGCTTGTCCAATGGGTGTTATTTTGCTAGTTTTACAAAAAAAGAAAAGAAAAAAAGTAAAACACAATTGTGTAACTATGGGATTCTACTGCCTGTCATAAATGCAAATCAATTGCCTAATGCTGGCAGCAGCCTGGCAACAGGCTGCTGCGGGAGCCCTTGACAGAGTTGTCCCCATGTGCCCCCTCATTCGACGTGGATCCTGGTCAGCTCCCTGGTATACTGAGGAGATGAAGTGCCGACGGAGGGGCTTAGAGAGCAGATGGAGATCCACCCGGTCCCACTCCGACCGAGCCCAGCTAAGAGCCTATATTAGGACTTACCTGGTAGCTGTGGGAGTGGCAAGAAGGTCTTATCTCTCCGCTCTCACAGCGTCCGCAGATAACCACCCAGCTGCCCTGTTTAGGGTCACCCGCTCTCTCCTACGGCCGGGGGAGGCGGTGGACCCACTGCGGGGTAGGGCTGAGGAGTTTGGTCAATATCTGTCGGATAAGATCACTCGGAGTCGGGCCGGGTTGAACTCTTGTTTGCAGTGGTCTGATGAAGGGGGTGCAAGTAGTCTGGCCAATGTGATCTGGGCTGAGTTTGATCCTGTTTCTGAGGATGAAGTGGACAGCATTATGCGACGACTGAGTTCCATCACATGTTTATTGGACCCGTGCCCTTCCTGGTTGGTTTATGCCTCCAGGGAGGTCGCCTGTGGCTGGCTCCAGGAAGTGGGCAATGCTTCGTTAAGGGAGGGGATTTTCCCCGCCGCCTTGAAAGAGGCGGTGGTGAGACCCCTCCTGAAGAAGCCTGCCCTGGAACCAGACGTGTTAGATAGCTTCCGTCCGGTCTCCAACCTTCGCTTTTTGGCGAAGGTTGTTGAGAGTATAATGGCTCAGCAGTTTCCACTCTTCCTGGATGAAGCGGACTACCTAGATCCTTACCAATGGGCTTCTGACCCGGGTTTAGCACGGAGACGGCATTGGTCGTGCTGATGGATGATCTCTGGAGGGCTCAGGACAGGGGTTTTTCCTCTGTCCTGGTCTTGTTAGACCTCTCAGCGGCTTTCGATACCATCGACCATGGTATCCTGTTGCGGCACCTCGGGGGATTGGGAGTGGGGGGCACTGTTTTGCAGTGGTTCTCCTATCTCTCGGGGCGCTCACAATCGGTGTTGGCGGGGGGGCAGAGGTCGACTCCGAGGGCTCTCACTTGTGGGGTCCCCCAGGGGTCGGTCCTCTTGCCCCTCTTGTTCAACATCTATATGAAGCCGTTGGGTGAGATCATCCGTGGTTTTGGGGTGAGGTATCATCAGTATGCTGATGATACCCAGCTGTACATCTCCACCCCAAACCACGTCAGTGATGTCCTCTCTGTGATATCCCGTTGTTTGGATGCAGTACGGACCTGGATGGATAGATGGAAACATGCTTCGACTCAACCTGGCCAAGACTGAGTGGCTGTGCATACCGGCATCTTGGTCCAGTCAGGAGATTCCACCGTTGGTCATGGGGGGAGAGGTGTTGCCCCCTATGGAAAGGGCTCGGAACCTGGGGGTCCTCCTGGATTCACGGCTCAAGTTAGAGGAGCAGGTGGGAGCCGTGGCCAGGGGGGTCTTTGCCCAGGTCTGGCTGGTTCACCAGCTATGCCCGTTTCTGGACCGAGATGCCCTGCGCACAGTCACTCATGCTCTTGTAACTCAACTACTGCAATGCTCTCTATTTAGGACTGCCCTTGCATGTCATCCAGAGATTGCAGCTGGTGCAAAATGTGGCTGAGCGGGTGGTGATGGGGGTCTCCCAATACTCCCATGTTACATCCCTCCTGCGCGACCTGCATTGGCTGCCAGTTGCCCTCCAGGTGAGATTCAAGGTTCTAGTATTAACATTCAAAGTCCTACAAGGCATGGGTCCGGGATATTTACAGGAGCGTCTCCTGCCAATATCGAGTACCAACCGCCCTGTACGAGCAAACAGACAAGGGCTTCTCAGGGTGCCATCGGCAAGTCAATGCCAGTTAGTGGCACCCCGGGGATGGGCCTACTCTGTGGCGGTTCCCACCCTATGGAATCAACTACCCCTGGGGCTCCGCCTGGCCCCTGACCTTCGCACTTTCCGCCACGACCTGAAAACTTGGTTATTCGAACAGGCTGGGCTGTGTTGATCTCCTGGGGGGTGGTGGTTAAATTTTAAACGGCATATTGGGGTTTTAATTTAATTTAGACTTGTGATTGTTTAATATTGTTTTAAATTAATTTATTGTTGTGGATTGGTTTTAGTTGTGAGCCGCCCCGAGTCTTTGGAGATGGGGTGGCATACAAGTCTAAATAATAAATAAATAAATAAATAAATAAATAAATAAATAAATAATGCCTGAAATGCAATCATGGGACCACATGAGGTGTGATGCAGCAGTTGTATTTTCAAACTCAGTAGCTTTTTTTTCCCCAAATCTGTTATAACTTTGAACTGTTGTGTTGTTAAGTGACTGGTCAATTGTTAAGTGATTACCTTTGTCATTTGGGGCTTGTGGTGAGAAATGGATACCTGTGAAATCAAGTGAAATTTAATTACCCAAACTATATTTCTATAGTATTTGAAATGTAAGAGATGCTACACTATCCCTGTAATTTCAACTATATATTATTCTATCAGATAGAAGCATAACTATCTGGAATGTTTTATTAAAAGAGGCTTATGTAGTAAGGAAAGCCTGAAACACCAGTGAATCAAATTTTGGGAACGGAAATAAATCAGCTTTCTGGTTAATTGTGCTGGCACAATTTTGAAAAATTCTGATGATTTAGAATTGGAAATAGAAGTGAAAGGTTGAAGACTGGGACAATAATTGATATGCTTATTCCAGGGGTGGGCTTCAAAATTTTTAGCAATGGGTTCTCTGCCTGGTTGCTGGGTAGGCAGGGCCATGGTGGGCATGGCCTAGTCAGCTTCCTGCACCACAGCAGGGGGGATGGGCTTTTCGCCCTCCCCGGGCTCTGAAGGCTTTCCTCAAGCCTCCAGGAAGGCGAAAATGGCCTCCCTGGGCTCTGGAGGCTCTCTGGAATCCAGAAACAGGTCCATTTACGGCCTTCACCCTCCCCAAGCGTCCGTGTGTGTCTTGCACTTACCTGCATCCCAAATGGGCCATGTGGTGACTCCTGGCATGGGGATGGGGCAGGGCCAGCCAGGGGTGGGATTTGGGGGTTCTCCAAACTGCACAGAATCTTAGTTAGGGGCTCTCCGAACCCCTGTGAATCCCCAGCAGCCCACCCCTGATTTATTCCATAACAATAAGAAAGAATGGACAACCTTTGAGATAAGGAGCACATCCGGAATTTTGAAAGCCATGATGGCTGGGGAATTCTGGGAACTGAAGTCCACAAGTCCTATTTAATTTTTCTAACAATTAAAGCCATCTTTCAAAAAAACCAACAAACCCCAAACCAAACCAAAAACCAGCTGAAGCAGGAATCCTGCTATCCAGCAGGGGTGTGTTTTGGGGCACTTTGCTTCTTTCAAGCATTACTTTGCCTGTTCCTAGAATCAAGATAAATCTTAGTTACTGACAGTGTATTTACGGGGGTCACACATGATGCTTCTCTCTACTCTGTAACAAAGATTCTTCATTATTGAAAATGTCTCCTTTCTCCCAACATGCCTAGACGTATCAGTGTAAACTTATGATTAAAAATCTGCAGAAGTGTAATTTCTAATAATTTGGTAATTATTTTAAAAGGGCTCATTCACACATGTAGTTTATTGTGATTAGAGGGTTCTCAGCGTAGCCTGCTCTTGAAGCGCTCGCCAGCAACCACAGGGATAATTGGCTCTAAATCCTCTGAAATTCATACCTCATTAAATAAGGCTGTCAGCAACCCTGCTGTAATCTCCTTGCTGAATCCTTTTTAGATTTGCCTGGCTGCTATGTCCTTTCTCCTGTTCTTGTTAATCTGCAGAAGGGAAGTGCTTTTATGTTCTTTGTAGTGGTGTCCAAGAAAATCAATTTTTATTTTGATACCTCATTTGTTTTGTTTTCTTTTTCTTTTAAAAAATCTTTCACTGCAGCTTAATTTTTGTTTCATTATTCATTTGTGAAAATTGTGTTTTACAAATAATTTATAATAGTTATAGACAGCTTCATGACTTCAATGAACATTTGTGTACATAGAATATTATTTCCCTCACTTCAGTCGATTTTACCCAAATACAACAGATATGATGTTATTTTGAAGTATTTTGGGAAGAATAATGACTGCTGCAAAAGTTAGGTTTCCCCCTATTTTTCCTAAATGGAAGTAATGGAAGTCTTTGTGTTAGAATACATGAAAAATGAATGAAATGCGTCAAATGATTACGTGGGTTCTTGAAACAAGGTCTAGCTCATCTCCCTATTTTTTTAGCATCTACGTAAATGGTTATGGGAATGGGGAATTGATGGCCACAAACACAATGTGATCTGGAATGAGGTAGTTGTGATTTGTTGGGAGACAAATTTTGCTATGCCTCAACTTTCCAGTAAATTGTACTTTTTTTCCTGCTAACATTATTAAATTTGACTGTACAAGTATAGAATAAAGAACACCCAGCTTTGATAATAATACTTATGAAAAATATCTTGGAATAGTACTAGAACACAATCTGAATTGGAGTTGATACTGTGATGATTCTGCAAAAAAGGCACATGCAGTTTTGCCTGGATCAACAATGGAATAGTTTCCACATCAGGGAAAGTAAGAATTCTACTTTATTCCATGTACATCAGAACCCATCCTGAATATTTAGTTCACTGTTGGACATCACATTTCAAGAAGGATTCAGATACCTGGAACAGGTTTTGAGAAGGACTATACAAATGACAGGAGACTGGTTACTATGTCCTACGAAAAGTGATGGACAGCACTGGAAATATGGAACCTGTACAACAGAACACAGAGGGGTGTACAAATACGATGGAAATCTTTAAATATCTGAGAAGGCCAAATCCTGTTTTCTGTCATTCTAAAACAGGGGTGTCAAACTTGATTTCACTGAGGGCCACATCAGGGTTGTGTTTGACCTCGGGGGCCCAGATGGGCATGTCTGGGGTGTGGCCAGGGTGGGCATGGCCAGCTTGACATCACTTGTGTCAGGGGGCACCTGCGGTGGCCTGGGTGAGGCTGGGGGAATCCTCCTGCAGCCTCCTGCCGGTGAAAATGGAGCCCGGGAGGGCTGCATGTTTTTGGTGACAGAGGCACTATGGGCCGGTCCTTTGCTATTTCCAAGGTGGCCCTGCAGGCCAGATCTAAGCACCCTGTGGGCTAGATTCAGCCTGCAGGCCTTGAGTTTGACACCTGTGCTCTAGAACATCTAGCACAAATGACAAGAAAGCACATTCTGGCTTGCATAAGAAAAACTTTCTAACAGTAGAAGGCTTTTGACTAGTTGCAATAGTAAGCTTCCTTTACAGTATATATTTAACTCTGGAAAATTCCACTTTGAAAATAGTTAGTACAAGATTCTGTTGGAAAGTTTGGGTAGAAGCTGGGATCATTATTATGTAAGGGCTATTTTAAGGATTTTTTCTGCAACCAAATTGAATTTGGTCTTCCCAACTCGCAACAGTGCTGGTAATCTTCAATTTAAGAATGCTCTAATAATGGATCAACATAGGCCGGATGCTTTGGCTGCTTCCAAGGTACCTGAGATGCTTTCAGACTTGATGGAATCCATGACAGAATTAAAACCTATAACGCATCTTTATAAATATACCAAAAGAAGGTACAAAATAAAAATAAAACAATAAAAGGATTAAAATGTACAGCCATGAGGGAAAATTGATTAACCTTATCCATGATGTAAGAGGATAGAGGAAAAATAAATATTGATGGCGAAGCCTAGGCAGTTAGGCAATGGAGTTGCACAAAGCACAGTAACCTTTCTAGAACAGACAGAATAGAGAGCATCAAACTTTCCCTCCCTCAGTTTTTCCAATATTTTTTTGAAGCAGGGCCTTTATTAAGACTAAGGACCAAGCTTCATAAAAAGGGAAGTGCAATAGGACATTGCAATCTCCCAACTTGTAGGGACATAATCCATGCTACATTGGAGTATTGTGAGTCCTGGATTAACTACTAAGCAAAATAAATACGTGCTTAGAACATCAAGAGGAAGACAACACTACAGAATTCTTTCCCCTAGCTGTCCCAACCTTATAATTCTTTCACTGTCACATTCAACTGTAATGATATATTTTTTTCATCATTGTTCTTATCTGTTGTGTTTGACTTTAACATGTGTTGCAAAACATTTTCTTTGTCACAGTGAATAACTGAAGTTTAAATGTTTGAGTCTTAATGAACTGTCACTCAAACAAGGGAAGGGCCGAGGGGCACCATTGTTGAGCTGGGCATAGGACATCAAGTGTCCTTAATCTGCACCTGGATGCTGTATTATTATAGTTCCCTTCTATTAACATAGGTGGCAAAATATTGAAGTTCACCAGTGCTTTCTGTGCAGCACATTTGAGATATTAATTAGGGAGCCTGGGTGAATGGCTGTCCAAGAGTATCTCCATGGGTGGAGGGATTTATGTTCTACTCATCCTGAAGATGAACATCAAAGACATGTTGCTTCAATTTCCAGTGGAGTCCCTCAAGTTCAGATGAAACTAAGTATTGAATGGAAAAGCCACAGTATCTAAAACCTAATTCAATACCTTTATTTCCCAATAAGATTAAAAACAATCAAAAAGAGGCAAAGAAATCAGGGCTGTCTCATAAAAAGAATCTAAGGCAGCAAAGCCTTGCATGAGCTGTTAGAAAAAGCCAGACCAAATTCTAAACATAGCCAAGAAGAGTTGGATATGTTCTGAAGGACTTGGAGTGTAGATGTCAACTAAAAAAAATACTTCTTTGGTCTTTTTAGTTGCCAGCAGAAAGGGAGTGGGGAAAGTAGTGCATTCCTTAAATGCTTCAGATAATTGCTAGGCAGCTGAAGCTGTTGGCGCGCAAGATTATTACTGGAGAGCATGATTGCTGACTCTTGGCTATGGATGTCCCATTGGAGAATATACATCCAGTGGGTGGGGAGAAAACCAGGGTCAAGGGTGAAGTGAATGATGTGTCTTAGAGCTGGCTGCACCCAGGTAATGCTTACATGGTCACTCCTAATAAATCATTTTTTTTAAACTCTGAGAGATGCGGCTAGAGACTTATGATTTCAATGGGGGTGGTTTGTCAGAGCCCTGACAGTAGATCTGAAACATTTGGATTGTTTGGACTGCTTCGAGGGATCTTAAGTCTTTGTAAATGCAAATCTGGGAACTGTAAAGCAAAAGACTAATCACTTCAGTTTTACAGATGCTGATAACAGCGGACACATTATTACGGCTTCTGCTACCCGCGAAAGACAGAATTGCATTATCAGTCTTATGGGCCTGATCAGTGACATCTTTTATTTGCTCCCTCCAGGCAGCAGAGGACTGAAATATAATTCCTGGATATTTAAAAGCCTATGGAGATATTTATTTTCCAGCAATTACTTTTGTCTTAGAATACTGAGTGAAGAGCCTGTCTCCTCCCTATTATAAAGCAAAGGCTTGCTTAAAGACTATGCCTTAGCCTCCTTGCTTCAGGGAGGGCATGGCTTCCTCATTAGCATAAAAAGGAACTGAAATAGATTCTTAGCCAGTTTGGGAGGATAAAATAGAAATGAAAAAGAAGAAGGAAAGCAACCTTGCTCCATTCCTTTTCTGGTGCATATTGGCTTCTTGAACATTTAACTTCCATTAAAAATATTATCATGAAGTTTCATAATCAAAAGTAGGAGCCTTCAATCCATAGGAGAAGCTGCCAGCTACATCCAGAATCTGTATTTGGTAAATAAATCATTTTTAGGCAGTAAAGAAGAGATAAAGAGCAGCACTCTATGTCTTTAAGCAGAGACAGGACAGCCATCGGATGTAGATAGAAGGAAAGAAGCAAAATGTGATGGCGTCTTCCTCATTTTATTTTTTTTATGATTTCTGTAACTAGGTCTCATCCTCACTTCTTTCACTTATTTTATTTCTTATTAGATTTTTATCCCTAATTTATTACTTTATAAGTAATTCAAAATGGTGAACATATATAATATTCCTCCCATCTCTTATTTTTCCCACAACAACTCTGTGAGATGAGTTGGACTGAGCGAGAGTGACTGGCCCAAAGTCACCCAGCTGACTTTCATTCCTAAAGTGGGATTAGAACTCACAGTCTCCTGGTTTCTAGGCCAACACCTTAACTACTATACCAAATTGCCTACTCTCACTTAGCCTCCCCCCTCATCCTCAGGATGCACAGGTTAAGTGACAAAATAACCACTACTTGCCTTTAAGCACAGGGACTTGTACTACTTGGTATAATGACTATGGCAGTGGTGGCTAACCTTTCCATCCTTGCGTGCCAAAAGTGCGAGTGCGTGCATGTGTGTACGTGCACTCATGCCAACACCCATAAGACAATGCACGCAGGCCCCCCACGCCCCCTGTGCATGCGTGCATGACCCCCCTGCGTGGCCCTGCCTTTCTGTGCATGTGCGTGCATCTCCTGCATGCCCCCGCCCCCACACATGCATGGCAGCTACCCAACGATCAGCTGGCCAGGTGGGTGGTGTATGCGCATGCGCAGTAGACCTGCTCCGGGGCGATGGCTTGTGTGCTGGTGAAGATGGCTCTGCGTGCCACTTCTGACACACGTGCCATAGATTGACCATCATGGGACTATGGCTTTGATGGACTTGGAAGCTCATTGTATCTTGTATCTGAAAGTTACCAGATCATTCTTCTTCCTATCCAAAAAGCATCAGTTGAGGCTGATGCTAATATACTATTTTGATTCTGGATACCTTAGTTGGAGTTCTAATCCCTTTCCTGATTTCAGTATTTTCCTCAGTTAATTTTTCATAAGTTCCTTTTAAATTATGTTTTCCAATAGAAGAGGATATCTTCAGCTCAGGGTTGAACTGTGAAGTTTTTTGTGCTCTCTGATCTTGGTTGTTTGCTGGCAGGCATTCTGTTATGTATGTAGGTTTGAATGTTATTGGTTTAGTTTGAATTGTTCTTGTAAAATGTCAAATATGATTGGTTTAAAAGTCGGAAAACCCTGCACTCTGATTGGCTGGCAACTACGGCTGCTGGCTATAAGTAGCAGCTGTAGCCCAGCCAAGTCAGGTCCATTCGAGCTGTAGTCACTAAATAAACTCTTCACTGAACTCTTCGCGTCTGACTCTTCATGCAACCTTAACACATTCCATAATGCGTCATGATGAAAACCCCTGATGTCAAAACACATAGCAGATCCAACCAGTTTCAATTGGGAAATTATTAGCATCTGAGACCAAGTCAAATCCAAAAAATGCTAAGGAATTCCTGGAAGCCTGGCATTTGGACCAATCAACCATGAATATATACATACTTATTTACCACTTATACACCATTCAAGAGACAATAAAAAACAAGGAAAAAAACAAAAAGACTATAGGAGAACAAATTCCTTCCAGCAAATCTTCACTCAGATTAGCAATGATTAATACCAGACAAATAAGCAGAAAATAATAACCAAGGAGAAAGCTACACCCTCACTAACATTGCAAGAAACCTACTGCATATAAACCCCACACTTACAGCACTGATGATGTTATCTAATTGGGTAATATCTGCAAGGAAAACAATCAAGCTCAGAGAGCACCAAGACCAGAATTATTTATTGTTTTAATGCAATTGACTTACCACTTTATCTTTTTGCTTCAGAATGTTAATTTCCATTTTCCTCTCAGTTTTTTTGTGTGTGGTTATTTCTTGATTTTACCTGGTTTCTTCATCTACTGCTTTACTTTTTGTACTCCTCTATTGTTTTAGTGTCTGCAAATTCTCAGATTATTTTTCTTCCAAATTTATACTTTTTTACATTATTATATATTCTTTCTTAGACCATCATGCCTATATTTAGGCTATCCTCATCTTTCTCACTGAGCTCTTGTAACTGCAACTTCTGTAGCAACAACTCTCTCTCATTTTCTCTTCCAAAACCTGGCAGATCTGTTGACCAAGAATTCTGGGTACTGAAGTCCAATAAAATTGAGGGCATCAGGCTGGGAAAGGATGAAAGAGCTTTAGCCCTTTAAGTCTTCTTCAATGTATGTAGTCTTAAGTTTTCTATAATGTATACATAATCTGGCTATGAATAACATTGCTAACTATGGTAACACATGATGTAGCAATAGGGTGGATTACTATAACAAGTTGCACATGCAGCTGCTTATGAAGATTGTATATGCCATAGTTTTTGCAAGAAGTGTGCAATATGCTTCAATGTGAACCTTGAAATGGTTCAGTAATGCAACCGGACAGTCACTCAAGCACTTGTCACTTCCCGAATCGACTACTGCAATGCTGTCTACATGGGACTGCCCTTGCGGATCACCCAGAGGTTGCAGCTGGTGCAGAATGCGGCTGCATGGGTTGTGATGGGAGTCTCCCGATACTCCCATGTTACACCCCTCCTGTGCGACCTGCATTGGTTGCCGGTTGCCTTCCAGGTGAGATTCAAGGTACTAGTGACGACATACAAAGTCCTACATGGCTTGGGTCTGGGGTACTTGCAGGAGCGTCTCCTGCTGGCATCACATTCCAATTGCCCTGTATGCTCCCACAGGCAGGGCCTCCTTGGGGTACCATCGGCCAGACATTGTTGGCTGGCGGTGCCCAGGGGTAGGGCCTTCTCTGTGGGAGCACCCACCCTGTGGAACCAGCTCCCCTTGTGACTTCGTCTGGCCCCGGATCTCTGCTCCTTCTGCCGGGACCTGAAGACCTGGCTGTTTCAGCAAGCCTGCCTGGACTGAACGAAGGGGGGGGATTCTTTTTAAGGTAATTTTAAATTAGTTTTTAGTTTATTATTGGGCTTGTATTATTTAATTATTTTTTAAGTAATTTATTGTATTGTGTTTTTACACTGTGAGCTGCCCTGAGTCCTTAGGGAGAGAGGGCACCATACAAGTCTAATAAATTATTATTATTATTATTATTATTATTATTATTATTATTTAGAATTTCAGTCCATTTGCCTGAATGTTTGGTACGGTCTCCAGGTTTGCTAAATGAGCTTTATAAGAAAATGTATACAAAATTTCTGGAGAACACTAGGTTGCCTCTCCCTGTCGTAAAACGCAGGGGCATGTCCCACTGATTCTGAAATAATTACTTTAATTGCTTTTAAATCTGAGTGGAGATGTGGGGACTCATTGTTATAGCCATAAAAAGTGGGGCCCAAATAAAAGTCTATATGACTCTGCCCAGGCATTAAGATTATTACTTTATTTTTTTTCATTTCCATGAAAAATATCTTGTATCATTATTTATGATGAACGGAGCCCTTTTAGTGGTGGCTACTTGATTTTTATTTTAAATTGAGGCAGATTTGATTAGCATGGCCATTTGACAGCAAGGCTAAAGCATTTGTTTGTTCCTTTGTTTATATTTTTATATATTTCAATTTATGTATTTTCCATATTTTAAATTTGGGATTTTTAATTCTTCACAATGTTACTGGTTAATACTTTTTAAACTGTACTGTATTTGTAAACTAAGGTTTGTATAGAGGTAGTCCTCTACTTACAAACATTTGCTTAGTGTCAGTTCGAAATTACAATGGCACTGAAAAAAATGACTTATGACCATTTGTTACACTTATAGCCATTGCAGCATTCCCCATGGCCATGTGATCAAAATTCAGATGCTTGGCGTGTATTTATGATGGGATTCAATTTTTTTACTACCGGTTTTGTGGGCATGGTTTGGTGGGCGTGGCAGGGGAAGGATACTGTAAAATCTCCAGTCAGAGGTGGGATTTGCCGGTTCTCAGAACTACTCAAAATTTCCACTACCGGTTCTCCAGAACTGGTCAGAACCTGCTGAATACCACCTCTGGTTCCGGGGTCATGTGATTAACTTTTGTGACTTTATGACAAACAAAATCACCGAGGAAGCCACATTTACTTCACAACTGTGTTACCACAACTGCAGTGATTCACTTAATGACAGAGGCAAAATGGGGCAAAATTGACTGAACAATAGTCTTGCTTAGCAATGGAAATTTTGGACTCAGTTGTGATCTAGAACTGCCTTATTTTATGTAGCCTTCTGGCCACAGTGCAAAGATGATGCTCCACTAAACATGTGCAGGACAAGCAAGCCTCCTTCTCATGGCCATCCCACTGCTGAGGCAGGCTATAATTATGCTGAGCTATTCTGGAATGATAGTCCTTTTTCCCATCTTATGCCAGCACCAGACCTTGCACTGAATCCACAGTGCATTGAAGAGGAACATGTTGAGGTTGGCAACTTAAAGGGGTCCAGTTTTCTGCTGCAGGACCATCTACACCCATCACAAGCTGCTGAGCGTTGCCCTTTCCTGGCCATTGGTGCTGTGGTGGCCAGAGGGATTGGATGCTTTTCTTGAACAGCTGTTTCCTTCTATGGGGGAGGCTGTTCAGTGACAGGAATGTCAATTTCATAGGACCAAGTGTCTGAAGGTCTTTCAAAAGGTGGGTATTTCCATTGGTATGGGGAATTTATGATTTTCTGAGCTCAAGTGTTTACTGGATCCAGAGGCTCATTCCTAAGAATGTGTAAGCGGGCATGCATCAACTTATTAATTTATTATATTTATATAGCCTCCCACCTTATGGAAAGTGACTCTGGGGGACATACAATAGTCTGTTGAGGCAGTAAAAAAAATAAAATAAAACAATCATTACCTAAGATCATCATATATTTAATTAAATAATTAAGAGAGCGTTAAAATATATAGTCAAAACTAAAACTGGAAAAGAGAAATGGAGGGATGTTAATAATAATAGAGCCAACTCATGAGTTTATCTGTCCCCAGAGTATTCTTGCCATGGGAATATTGAAATTCCCAGTCTTCCAGGAGATTAAATGGTATTGCCCTATCAAATGAATGAATGAATATCGAGCCTGAGCCATCAAACAAATCAAACCAAAATATAAAACCAGAAAATATTCCTTTTAACAAGAGGCTAGACTCTCCAACCTCATCCTGCCACGGGTTCAAGGAAACAATTGTGGCTTGCTTTCTTCCAACAGATGATATAACGGAGAAGGAGAAAGTAGCATGGATTTTGCAGTGGTAGGATTCAAATTGTTTTACTACCGGTTCTGCGGGCGTGGCTTGGTATCTGTGGCAGGGGAAGAATACTGTAAAATCTCCAGTCAGAGGTGGTATTTGCTGGTTCTCTGAACTATGGTTCTCCAGAACTGGTCAGAACCTGCTGAATACCACCTCTGGGATTTTGCCCATAGCTGCCCTGAAAGTGCCTTGTTTATGTGGCAGCAACAATTTTGACTGGCTCAATATGGTAAAGGTAGGTTGTGAGGACTTAAATTCTTTCTGATTCAAGGACAGGAGGAGGAAAGCACATCACTGCAGACATGAGGAGCCTACACTCACATCAACTTCTGTAAGATATTGGGAAGTTATGAAATAAAGAAATATTTCCAATTGTTCCATTACTTACCCGTATTATGTTTTATTGTAGCGTTCTATTGGTTTCTTCTACTTTTTGCTTCGGTCCCCATTTACACATTTTTTTTTGACTTTCTTGTTTATTTTAAGCTTCTTAGAGTAAGCTTACATTTTGTGATTCCTTTTTGTTCTGACTGCTTTTCTGTTCAATTAGTTCATTGTGACATTGTAAAACAGCATTTCTAAATCTATTTTCTGTTTCTGGCACTTTCCATTTTCAATTCTCCTTCTTTGGAATATGGATGTTTCAGGCAATCATCCTGTTTTATTACTTCAACAAAATCTCTCTCTCCCTTCCTCCCTCCCTCTCTCCCTCTCCCTCTCCCTCCCTCCTGTTAAGGCTTTGAAAAAAACCTTTTGCCAGGGAGTAAAATTCCGAAACATCCCTGCTAATTAGAGGTGATAGACCATGCTTTTCTTTGCTGTCAACGATGATAAAAATTAGACCCGGAAAGTAATCTAAGAAACATTTTTATTTATAAAATAAGAAAACCTAACGAAGCTCCATACCGGCAGCTTCCTCAAACCAAGGCATATAGGAAAAGAACAAAGGAAAAGTTACAATGGAAGTGAAGTATAAACTTTTTACACATGCGCAGTAAACTCAGACATCACAAGACTTTCTTATCTCATTACTATGGCGACAAGATAATACAGTGCTGGCTAGCAGACACCTGCTTGTTATAATATTAGCTTAGTCTTGACAGACAAACCAAAAATTCGCAGTGACACCTCCCTCCTTCTTTCTTCTATTCTGCTTCATTTATTTGTCTTACTATTATCAATATGCAGGCATTCTGGAAAGCCAGCAATGATTTTTTTTAAAATTACATTTATATGCCGCCCTTCTCCGGAGACTCGGTGACTTACAATTTTGGGATACAACCCAGTGTGCTCAGCAATAGCCTTCATTCCATTGTATATGCCTGCTTATTACTAAGCGGCATTTTTACAAGTTCAGCTAAGAGACTATGTTAAGATTACTGTTAAGCCCTTTTAACCATTCAACATTTCTACCCAACTTGGACTGGCTTTTTTTTGCCTAGAGTACTACCTAGAATGAATTCCCAGCTTTCTTAATGTAAAAAAGTGTCATGCTTTCCTTTATGTTTGTTCTCTGCCAGGCCAGAAACCTATGTACTTTGCCCAAGGCAAAAGGCAAGCCTGAGATGCAGCCGGTCTTTGTGTTTTCAGAAACTGGGAAGACAGACATTCCTTCTTTTGTCTGAGAATGCTAAGTGTAATCTGATAGAGGGGCCAAAAAAAAAAAGACTAGGGACACTAATCCATTTAAACAGCTGTCTCAAAATGGAGAGTTAAGCTGCAGAGCTTCCAGCCACAATCCTTTGGCTTATTTTTTGGGGGAACCTCTTTGTTTCTGAGTTGCAAAAGTCTGAATGATCTCTAGATCAGGGGTTACCAACCTTTTGGACTTCAGGGACCACCAAACTCATAATTTTAAATCCCGTGGACCACTAATGTGAATTTTAACTGACGGTGGCTTGCTGACATTGGTGTCTGCAGAGATCCTGGGAAAACCCCAAAAAAAGTCTGCAGGAAAATTCCCCACCCTGTTTTCTTACCGATCGATCGTTCTTTATTTGGGATCGCAGGATACCATCTCCAGCTCCATTCTTGGGGGGACGGGGGGAGAGAGAGACTTTTGACTTCATGCAAGGAAAGCAGCAGAAGCAGCAGAAGTCTTTCTTTCTCTTCCCCCAAACTCTGCCAGAAATGAGTCTTTGCTGGCACAGCCCCTTGGAGCAGGAGGCCTTGCAGGGTCCCAAAGACTCATTTCTGGCAGAGTTTGGGGGAGAGAAAGAAAGACTTTGGCTGCTTTCCTTGCATGCAGCCAAAAGCAAAAGAAGAAAGAAGCAGAAAGAAGCAGCCCGGTGGCCAGGCCAGGTGTGTGGGGTAAGTGGGGCATGTTCCCCCTCTCCGCCCTTTCCCCCTCCCCTCACTACTTCGTGTTGTTCGCAATGCAAGCGACGTAAGCCTTGTGTTCCTGCGGGCCATGTGGGTGGTGCAGCCTTGTGTTACTGCGCAGCCTGGATTAATTGGTTTGGGGGGTGTTTTGGGGGTTGACATTTCTCTGTGGACCACCAAAATTTTCTCACGGACCACTGGTTGGCAACCACTGCTCTAGATCACAGCAATAACTTAGAAGTTGAATCATGGCAACTGGACTTCTTTTCTTGCAGTTTTGAAGCATTTGCTCAGTCTGAAGAAGCTACTTGGATAAGCAGTGAAACATTTCAAAGCAAAAACAGAAGTCCAGCCAGTGCAGAGAACAATTCAAAAAAGTATGTTCTGACTCAGCTCCCCAAACATGACAAGTTAACTCAAAGACTCCTTTATTAGGAGTGCCAGTAGCCCCGGCAAAAAATTTCTCTCTCACCACAGGCTAAAAAGTCCAGCAGGGAGATGAATAGTTGTCTGCCACATGTATTCATCTCCACCCCTGCCTTTTATTCCCAGAGCTAGGGTGGGGCTTCGCTAGCAGCGGTGGCTCTTTCTTCCCAAGGATCGGCCCATGGATTTCCACTGCTCTCCTCTCCTCTTCCTTCTGTGCATCTGCGCATCAGGCACTGGACCCAGCTGTTCCTCCTCTTCTTTATCAGTCACCTCCAGACCTGGGGGCTGTTGACTCTCCATCTGAGGGCTGACGGATGGCCCAGGCTCCGCCTCTCTCTCTCTCTTTCTCTGCCAGCTCCATTCCCTCTTCCCCTTCGGAACTCTCAGGTTGCCTTGATGCTGATCCTGATTCCCATGCCTTCTCCTCCTCTTCCTCTGATTTGGCTGTTGGAGGGCTGGTGGCCAACAGGCCACAACAAAGTGGTGCAAGATAGTGGAGAGACCTGACCCATAGAATTGCCAAGAGTCAGACATGATTGAATGGATATCATCATCATCATCATCATCATCATCACCACTACCACCACCACCATCATCACCACCACCACCACCATCATCAATATCACCATCATCAACATCATCATCACCACCACCACCACCATCATCATCATTGTCATCGTTGTCGTCATTGTCATCATCCTACCCAGCTCTAGATGTCTTATTTTTATCTCCAGGAGACTTCAAGCTTCTGTAGGATGCTATTACTTGTACTCACCATATTCTTACCCAGTAGTTTTTGCATGAAAAACATGAGGCATATTACCGAGCAACAGATCCTTAAAAAAATAGCTTTGTACAAAACTTAAATCCTTCTATGTTTGTTTGGAATACATCCAGCATGCAAATCCCTTCCCTATGGTCAGAAAATATACCCTGGAGACAATTTGGGAAAGTTGGATAAACAGACAAAACACTATTCTCCAGCAGTACATTATGTAGCTGGAATTGCTAGACAAGACATTTAGCAACTGTCATTTAGGCCTAAGTGTTTCAGGTACTCCATGCAGAATCAAAATCAGTTTTCTGAACTGAGGAATTTTAATTGAGAAAGCAAAGCAACATGGTTTTAACAAAATGGCAGTGGTGATTGCTCTTGGCAGATGTAATTACCTTGGCTATTTATTTATTTATTTATTTATTTTTATTTATTTGGATTTGTATGCTGCCCCATCTCCAGGGGGACCTGGAGAGGCTCATACAGAGAATCGAAATACAGAAAACATAAATACAAGGCATTAAACATATAAAAGCCATCCAAATAAATCCCTAAAATACAATAAAACCAAATTAATTAAAAAGACCCCTACCAATCTCAATCCAGACTGGCTGCACAAACAGCCAAGTTTTAAGATTGCAGCGGAAGGAATGAAGGTCAGGAGCCAGCCGCAACCCCAGGGGCAGCTGGTTCCACAGGGTGGGCACCCCCACAGAGAAGGCCCTCCCCCAGGGGACTGCCAACTGACATTGTCTGGTCGACGGCACCCTGAGGAGGCCCTGCCGGTGGGAGTGCACTGGACGATTGGATCTTGATGGCGGTAGGAGGCACTCCTGCAAATACCCTGGACCCTGGCCATGAAGGGCTTTATAGGCTAACACCAGCACCTTGAATCTTATCCGGCTATGAATTTTATAATAACTTTTTTATACACAGCTGTATTCTTTTTATTCTTTTGTTTTTTTTAAATATTACCTTATCTGTCTGTAAGCCACACAGAGTCACACATATATATACGAGGTGGATATATATAACTTATATAAAATAATAGGTAATAGAACAAACTTTGAAGGTGGTCTGAGGGAATGAGAGGAGTGAAAAATGAAATGGCAGCTAGCCGAAGGAACAAATGATGATTTCTTCGGGATGGAGGGAAGAGAAGGAGCCAGCAATAAGAATTGGAAAGAAGGAAGGAAAAAAGGAACATTATGCTTTGTTTGAAGTTTGTAGGGTTACCAACTCAGCATCAAGGTAAAAGTAATGTCACTATCAAATTGAACTTCATTCTTGGTAAATATCTGAAGAAGCCTGGACATTTTTCTTGGCAACAATAATAAAGAAGTGTTTTGCCATTATTTTTTCTGGGTTATTCTTTGAATTTCTAATATAGTCTACAGCTTTGTTATTTCCTGGTAGCCTCTTTTTCAAGTACTAGCCTGGTCAGTTCTTGATTGTTTTCCAGGTGACACCCCCACTTGTTGAGTTCACCTTATGATAGGAAGCAAGAAGAGAGAAATGATTGAATGTGCATGTGACTTTAAGGTTATGGAAGCAAAGGGATTAAAAAAGAGAGACAGAGGAGCAAAGAAATAAAAGGGAGAAACTTAGTTGAAAACATTTGAAAAGCAATAACATTTTACTATGATGGATGAAAGGAATGAAAACTTCCAAAGCACCAGAATGCAAGACAAGAAACAATGGATGGAAACTAATCAAGGAGCAAAGCAACCCAGAACTAAGGAGAAACTCTCTAACAGTGAGAACAATTAAACAGTGGAACAACTTGCCTTCAGAGTTTGGGGTGCTTCATTACTGGAGGTTTTTAAGAAAAGACTGGACAGATGCTTGTCTGAAATGGTATAGGTTCTCCTCTGTAAGCAGGGGGCTGGACTAGAAGACCTCCAAGGTCCCTTCCAGCTCTATACTGATTGAGGTCTTTTGGAAACACTCTTACGGCGCATAGAAAAGGAGAGTATCTTGATCATTGGTAAGAAGAATGGATTATGGGGAAGAACTGAAAGATGAAGGAAGATGTGCAGAAGTTGATAGTGATGGCAAGGTGAACAAGAGTCTTCATAGGCCAAGAATTTCCATTGTTAAGCAAAGTGGTAATTAAGTGAGTCACACCCAACTTTATGACATTTTTCTGCCACAGTTGTTAAACATCACTGCAGTTGCTAAGTGTATCATGTGGTTGCTAAGTGAAGCCGGCTTCCTCCATTGACTTTGCTTGTAGAAGCTGGCCTGGAGAAAGCTGATGATATTCTAGGTTTCCCATGGGACTGAAACAGCACTGGCCATGGCTGTGTGCGACCTCTAGTGGCAGCATATGGGATAGGGTATCTATCTTTGCTTTTCTTGACCTTTCTGTGGCTTTCAATACTAGCATGATATAAAAAGTATTTAAGTACATTTTTCATTTGGATATCACTTCTGGATTTTGTGCTTGTGTTGAAAAAGAATGAAACTTTGACTTTGGTTTTGTCAATTAAATAGAGTTGTTGCTATAGAAATGGCTAGTTATATACTAATGTGTAACAGCAAAAAGTGGAGGCTGGAGTGTTTTTTATCAGGTCAGGTCAGGTTAGGTTAGATGAGTCCCATCATACGTATCAGTATGTGACATTACAGATAACAGATAATCAGAGTTGGAAGGGACCTTATAGGTCATCTAGTCCAACCCCCCGCCCAGGCGGGAGGCCTACACTATTTCTGACAAATGGCAGTCCAATCTCTTCTTGAAAGTCTCAAGTGATGGTGCTCCCACAACTTCTGAGGGCAAGGTGTTCCATTGGTTGATTGTTTTCACTGTCAGAAAGTTTCTCCTTTTTTCCAGGTTAAATCTCTCCTTGTTTAGTTTCCATCCATTATTCCTTGTCTGGCCTACAGGTGCTTTAGAAAATAGCTTGACCCCTTCCTCTCTGGGGCAGCCCCTCAAATATTGGAAGACCGCTATCATGTCTCCCCTGGTCCTTCTCTTCACTAGACTAGCCATGCCCAGTTCCTGTAACCGTTCTTCATATGTTTTAGTCTCCAGTCCCCTAATCATCCTGGTTACTCTTCTCTGTACTTTTTCTAGAGCCTCAACATCTTTTTTATAATGTGGTGACCAAAACTGGATGCAGTACTCTAGGTGTGATCTTACTAAGGCTTTATAGAGTGGTATTAGTACCTCACTTGATCTCGATTGTATCCCTCAGTTAATGCAATTCAGGATTTTTGCAATTTAGGATTTTTTGGCTGCTACTGCACTCTAATGGCTTTATCTTATACTGTGCTAAAAAGAGTCAGAAATCAAAACCTTTTTCCCTTTTTCCCTTGTACCTTACATTTTCTTTTCCCCCTTCTTTTTCCTTCCCCTAATTTCCCATTTCTATTTCTCTTTGTATTTTATATATAGATAAAACAATAAAAACCATAAGAACTGTCAAAAAAGATATAACAAAGTAGTTTGCTGGATCAGTTAAAAATCCTCCTAGGCTTGCTTATTTTGCATGAATTCCAGCAACCAACGAATTTTAACTGGAGGGAAAGCTAAAAAGTTTTTAGTGTAGTTTCTGTTGGGAATAGTTTTGGGTTCTGTTGGGAGCAAACTTAGCATGCTGTCTGGGAGTTAAAGTCCACGTATCTTAAAATTGCCAAGTTTGAAAAATCCTGTTCTGCAACACACACACAAACACACACACAAACACACACACACACACACACACACACAAACCTGTGTTGGAAAGGAAGAAAAACAGCAGAAAGCTGCATACAAATGATGGTGGTAATGTTTATTTTTTAAAAAGCGGATAAGGAAAGAATAATTCCAAAGAACAGAAAGAGAGTAGCATGCATTCAAAAAGATTGTTGGGTGATACAGATACTAATATAGCCATGTCTATTAGGAAGAGGAAAAAAAAGCCTCACTTCTTGTTTAAGAAGAGATAGTAAAGATGAAAGAGTGTTGGGTTTTTTTTTAACACAATGTTCAAACATTTTTGAATTGGATTATTCCTTCCTTAACACGGAGGGGAAAAAGCAGACTGAATTTTTAGATTGTGAACTCTTCCCTCCCGCATTAAAAGATGCTATTTCCCCACCAGCTTAGTAATACTTGCTTTCTTCCTTGGCTGTCAAAGAGCCTTTCAGGAGCTTTCCAAAATACAAAGGAGGCAAGAGAGAAAGCACATGCTGAGCTGTTTGACTTATTCTGTTATCAAGTTTAAATAATTGCTAATGTTTCAGCACTGAGCAGCTGCTCAGAAACCCCAGCTCCTCTCTATTGTGTGGCTGCAGGATGCAAAGCCCTTTCTGAATTGTAATTGCTTAGGGAAAGTGGCTCTCTGTTTCATAAAAGGTTATGTATTGCTAAAGCCAATGCATCACAGGAGGGGAATGTTTCCACTCTCTACACAGCTTTCCCTTAAAGGCCTGAAATGTTAAGGTTTGGTTAGGTTTATAGGGTTTTTATCATTGCCTTCTAGGGAAACATGATCAGATTCTTTATATTTTTATAGGTTTAAGATGGCCTTCCATGGATTATAGTGTTACAAAGACTTATGCTTGCAATAAGAGACATATTGCTTGGGTTATAAATGCTGCCATAAGTACCAAATGCAGAGATAAACTCAGGCAAACTACAAAGAATCCTGATGCAACATCACATGCTATAGCCAAAGGTGCTTTTTCAGGAGGCAAATGGACTTTCTGTTTTTTCTTTGAAAACATTTCACTTCTCATCCAAGAGTTCTTCAACTCTGACTGGATGGTGGGGAATGGAAAGATTTATATTCCTTGCAGACGGGTGGTTATTTGCATTCTTTTAGCAGGTAATTGAGGTGGTTATTTGAATTCTTTTAGCAGGTAATTGAGGCCACCTGGTGATTTATCTCAGGGTCACCTGAGTAGTGCAAATGGGTGTGGAGCCTTCTTGGCTGCAGGATGTTTTCTGTCCTGTGCCTATCTTCAACAGTGAAGGGACACAGGGCAGAAAACATCCTGCAGCCACAGATAAACCTCCAAATGGCCTCAATGACTCTTTAAAAAGAATGCAAATGACCAGCTGTCAGCAAGGAATATTGCAAAGCAGGTTGTGGAGAATTGCACAGTAGTGGCTTCTGAACAGGAGCAGGACTGAGAGGCTTACAGGCTACTTACTGAATGAGTTCCTATAATTTTAGGACATGATAATGTAATGTGTTTTAGTTTTGGAGATATTTTGGAGTTTTAGCTCCCATTATCCCAATCATTAACCATGTTGTGTTATGCATGCATGCACTTATGGGAAGACACTGATTGCTTTCTCTGCCATTTCAGGGATAGGAAAAGTCACGCCTAATACATTTTTCTGCAACCTTTAATAATATAGGAGCATTCTCAGGATTGATTTAATAGTTCCAAGGCATGCAGGAATTAATAGTCTCATACATGTACAGGTTTTGTAGAAAATGTCTAGAAGTTCAGAAGCAGCTCCTTCAAAAGGAAAAAAAGAACAAATGAAAAGTTAACAAGAGCTAATTAAAAAAAACAAATAAAAGTACACACAAAACAAAAAACCAGAGGTAATGGTGAAAAAAAAAGTTAGGATAGTGATTGTGGCTTCCTGCTTATGTGGTGCTACAATCACCATCCTGACAACTTTTGGTCTGCGCATGCCCGAGATGGTGGTCCGCGCAGAGTAGGCTCTTTGGGGGGATTGGAGAACATTCGGTGGTTACAGAGGGGAATTCCCCCCCCCCGCTGCTAGACCCCCCGGGTTCTTCTCCGGAGGGTTGGAAGCGTAGCGCTGAGCCATTTCGGCTCGATTTAGCTGGCGGCGTGATGCGGCCAGAGAGGTTTTTCTCTGGCAGCTTGGAGGCGACTGCGGGCGGCAGGGAGATGGCGTCGTCGTCAGATGCGGCGCAGACGATGTCGAGGCTGGCTGTTGTGGTGGTGGCCGGCCTTGGGAATAGGGCAGCTGCAGTGCCAACAATCTGTGGGAGCCATGGGGGGCTTGCATGGGGATCTCCGAGTGGCTGGTCGACCTCCCGGATGGTTGTGGCGGCAGTTCTTTCTGGCAGCCTGGCCTGGGGGCGGGGTTCAAAGGCCTTGGCAGCCCCAGCGGCCTTGGCAGCTCCGGTGGGAGCCCGGATTGCATCAGTGGGGCCTGCGGCATCGTTGGGGTATTTCCCCCCAGGATCATCTTCGAAGTCGCTCCCCCCCCTCCTGAAGGTGAGAGCTTTGGAGATGAGAGCTTCGGAGGTGAGAGCTCCGGGGAAGAAGGGCTCCGTGGAGATAGCTGCTATGTTGGTCATCAACTGGGACGAACGGCGGCGGCCTGGCGGGGGTGTTGGAATTTGCTGTGTCATCGGAGGAGTGACCCCCCCGTGGAAAGCTGGCACTTTTTGGGACTTTTGGATCCTGGACTCTGGACTTTTATTACGAGGGGCCTGGCATTAACAATCATGCCATATTTGGATCCTTCTTTTGGGCTCTTGCTTGCCCCTATGCCATCATTGTCCCTATGTCATCTCTGGATCTGTGTTATTCTTGACTCTCTTCTGCCCTACCCCTCCATTATGTCTGTGACTCACTCTATTTGCCTGGACTATTTCATCGTGTCCTGGATACTTAACGGCGGTCCTGGAATTGTTCAGGACTTTTCCCCATCAGGGTCTGGCCCGGCCCCATTGTCATGATGTCAATGGACCCAACTCCACTTCTGTGAGAGGGCAGTGGGGTTGATTTTCTGTTCAGTGTCAAGACCCGACCCACTGCGGTGGGAGTGCAGTGGGCTGGCCAATTGGTTCTGGTCCCCAACAGCTGTGAGAGAGCTGGGGGGTGCGGGATTTTGTGGACATTTTGCCTGGACCTCTCCCTTTATGCACTTTACATCTATGCACTTTACATCTATTTTACCATCTTTCACCAAATGTTCCTCCTTTTTTCCCCATCGATTTCCACCTTTGTAACATGCTCACTTACTCGCTGCTGGAACTACGGGCCTTCCAGACTGTTCCCTTGTCTTTGGGATGGCCCAAGGGGTTACCAAAAGCCTACCTTAAGGATGGATCCTGGGATCGAGAGGTGGCATGGCGACCAAAGGGCCAAATTTTAAATCTGGTTTTAAGGGATGTCTTTAAAATTTTTAATTTGATGTTTTATTGGGATAGGGAGGGGTTTCAAGGGGTTAGGGAGGGGGCCGGGGTGCGAGGTGGGGACGATTCCCAGGGTGGTTGGGATTGGCAGGAGACGTCGAGGCATAGGGCCATATCATGTCTTGGGAGCGCGTACCCGCCATCTTTGTGTGGTGGCATGCTCCAACCCTATGGCCTCCTCCCTAGGGGCCATGGGAACTGGGACCCCTGGGCTTAGGTTGGTGTATTTTAATGCCAGGTCCGTGGCTAATAAGTCCTCCCTCCTCTGTGAGATCATTGAGGAGGAGGCTGCGGACCTGGCCTGTATCACCGAAACCTGGTTGGGCCTGGAGGGAGGTGTCCCTCTGGTTGATCTGTGCCCTTCAGGTTTCCGGGTTCTGCACCGGCCACAGGCCCAGGGAAGGGGTGGTGGGGTGGCCGTGGTTATTCGGGAGACCCTGTTTCCAAGGGAGGTCGCAGTTCCAGAGATAGGCAGGAGTGAGACCCTCCTCTTGAGGTGGGGGCCTAATGGTCGGGTGGGCTTGCTGCTTGCATACCTTTCCCCAGCTGTGTGACAGCAGCCCTGCCTGGGCTTCTCGATCTCCTCTCAGGGGTGGCAGTGGAGTTCCCGGGCCTTATAGTCCTGGGGACTTCAATCTGCCCTCCTGGGGGCGGGTTTGGCCCAGGAATTCATGGCTTCTATGGAAGCCATGGGCCTGACAATTGATTCAAGGCCTGACTCATGAGGGGAAACCCTTGACCTAGTTTTGTCTCTGAACAGTGGTGTAGTGACAGAGGGCAAGCCACTTTTGCAGCGTTGCCCATTCTATGGTCTGATCACTATCTCCTATGGCTGGTCTTCCAACAGGCTGCCCCCACTGCTGGGATGAGGAGCCACTTAGATGGTTCTGCCCCAGACGCCTGATGGACCCTGAGAGGTTCCAGGCGGAACTGGGGTCTTTTCCTTCTTCCCTTGCCCACAGCTCTGCCGAGGATCTGGCGGCGCTTGGCCACAGGCTGTGTCGGATGCCCTCGACAGGGTTGTCCCCATGCATCCCCTCACACACCATGGATCCCGGATGGCTCCTTGGTATACCGAGCTGGGAGATGAAGCATCGTTGGAGGGGTTTAGAGAGCAGGTGGAGGTCCACCCGCTCCCAATCCGATCGAGCCCAGCTAAAAGCCCATATTAGGACTTACCTGGTAGCTATGAGGCGGCGAGAAGGTCTTATCTCTCCGCCCTCATAGCGACCACAGATAACCACCCAGCCATCCTGTTTCGGGCTACCCGCTCTCTCCTTCGTAAAGGGGGAGGGGCGGACCCATTGAGGAAGGGCTGAGGAGTTTGGTCAATATCTGTCAGATAAGATCGCTCAGATTCAGAGTGGGTTGTCCTCTGATTTGCGGTGGTCTGGGGAACGGGATACAAGCAGTCTGGCCGGTGTGATCTGGGATGAGTTCGATCCTGTTTCCGAGGATGAAGTGGACAGGACTATGCGGCGGCTGAGTTCCACCACATGTTTGTTGGACCCGTGTCCCTCCTGGTTGGCTTATGCCGCCAAGGAGGCCACCTGCGGTTGGCTCTGGGCAGTTGTCAACGCTTCATTAAGAGAGGGTGTTTTCCCTCCACCTTGAAGGAGGCAGTGGTGAGACCCCTCCTGAAGAAGCCTGCCCTGGACCCGACCGTGTTAGACAACTTTCGTCCAGTCTCCAACCTTCGCTTTTGGCGAAGGTTGTTGAGATGTGGTGGCTCAGCAGTTTCCACTTTTCCTGGATGAAGCGGACTACCTGGATCCATATCAATCGGGCTTCCGACCCGGTTACAGCACGGAGACGGCATTGGTGCTGATGGATGATCTCTGGAGGGCTCGGGGTTTTCCTCTGTCCTGGTCCTATTAGATCTCTCAGCGGCTTTCAATACCATCGACCATGGTATCCTTTTGCGATGCCTCGGGGGGTTGGGAGTGGGGGGCACTGTTCTTTGGTGGTTCACCTCCTACCTCTCGGTCAATCGGTGTTGGTGGGGGTCGAGGTCGACCCTGAGGGTGCTCTCTTGTGGGGTCCCTCAGGGGTCGGTCCTCTCCCCTCTTCTATTTAACATCTACATGAAGCTGCTGGGTGAGATCATCCGTGGTTTTGGGGTGAGATTCCATCAGTGCAGATGACACCCAGCTGTACATCTCACCCCAAACCAGATCAGTGATGCCCTCTCCCTGATGACCCGGTGTTTGGATGCGTGCATTTGGATGGCGGGAACATGCGACTCAACCCGGCCAAGACTGAGTGGCTGTGCATACCGGCATCTCGGCCCAGTCAGGATATCCATCTTTGGCCATAGGGGGAGGTGTTGCCCCTGTGGATAGGGCGGAATCTGGGGTCCTCCTGGATGTCGGCTCGGTTGGAGGAGCAGGTGGGGCCGTTGCCAGGGGGCCTTTGCCCAGCTCGCCTTGTTCGTCAGCTTAGCCCATTTCTGGACGAGATGCCCTGCGCAGTCACTCACACCCTTGTTACCTCTAGACTCGACTACTGCAACGTTCTCTATTTAGGACTGCCCTTGCATACCATCTGGAGATTGCAACTGGTACAAAATGCGGCGGCGCAGGTGGTGATGGGAGTTTCCGATTCTCCCATGTTACCCCCTCCTCGCTGCCTGCATTGGTTGCCGGTTGCACTCGGTGAATTCAAGGTTCTGGTTTTAACATACAAAGTCCTTCACGACATGGGTCCTCAATATTCAAGGGAGCGTCTTCTGACGACATTGAATGCCAACCACCCTGTGCGAGCACATAGGCAAGGACTCCTCGGGGTCCGTCGGCAAGCCAATGTGGCTGGTGGTCCCCTGGTGCGAGCCTATTCTGTCTGCCCCTGACCTCTGGAACCAACTGCCCCTGGGGCTCTGCCTGGCCCCTGACCTCCGCACCTTCCGCCATGATTTGAAGACCTGGTTGTTCGACCAATCGGGCTGTGACCCTCCTGGGGTGGGGATGGGTTTCTTAATTATTTTAACCACTGTAAATTTTAGTTTTTGTATTTTTGGGCTTGTGAAATTAGTTTAATTTTTTAAAAAGTATTTATTGTTGTTGTTTTTAGTTGTGCCTGAGTCTTGGAGATGGGGGCATACAAGTCCAAAAAATAAATAAATAAAATAAAAACTTTTACCTATTTTGCGGATGCTGCAAAATGGTATCAGAGCAGACCAATGCAAATATTAATATCAACCCATTGTCATGCCCCTGGTGGAGATTGACTCTGAGGGAGAGGAGGAACAGCTGACAGGGAGTGGAAGTGTGGCTGCGGTGGTTGTGGAGGAGGCTGGGGAAGGGCAGAGGCTGGCTTGGCAGTCAGAGGAGGACCCAGGCCCATCCCTTTTCCATCCTAGGGCATGCAAGGAGGAGAGGATAAGGGAGAGACGTGGTCTACTTGTGAGGCGAGGGCCTCCTCTTCATGGGCTGCAGCTGTGACAACTGGATAAGAGGATGGACCTGCGTACTGGTGAGTGCTGGAAACAAAGCATGGAAATATCTCTAGTTTATGGTTCCTCTCTGAGTTTGGTGTCCTTCCCAGTGTGTGTTCTGTTATCTGTGGACGTCCTCCAGCCCTTATCTTGCCTGGTTTGTGTTGTTTTTTACTCTTTATAATTTAAACGGCATTTCCTCCTTCTTGTAACTGCTTGTGTGGGAGTTTTTTGTCTCCAGTCAAGGATATTTGGAGCTTGGAAGCAAAGTGAAGGAATAAAAGGGGCTTCACCTGTTTTTTGTGACTGTGTTTGTTTTGTATCCCACCTGGGTCATTACACTCATCCCTTTTTTGTGTTTGAGTGTTTCCTAGGGCATTTATTAGAAGGCTTTCAAATGTGTCAGTCTGTTATTCCCACCACTCCCAGACTGCACGGGGAAGACATGTAGCACATTAATAGCTCCTAAGAAAAATAGGAATATTAGCTGTTGTTCTTAACATCCAAAAGTTCCCTCTAAGAATGGAAATAAAAAATACTTGATAATACACTATTCTTTCTATATTTACCTCTTTGATTTTTTTTTCTTGCACTAATATTCTTAACAAGTGTTCAGAATCCCCCCAAGGTTTTACTTAAATGTGTTATAGGGCCAGTTCTGGCTAAAAAGTTTTAAATAGCTATCCAAATGGCTATTCAATCTCTCTATCTCTGTCTCTGTGTCTCTGTCTCTCTGTCTCTCCCTCCCTCCTTCCTTTCCTTCCATTCTTTCTTCTTCTTTTGAAAGTAAATGGAGTGGGGGAGGTGACTTCAAACTTGCAAGATTTTATTGCTGTAATCTTACAAGAAAGGTATAAGTAATATTCATGTTTTTGATTTTCTGTTTGGGCTTGTTGTTGTTAGTTGCAAAGTCATGTCCAGCCCATCATGACCCCATGGACAACATTCCTCCAGGCCTTCCTGTCCTCTACCAATCCTCCACAGTCCATTAAAGCTCATGCCTACTGCTTCAGTGACTCAATCCAGCCACCTCATTCTTCACTGTCCTCTTCTTCTTTTGCCCTCAGTTGTTCCCAGCATTAGGCTCTTCTCCAGTGAGTCTTTCCTTTTCATTAGGTGGCCAAAGTATTTGAGTTTCTTCTTCAGGATCTGGCCTTCTAAACAGCAGTCAGGGTTGATCTCCTCCAGGACTAATGAGTGTGATCACCTTGCAGTCCAAGGGACCCTCAGGAGTCTTCTCCAGCATCATAGTTCAAAGGCCTCAATTCTTTGGCACTAAGCCTTCCTTACAGTCCAACTTTCACAGCCATATACATTGCAACTGGGAAAACCATAGCCTTGACTATACGCACTTTTGTTGGCAGGGTGATGTCTCTGCTTTTTAGTATGCTGTCTAAATTTGCCATAGCTTTCCTCCCCAGGAGCAAGCATCTTTTAATTTCTTGGCCATCTGTGGTGATCTTGGAGCCCAGGAAAATAAAATCTGTCACTACCTCCATTTCTTCCCCATCTATTTGCCAGGAATTGAGAGGGCTGGATGCCATGATCTTAGTTTCCTTAATGTTGAGTTTCAAGCCAACTTTTACACTCTCCTCCTTCACCTGCATCAAGAGGCTCTTTAGTTCCTCTTCACTTTCTGCCATTAGAGTGGTATCATCTGCATTTCTTAGGTTGTTGATATTTTCCCTGCAATCTTAATTCCAACTTGTGATTCATCTAGCCCCGCCTTTCTCATGATGTGCTCTGCATATAAGTTAAATAGGCAGGGCAACAGTATGCAGCCTTATCAAACTCCTTTCTCAATTTTGAACCAATCAGTGGTTCCATGTCCAGTTCTCACTATTGCTTCTTGTTCCGCATATACCGGTAGGTTTCTCAAGAGACAAATAATAAGAGATGGTACTCCCATCTCTTTAAGAACTTGCCGCAATTTGTTGTGATCCACACAATCAAAGGCTTTAGCATAATCAAAGAAGCAGAAGTAGGTGTTTTTCTGAAACTCCCTAGCTTTCCCCATGATCCAGCGAATATTGGCAATTTGATCTCTAGTTCCTCTGCCTCTTCGAAATCCTGCCTGTACTTCTGGTAGTTCTCAGTCCACATACTACTGGAGCCTAGCTTGTAGGATTTTGAGCATAACTTTGCTAGTATGTGAAATGAGTACAATGGTGCTCTAGTTTGCATATCTTTGCCATGAAAACCCCATGGACAGTACCTGTCTGGGCTACAGTACCACAAAGGGTTGACATATTTACCTACTTTATAATAACTATATAAGTCACCCATTCCACATAAGTCCAGTCTGAAAATGGTGCCACAAGTCATAAATACAACCAGAGGAAGTGGCCATCTGGCTGCTTCAGAATATGTGAACCAAATCTGAAAGAGGGTGAGTAGACCATTTGACACAACCAGGACATTTTTTAAAAGGATGTCCCTAGAATGTAAATGTGCAGCCGATGATCATATCTCAGGATTCCCAAATGAGAAAATGGTTTCTGTAATGCTGTAGTGTTTATCTTTTCATATTTATGAGACATTTCCACCCCCCCGTTCTTTTATTCAGTAGAAATGGATTGTGGAAGTTCTTTAAAAAAAAACCCTCAGCATCTTCATATCTTTCTGTTACCAAATTTCACTGATTTCAGTTCATGTAACAAAAAAAAACCCCTCTGTCCAGAAAGAAATTTTAAGGAACAAGGTTGATCAACTGTAGACTTGTTCAACTTTGCTTGATCAAGACTATTGGGGAATTCAGTGAATTTCAGGCCATATAATGACCTAAGGCTAATGGGGCAACTGCTGATTTCTTCCCCATGATGTCCCTTGAATGAATCTACTTCATCTGATTGTACCTTCAGGCATAAAGATCTGAGTGCCATTTTACCTTGATACTCTCATGGGAGGTGGAGTGCACAAGTGGAGGTAATTTTTTCCAGTGGGATGCTTGTCAGATCCTGTCAGTTACAAATTAACAGTATTGAAGGTGCAGAAATAGGAATCGTTGTCTGTTTCACTGGTTTTTTTTTGAATCTCAACACAGTAATTTGTCCTCACCCTGCCAGCAAGGCTATGGGCAATCTGATGCCATTTCTTTCTAGGGACTTACTTTCCTCTCCAATAAGTGGACTGATTCACTCAGTGCCTGTGCCAAGAATGTCCAGAAAGCAACAAGAAGTTTTGTGTTCACCATTCTACTTCTTCTGTCAATACATGATTTTAACCCCTTGGATCCTAACAAATTGGAGGTAGACAAAAAGAAAAAAAATGTCATAAATATAAATATAATCAGATTTATATAGCTGGTCATCTCACCAAAGGTGACTCTGGGCCACCAAAGGCAAATATCCCTCTTTGACCTTTGATATTTAAGGAAAAATAACTTCACTATGTTGCAATTTTTAAAAGGAAGTGCCATTAAATCTACTTTTTAATCTAGACAAATCAAAATTTGTCAGCAATTGGCTTTTTGCGGTATTAATATGTTAATATTTGCCAGATTAGATCTTGACATTTAAAGCAACTTGCAGATCTTGTTTGTTTCTTCCTCTTCCCTTTACATACATTGTAATTCTTCTGGCTTTCCTGGTTTTACAGCAATCATAATTTGCTCTTTCATGCAAAGTACAATGATGTACTTAACGATTATGCAGTACGATATTTTCTTGGCTACTTTGCATTTTAACTTTATTTAATTTTAATGTTGTTCGCTGCCCAGAGTCGCTTGTTGAGATGGGCAGCTACCCAAATTGAATGAATGAATGAAATGTGTGTTACCCTTTGTCACCCGCAAGCTTGCAGGTTGTTAGGCTTGTAAATTCCCCTGCTGTAGTTTGCAATCTGCAGACTACATGTAGGGGAGTGGGTTGGGGATGGGGCGAAGAGTCAGTTTCCCTGTTCAAAGCAAAAAGCAAATGAAGGAGATTCATGGGCAAGAGAGAGCTCCTGAAGCAGAGGTACAGGACATACACATGTCTATGTATACACATACACAAATTTTATAAGCCACCCAGAGTTATCTATGTGTGAATTGGACAGCTATGTAAATTTGTTTTATAAACAAGCAAATGACCAAACAAACACACGCACACCAAACTTCTTGAAAAGGATGCCAAGGAAATTGTTTATTCCAGAATTTAACACGCTTCATCACTGCTTTGCTGCCAGTGACATGCATACAATCAACATCCATGTGTTTCTGATTATAAGTGCAGGGGTGAAGTTTTTCTCACCTGTATTATTGTATCCACTGTGGGAATGAGGCCCGCAGAGTATCCATTTCTTTCTTTCTTTCTTTCTTTCTTTCTTTCTTTCTTTCTTTCTTTCTTTCTTTCTTTCTTTCTTTCTTTCCTTCTCTTTCTTTCTTTCTTTCTTTCTTTCTTTCTTTCTTTCTTTCTTTCTTTTCTTTCTTTCTTTCTTTCTCTTTCTTTCTTTCTTTCTTTCTTTCTTTCTTTCTTTCTTTCTTTCTTTCTTTCTTTCTTTCTGCCTTAGCATATTGTCTCCTTTTCCTCATTTCCTACCGTAGGTGAAGTGTGAAGAGGCCCAGTTTATTCCCTTTGAAATGCATTACAGGTAGTTCTCACTGGCTGACTGCTCATTCAGCAATCATACAAAGTTATGATTATAACATATACGGCGCGGGTGGTGATGGGAGTTTCCCGATTCTCCCATGTTACCCCCCTCCTGCCTGCCTGCATTGGTTGCGGTTGCTCGGGTGAGATTCAAGGTTCTAGTTTTAACATACAAGGTCCTGCATGACATGGGTCCTCAATATTTAAGGGAGCGACTCCTGCCGACATCGAATGCCAACCACCCTGTGCGAGCACATAGGCAAGGACTCCTTGGGGTCCCGTCGGCCGGCCAGTGCCAGCCGGCGGTCCCCCAACGACGAGCCTACTCTGTCGCGGCCCCCGACTTCTGGAACCAACTCCCCTTGGGGCTCCGCCTGACCCCTGACCTCCGCACCTTCCGCCATGATTTGAAGACCTGGTTGTTCGACCGACCCGGGCTGTGACCCTTTTGGGTGGGGGTGGTTTTAATTTTTTTTAGTATTTAATTGTCTTTTTGGGCTTGTTTAGTTTAATCTTTTCTTAATTCACTACTGTTGTATTTATTGTCTTAGCTGTGAGCCGCCCCGAGTCTTCGGAGATGGGGCAGTATACAAGTCCCAAAAATAAATAAATAAATAAATAAATAAATAAATAAATATTCTGTAGCGGGGGTGTCAAACTCAATTTCATTGAGGGCCGCATCAGGATTGTGTTTGATCTCGGGGGCCCAGGGTGGGCATGGTCAGCACAACATCGCTTGTGTTGGGGGTTCCTGTGGTGGCCTGAGCTCTCTGCCAGCGAAAACCAGTTCCCGAGCTCCGTTTTTGGCTGCAACGGCCTCCTGCAACCCTCTGCCAGTGAAAAGGGCCCTCCTGAACTCTGTTTTCACTGGCAGGGGCACCATGGGCCAGTCCGCTGTTTCCAGGAGAGCCCTGCAGGCCAGATGTAAGCACCCCACAGGCCGGATCCTGCCCCCAGGCCTTGAGTTTGACACCCCTGTTCTCTAGAGAGCATAAAGAATAGTTTTGAAAGGACAGGAGGAAAAACCACTACCAAGGCAACATTCAGATAAGGGGGGCTTGAGCCAGGCTTAAGAAAATAACTCAAGACAATGTGTCAGACAAAATTTCTGCAAAATCACACAAAGATAACGTGTGTGTGTGTGTGTGTGTGTGTGTGAAGCACATTCAGAATTGCAAGATTTTGTTACTAATATTGTTCCAATAAAAGTAGCTTTAGACCTACAGATTATGGTATTGGGTTCTTAATCTTAATCTTACCCTTTTTGGGCTAAGACATTCCTTCTCTATGGATTTTGAAAGGTTCTCCTTGTACCTTTGGAAGAACAAAGAGTAAGCATTCAAACAGCTACTGCATAGCTCCAGGTCACATGAATCAACCATATCATTTTGTGAAATAAGCACTGTATTGTAGTACAACTGAAGAACATTGGAAAGTAGTAACGCTCAAGGCTGTGGAGACAAGACGATTTCCCAGTTGTTTGTTAGCGTTGTTAATCAACCTGAATCCTGCTCTCTCTTTTGCATTCCTGATAAAAAGCTAGATAAAGAATCAGTGGTAAATTCTCTACCCGTATAATAATTTATTTCAAGCCATTATGGGTGATTAATCCCCCTCAAAGTTATTCTACCTTCTGTTGCAGAGAAGTAGAGGGAAAAAGAGCCAAAACTATTTTGGATTACAACATAGTCCCTTGGAAATAATGTGCTTTTAAATTGGATGCATATGTGTTTCTCTGTTTAATATTCTTGTGTACTATGGAAACAGTTTCTGAAATCTGAATAATACATTGGTTACCTTACATGCACACACACACAAACACACACAAACATACACATGCAACACACGCACTGCCAATATTGTGTACGATACTGAATCAGGAACCGTTGTTCCATATTTGGAGTTAATTTGATACTGAGATAAACAAATCAAAGTGTGTTTACAGAATAATTACACCATATCCCTGGACTGTAGCGAATAATTTCTTTTTTTTGTCTCCGGCACTAAAGTCCATTCCCTGGTTCCTGCTTTGTTTGTTTGCAAAATGTACTCCATGGCAACACACGAATTAAAACCATTGGATTTTCTGGAGTAAAGTATTATGTTTATACCTTGTCCATTCCACAGCTGTAAAAATTGTGACTGCTTTGCTTTTGGTCATGTGACTTACTCCCCCCCCACTATCTCTACAGACAGATTGTAGTATGAAGGCTTTTGTTTGCATGGCTTGGATTTTGTATTGGAGCCAAGCTGAGCCACTCCTGGTTCAATTATTTTGTAATCATTTGTTCATGGAAAACAAAGTAAGTTTCTGGACCTGTTCCTGCAAATATATACTTGGATACTGTTTTGTTTTCTGCTCCTCTCCAGAATTCCATCGATTTGAACTGTGCCAGGACAGAAAGCCAAATGAATGAATTAGGAACTTGACTTTCCCATCCATTTTCACAGGAAGGAAAACAAAACTAGTTATCTCCATGGATCAGCAAAAGAAATATTCTATGTCTTTTTTTTAAAAAAAAGCAATATCTTAAATGTATAAATGGTTGAATACACTATAAGTAAACAGATGGAAAAGTTGCTTCTAGCGATAATCAAGAAAAAAAAATTCAAGAAGCCACTACGTGGTTATCACACTTATACTGAGAATGAGGAGGTTGCAACTGCTGGGAATATCAATGAGAATGTAGAAGACAAACTGTCAAAGGCCTGCATGGTTTTTCAATACCCAGACTCGAAGTTTGAGGTCGAGGGGACATGATGACATGTAAAATCTCACACAGGAGATGAACAATCTGAAGATTCAGGGCCACCTGTGTTCTATTCCTGCAGCTCCCACAGCTTTCTTTAACTAGATGGTTTCTCAAGGTTTTATGTGGTAAACACACAAAAGTGGTAGCACAAGCTTTAAGATAGCTTTAAAATCTCCCCCAAACTTCTCACTATTTGGTATCCCAATCCTTCTCATTGTAGCCTTCAGCTCTTCCTAAAATAGCATTGCCCCAATCTCCAGAGTGGTCTGAGATAAAAGTCGTCTCCCTGCATGTGTTTTTCTGCCTATTAAAGATCTCCTGAGAGAACTATCATAGAATAACAGAGTTGTCTTACCACTGGAAGCCATCTGTTATGAAGAGATGTGAAAGAGAGGTTTTGGTTTTTTTTGCTACAGTGCCACCATTTATGGAATACTGGTTCCTTGGGGACTACAATGTCTTTCATCCTGGTTTCAATTTGATGTCAAATGAATCCTTAACTACTCACCCAAGCTTTGAAGTCATAGCTGTCTTGTCTTCTGTTTCTATTGGATTGTGGAGAACAACAGTTGTGCAATATTGCTACAGTTTAATCATTCACTGCTGTTGGTTTCTTGTTTTTATTGTTCCTTTCTTACCTCAAAATGGCAGTATGACATCTGAATCCTAAATCAGGGGCTACTCTATGCAAATATATTCCAGGGATTTTGATTTGATGGCCATCAACATCTGTTGGAATATCCAGAACAAAGCCATATAAGTTAAAGTTGTCCATCGCAATCCAGAACATATGAAAATTAGATTTGCTTATTATTGAGCTCAGTACTTGATACATAGCGAGAGACCTTATCTTCTTCGATGTAGAATATAATGAAGAAGACAGCCACTTCTTCAACTCCTCAAAGACACTTGAAGACCATCTTTCAAACCTTGCCAATTGAAAAGGTCTTGCAATAAGAAATGATTGCCCACCCTCCCAAAATGCATTCCTATACCAACAAAACAACAACAACAACAACATCAAAACCCCCAACCAACCACAAACTCTTAAGGGAAATAAAGCAAGGTTTAAAGTTGGGTGCATCCCTCTGGTCAGATGCATTAACAAACCAACGCAACAACTCCAATCAGACACAACATACTGGACACCTACCCACTTTTTCCTTTGGCAGACTAAAACCCAGGAGCTGGGAGATGTGGGGGACAGAGAGTTCTTACAGATGGGGATAGCTATGGGATTAAAAAAAAAACCATACACAAATAAAAACAAAAGCAAAAATGAGCAATTCTTTATTTAAAAAAAAGGCAGTGGCCTTTTGCGGAAGTATTCACAGCTCAGTTTTGGGAATCTGAAAATGGACCACAATTCAATGAACAGTATGTAGCTTTTCCTTCTTTGTCAAGTAGAGCATTTCCAGCCAAATCCTCTCTGTCTGCTACTTCTTTAAAAAAAAAAGGGGGGGATTTAGCTAATGAAAAACTCCTCTTCTTGAAGCCACTTCAGAGCTGTGGTTGTGGTGAATAATAATTCTGGTGTGGCATCCCAAGGAGAGGGAAGGAAAGGAGCTGGGTGTGCTGTCCAAGCGTGTGGCCTTAAGTGGTTCTTTCTGACGCATCTACTTAAAATCCAAAAGCTCTCTGTTGGTGTTTTATTCTGGAACAGCCTCTTTTTGTCTTTTCCAAATTAGGATGTATTAATTGTGTATATATAAATGTGTGTAGTGTGAATATCATGTTAATGTTTAAGTCCTGAGAGCAGCTTTGGTGAATGAACAAAATAAAAATAGATTTGTTAATAAGGAAAAGGGAGCGGCTTTTCTAATGGTCTCTTGCCATCCTCCACCAAATTAGTTGGCAGGATTAAAACATATATTCCTTTTTTTATCCTAGGTTGAGTACTTGATCACAGAGGCATAGTTTAATCCAAACATCAATAGTGCTTCATCAATTCAGTCAGATGCAGCTGTCAAAATGGACTTTTGATTTATTTAGAGCTTTGCGTTTTATTCTTTAAAAAACCAGAATATCATAGAAAACATTTTTTTATTTTTGATGCTGAAATCTTTTTTAACTTTCTAAACCTGGAGAACATTTAAAATATTTAATAGAATGTCTCCTACCCTTTGAAAGAATAGAATTTATTTTCCATGTATTTAAAATTTGAAAGGAAAAGTGCTGGAATATTTTGCATAGCAGAGATTAGCCTTTCCCGGTGAGTAAATTATTAGAAAATGGAAAACCAAGCTATAGTATGTTTTCTAAATGTTTAGCATTTGCATTGCAGCATGCAAGTTAAGATTACGTTCCATTTCAAATGAACAATAGCAATTTGTCTTCATGCTGTCTTTTTAACTGTGGTTTAGGGATGCTTTTAGAGATTAAGCTGAAAATGGTATAACCAGACCAAAACATTTGTACAAATTCTTGTCTCTTTCCACTTCTTTGTACTGCTTCTGTTGCATTCTGTAACTAATGCATTTGAATGAAGAGTAACTGGCAGCTAAAAATATATACTCCTAAAAATATACAGACAGCTGTCACATCTCTTCTGAATATATTAGTCATTATCCTCATTAACCGTTGCAAAATAACAGCGGTTTTCATAATGTAGGCATTTTATATTAGGCAATTTGTTCATCATTTTTATGGGCCCTGTTCTAACCGCAGGGCTTCATCCTACCACTCCTATTTGGACTAATTTATTGAAGTAAAGGATTTTCCTCAGATTGAAGAGGTCTGAAAAACTCTGCCTCGTGCCATTTTAAAACTAAAGCCTGCATGTTGACTATTGGTGCAACAAGGGGAGATGGGACATGTGGTCCCAAACCTTCCATCTCACAGTCATAAATAACATGATGGATTTAAGTATGGATTTAAATGTTACATCTCTCTAAATGAAAATGTGAGGTAATATACAATATTGTGATAGGGACTATATGCTGGAAATCCAGGTGAAATCTGAGCCGAGTGAATGTGGCTGCTGGGGACCCTTGAGTGAAAAGCTCTTTTTAGCTTCAGCTGAGTAATATGGGGGAATAATGTAATGAAACTGGCTTCTCTGGATGATTAGCATCACCCATAAGCTATATGGAAAGCCCTCTGAACAAGCACTTTTGCAATCTCTGGGTTGCAAAAATAAAAATGAATGCTAAGAAGTAGCAAAGCATTCAGGGTTTGGGTGTGTGTGTGTGTGTGTGTGTGTGTGTGTCTGCTGCCATTTGATGGTTGTCCAGAATTTTATAGCCCAGATAGAGCAGACCTGCCTTTTCACACTTGATTAAAGGTCTAAATAAAATGACAAGTGCCATTGTTACATTGCTTTCCATTATCAGAGAGAGTAATGCAGGGCAGCACTACTAATTACTGAAGAAGGAACATTTTGGGCCTTAATTGCCAGCACAGTGATGGCTTGATTAGCAAATCTCTGGAAAGTCTGTAATGCTGCCTTTCATAAGGGAGCAAGAGCCGCATGAAAAGAATGTGGTCCTGCCAATTCCCCCCCACCTTGCCACTTCCTCCTCTTTCTGACAAGTTTTTCAATTAGAAGCTTGTGTAGCTACCCACATGATGGCCCTCTTTCCATGCAGCATGCACAACTTAATTCTCCCAAAGGGACAAAACTGTGAAGGAAAAAAACACCTCAAAGAGGCTTTAGTCGGGAATGAGCATCATGGAAGGAAATTTATTTAGGAGGTGTGATTTAGAGAGATAGCTTCACTACATTTCCAGATATAATGATTATCTGTACGTATGTGTGCTTGTGGGGGGAGAGAGAGGGAGGGAGGGAGGAGAGAGGAAGAGAGCTGTTTGTAAATGTATATGTAAATATTTGACTTTTCATGCTAAGAGAAGTGCAAGCAGGTTATCCTGGGTACTGCAGCACGTGTGTTTTCTATTTAATAGTGCAAGGTGATTATGTGCAAGAATAAGTAGAATGACTTAGAACATTTTGAAAAAAATGTGCTAAGACATTAGGGACTATGACAATTCTAGGCATGGGCAAAAAAAAGGCAGGTACATGAAATACTTACCATTTCTTATACTTGGGGTGAAAGAGTCACTGTGGTTTCTGTGAATGAACATAAAAGTTGGGTTCATACATCATCCTAAACCACATGTTGAATGAATCCAACACTAAGGTTTGTAAGCCATATTGTTCCACATCCAGCTAATTATAGCTTTCAATATACCATGTTAAACCAACCATCATTTAGTGCAAAGTGCTACCTTCCTGCTTCTGATGAGCCTTTTATTCATTTATTTGCCCATATCTTAACTTTGTATTTTCCAATCAGAGGTGGTATTCAGCAGGTTCTGACCAGTTCTGGAGAACCGGTAGCGGAAATTTTGAGTAGTTTGGAGAACCGGCAAATACCACCTCTGACTGGCCCCTCCCCATCTATTCTCTACCTCCCAAGTCCCAGCTGATCGGCTGGGTCTTCTTTAGTTGCCCTGCACAGGAGAACGGAGTTGGAAAGCAGGTTAGTGGGGTGGGGAGGGAATGGGGATTTTACAGTAACCTTCCCCTACCATGCCCACTAAGCCATGCCCACCACTGTTTCCAATGTGTTCCCTCCAGATGCATTGGATTTTAATTCTCATAATTTCAGTATTAGTTGCTGGAAGATATTAGAAATTGAGGTTGAGCATAACTGAAAGATCCCAAATAGTGGAAATTTGTCTTAACTTGTTAACTTCTTCTAATGTTCTGTTTGACTGTTATAGTGGCTTGAGAAGCATATGAAGTAGATATCTCACTGAAGAGACAATCTACTTCATATGTAGATATGATGCTAACTCTATTAAATTGAACAATCCAAACCTAAATGGACCTTAGCTTCCATCACACTCAGTGAACATAGCCAATTACTAGGGGAAAGGTGGGGCTGCCATACATGGGTGGAACACAAGATGGCAGAAGAGAGAAATATAAACCTCTTTACTACTATCGCCTGGTCATCCAGAATAGTGCAGAACACATAAGATAAAAAGATAAAGGAGTCCCTGCCAGTTTTATTCCACTAGTTGTAGCCAATTTTAGGGGGTGATTCTTATCTCCATTCCTAGGCAATTGAATCTGTGCTGTCTGAAGATGTTTCCAAAGTCATTGTGATGACCCAGGGTGGGATACAAAATAAACACAGTACCAAAAACAGGTGAAGTCCCTTTTATTCCTTCACTTTGCTTCCAAGCTCCAAATATCCTTGACTGGAGACAAAAAACTCCCACACAAGCAGTTACAAAAAGGAGGAAATGCCATTTAAATTATAAAGAGTAAAAAACAACACAAACCAGGCAAGATAAGGGCTGGAGGATGTCCACAGATAATAGAACACACACTGGGAAGCATGCCAAACTCAGAGAGGAACCATAAACTAGAGATATTTCCACGCTTTGCTTCCAGCACTGGCCTAGATGCATGTCTGTCCTCTTATCCTGTTGTCACAGCTGCAGCCCATGAAGAAGATGTCTGCTCCTCCCCCGTAGACCACGTCTCTCCCTTATCCTCTCCTCCCTGTGTGCTCTAGGATGGATAGGGGATGGGCCTGGATCCTCCTCTGACTGCCCAGCCGGCCTCTGCTCTTCCACAACCTCCTCCACAACCTCTGGAGCCACACTTCCATTCCCTGTTGGCTGTTCCTCCTCTCCCTCAGAGTCAGCCTCCACCAGGGGCATGACAGTCATGTGGCCACCAGGATATCACACCACAGTGTAGAACATGTGGCAAAACATAAAATGCTGTTACCTTCCTACTGAAGTGGTACTCTATCATATTTACATGCTTTCAAGCTGTGAGGTTGGGAGGAACTGAGGTGAATGACAGGAGCTCACTCTGTCATGGGGTAGTAGAACTCGAACCACCACAGCACGAACCTTCTCTGGCATCTTTTAAGCCACTGAGGCACCACATTTTCCCCACATAAGGATAGTCCTAAAAATTGCTCATTCTAATCTAACTAGGTCGAGGAAGGCTATATCCAATTATGGCCACTAAGTGTAGAAGTGTACTGTAGCTACTAAGCTTCCAAGGGAGAGTTAAACATATCAAAATAAGAAAAGGTTGGAAGGTTCTGTCCTGAGGTATTTTGCTCCCTGCCAAGGTTTCTTACAAATAAAACAAGTAGGCAAATCAGGGGTGTCTTTATTCTGGTGACAATATCAAGTAAGTCTGAATTGGGGCTCTTGCGTCTGAGGTGCAAAAATTTGGGTGACCACAGAACTGGCAGCAAATAGATACAGAAATCCCTACATTTTCACAGTTCAAATATATGGCAGTGCTACCTTAATAGCTGTATCTCCCCCACTTGCTCTTCCACTCCATGAAATCCATGTTTGGCATTATTTAAGTTCCTAACATAATTTGAGGCTGAAATGTTTTCTGGGCAGATTTGTGCCAGGTGAATAACTCTCCCTGAACACTATTAAGATATTCCAATTAATTGGAGCTTGGGAGAAATTTGAAGTATGACAATATTCTCCAACTGATGCACCCTCCAGTATTCTACCTAAGAGTTAACCAGTAAGTGTCCAATATATTATTACTTTCACATATAAAAGGAGAAATACCCCATTTTCCCCTGGATTCTAAGGGAAATTACATTTATATACAACATCCGCTTTTGGCTGCTTTACTATGATACCATGTCATTGACGTACTGTCCTCAGATCATAAAATTTTGTTAGTGCCTGCTTATCTTGAAATACATTTCCTATTGTATGGGTACCATCCATCGATCTATTCATCTATCAGTTACATACAGTGTCTATCAATTTATCTCCATGCTGTTCAGTCTGTTCCATAATGGTGCAAAATGCATTTTAGCCATTTTTTTTAGTGCCACACTTCGATAGATATAAAAACCTATCTTCTATAATCTCCAATTTCTTCTTCCCCCTCTCCCTCCCTCCCTCTGTGTGCATGTGTGTGTGTGCGACATTTTTAGCAATCTCAGCAGAACAGAAATGTACATTTGGTAATTTTTTTATATCACTCAAAATATTGGTCAAAACAAAAAATTAAATGCACCCACCTCTCTCACTCCCCTTCTTTCTCTTCCTTGCTCTATTTTCCCCTTTAAGTTCCCTTTTTACTTATTTTAATCCTTCATTTGATATTTTTCTCCAAATCCTGTTATTTCTATTCTGCAGTTTGAGGATAATTTCCTTCATGGCAGGCATGACAATCAAATGATCCTTAGTTAAATTCTACCATAGGAATCCCAGGCCCTCCTTTCTCTCTTCTTGTGAGGAACAGGACCGAGCCAAAGAATGAGGAATACTCTTTTCCTCTCTCTGCTCCCAGATCAGGCACTTGGATAGGTCATATGGACAAAATGAAATGTATAAGTACACTGTGAATCAATGGGGTTTTACAGTAAATGCAAGATATGATTCTTTATTTGTTTGCATATTAACTTGAGATGGCCACAAATGGGTAAGCATTCCAAACAGGGACTTAATTATGAATAGTGGGGTTCCAAATGCAAAGAGCAGAAGTAAGATACCACCAAGAGCCTTGGTGGTGCAGGCTGTTAAACGCCTAGCCCTTAGTTCCAGCTGCCTACAATTATTGCAGGCTCGAATCCCACCAGGCTCAAGGTTGACTCAGCCTTCCATCCTCTCGGGGTAGGTAAATTGAGGACCCAAGATTGTTGGGGGCAATAAGCTGACTTTGTAAAAATGCCGCTTAGTAATAAGCAGGCATATACAATGGAATGAAGGCTATTGCTAAGCATTGGGTTGTGTCCCAAAAATTGTAAGCTGCCCTGAGTCTTTGGAGAAGGGCGGCATATAAATGTAATTAAAAAAAAAAAGTTAGTTCTGCCTCTAACAGTTACTTTTAGATCTGTGGGGTTCTTTGTGCTCTCTGAGCTTGGAAATTTCCTTGCAGATGGTTCATTACCCAACTAAGTAATGTCATCCATACTAGAAGGGAGTGGGGTTTGCTCTGTGTTTTATGTACAAATGGCTTGCTTGGTGCTGGTAAGAGTCTTCTTGGTCTTCCTTGATTAGGTTGTTGTTTACTGTTTGACTGTTTGTCTGAATTTGTAGTTCTTTGATTGAGGTACTGTTTTCTGCTAGATCTTCTTAATCCAAGTCTTCTGGGCCTACTACCATATCCTCCACCCCCCTTTTTTCTTAGTGTCATATCCCATTATCTATGATGTGTAGGTCCAATGCTAGCAAGGTAAAGGAGAGCTACAGGTCAAAACAGAAGACTTGGATATAGTGAGAATGGCAAGCAGGCATCAAGTGAGAGAAAGCAGCCCATGGAGATGGGATCATTCAGTGGAGTGCTTGTTGGATAACTAGGCTGGATAAATCAAAACCAAGGTGCCAAAGGTAGCAATGTAGCCACTGAAAAGATTGGACACTTGTGCTATTACTGAACTCAAATGACTTAGAATAAGAGTAAGAAGTCCCTGATGGTGCCTTAAATTGCAATCCCTTTGATGGGCTAGTGGATTAGAAATCCTTGGAGAGAGAGAGAGAGAAAAAAAACTATACAGACTTCTGCTGTCTGTACATCTTTTCTCTAATGCCCACCTGCATTGAAAAGCTTTCCTTCATGTGTAGATGGGGGAAGAACTGTGGGTAGCAAGGCTGGTATTTTATCTTTTAAAAGTTAAACTAAACATTTGGACAGTGCCCTTGAAAGTTTTGGAGTATTTGATTGTAATACAATTTTGACTTCACTACTAAGCTGCTCATGCATTCCCAAGCAGCCTCTCAGTTCAGCGCTCCCAAATGAAAACTTATCCAATCCTGGGACATTTGAAGGAAAGGAGAACATCTGGATTCATAGACATACCACCTCAGTACCACCTCAGTGGGACTCAGCTGGAGGAGAAACTTTGAGATAATACTTGTGGTTTTGATTTCTGTCTTGTGTGTTGTTAGAAGAATAACAGAATAATTTCCCCAGCCGTACTACCATTTGTAGGACTTCCTTCCTTCCCAGCATGGCATACTAGTTCAGGTTTGCAATCTAATTAGATTGCTAAATCTACAGGGACAGGACTCTGTGTCTGTTTTAAAAAGGAGTTGTAAAACAGCTTGGTCCCAAATAAGCTGCTAAAGGCTTCTAGACTTGGGCTGCAAAAATCCAGATGACCATTGGATGGTAGCAAAAGATTAAGAATTAGGGAGCCCATGCTGACAGCTCTGTGTAAAACAGCTGATAAAAATTCTTTAAACTTTTTAAAGTGAGCTGTTGTCGGCAATCCAGAATATTTGTAATAGAACTTGTTCTTCTTCCCTTTTTCCCACTTCTCTTTGTTTCCTCCAGGCATCTGTTTGGTGATAAGGTTGGTTCTACCCTGACAAGTTGTGTGTTTTTAGTAAACTTTCAAAACATTCCAGTAAGTTGAACAGAACTGGGATGTTTTTCCTGCCAACATTTAATCATGCAGAAAATGTCAAATTTAGTTTAAAATGTAGATGCTTTTATAATGTGGCCACTGGAGTGTTGAGAGGAAGGGAAGCCAGGAATTGGATGAACGTTGCAACAAAGTCTAGACTGTGGCAATTTGATTCATCAGAAGTGGGATAGTATTATGGATTGGGCCTGACTCATGAGAGTCTTGTTTGGAAAAGTATGATGTCATTATACCGAGCATGTCAGCACAAAAGGTAGGTTTTGTATTTATGTTAGCTAATGGTTTAACTAAATGTGCATGGTGGGTCTGATTTATTACTGCTTTAACTTTGTTTAGCCACCAAAAGGCATAATTTATGATGGCAAACTTAAACAGTGGCCAAAAGTGACCATGCAATTAAAGAAATAGCAAGATTCATTGTAGTACTACTAAATCACTTGGTTGCCAACCTATTTTAATTAAGGCTGACTGAGAAAAAAAAAGAACCCCCCCAACCTCTGAGCATTTAATAGGAAATAGGATGTGAGGAAGAAGGAAAGGCAACCAATTAAGTCTTATATCAATTCTATTTTTTTAGGAAATTTCCTTGAATTATTTGAAAGCATATATGTTAATTTATAACACCATGCCACAATATTCCTTTTACCTTCAGTACTATCTTTGTGTGAGCACATTTTTTCAAAAAGTAAAGTAATGGTCTCGTCTTGATTGGTTTTTTTTTTACTATATAGAAGCGTTTAACTGGTTTCTTTTGACAATAACAATCTCATCATTTATTATAAACAATTTTAAGGCAATCTAAGTTAGTGGCAAATTCAGGGAAAGGCCTTTGAACCATTATATTCTAATACAGTTCCATTAATGATAAAAAAACCCTAAAAATGAGAATTGGTTTCATCTTGTGTCAAACAACAATTGTGCCTAATTTTTGAGGGGGAGAAAATTTGATACTGGGATACTACCACAGAAAAATTTGCATGATGAATTCCAGAAATCTGAACCTTTTAGCTCATAATTTTATAATGTATCATTGTTCTTTATATTATACATTTTATCACATTTCTATGTGTGTATATATTTACAGAGACAATGAAGGTGTGGCTTATTATATATATATATATGTGTGTGTGTGTGTGTGTGTGTGTATGTATATGTACATGTACACACACACACACATATAATCAATGCATTACAAAATTCACAATAAGTTGGGGTTTGATATTGGGAGAAGTTTCAAGCATTAGAAGGGAGGTCAAGCAGTAGCATTAGATTGCCCCCAGAAGTTGCATGTTCTCTTCACTGGAGCAAGAGATCAGATAACCATCTCTCTAGGATGCTTTAACAGAACCTGCATGGAGCAGAGAGATGGGTTAGTTGGGTTAGCAGAGAAATGACTTAGTGAGTCTGCCAGAATTAGAAAAAGTAAAATAAAGAGGAATATAATAATTTTCAAACATTTTAAAACAACAACAAAGAGCTTAATCCAAATTTTGACTGATAAACAAGTAAAAGGCATGGTATTAATTTGAAAGATAAAGATTTTGGCAAGAATGTTTTTGGCATTATATAGAATTAATGAAATAAGCAAACCAGACCTTTCTGGGATAAACTGATTGTTTGCCATCAAACAGAAAGATAATTGGTAGAAGTTACAGAATAAAAAGATAAGTGTAATATGAGATGGACTGTGTCATTAAAATTACAGAAAGACAGAATGGACTAACCCTTAGGGGCATAAAGAAAGTGAATGGGGGGAAGAACAGCCTGCCTTTTACATTTAACTTTGTAATTAATTTATTTTTACTTTATGGCAATCACTAGAAAAGCTGCAAAGCAGGTGAGGGAAGAAGTTCATAAGAATAACCATCAGAAAAGAGAATTACTTCAGAAATATTACCAAAATTGTTTGAAGAGGTGGGAAAGCAGGTATCTGAAACTATCAAATCTGTAAAAAGTGAACTGGTTGAGTCTGAGGAGAAAATAGATTTTTTTTTAAAAAAGATAAAAGGTAAGATGAAAGAAAAAAGAAGAAAATTTATAAGACACCTTGCAGAAAAAGTAAAACAAATTAATGGCAAAATAGAAATTTTAGAAAAATAAAACAGAAATAATAAACAGAGAGATGGAAAAGGACTTAGACAATCTTATGTTATTGGAACTGGGAGAGAGAGAAAAATCTGCCTGAGAGTTAGAGCAATTCCAAAGGATCCAGGAGAAGACAATAGAGAAAAGGACCAAATATGGACCTTCTCGGACTTAAGGGGGAGGATCATTGAAAGAGTAAGGAAGAACTATGACCTCATACTATAACTTCCATGGAGTATTTAACTGCTGTATACAAACAGGAACCACCATATGAAGAGAGCTCATGTAGCAAACCACAATATACTGTATTTTTCAGCTGTGTATTGTGTGTGAAGTTAGAAGTGTGATTCATGAAGATGAATTTCAACCAATGGAGCCATTGGAGAATATTCTGGTTCTAGTGTGGTATCATCATATGGAATGAAAATATACTTTGTAAAGTTCTCTTTTTCTTTTAACCACTAATGCTAACTAGCTGCTGTTGTTAAATACTCAACTTTCAGTACTGCAAAAATGTCACCATGATTATTTTTTGTCACAAAATGTTTTTAAATTTGATCAGTTAATTCATCACTGAATGCGTGTTGATTATTCTGTTGCATTTGTATTACTTGTCATGTAGCATCAGTGGCCTTCTTAGTGCCAAATTTCCATTTGTGTATTTTTATCTCAGTTGCATTTCTCTACTTCATTTTTAATGCATTTTTCCCGGATACCTTGTCAGATTGTCAGTTAATTGAATATTTAGTGATAATAAAATTATTACTTAGTTAAGCTGAAATAAGCTTTATGTTTCCACTTCACTGCACAAGAATTTAGTTAGATCACTACTCTGTCAAACACTCGTTATGTAACTAATGAGTATTAACAGCAGAATCCATTTAGAGATTTCCTTTCTTAAAAGTGAAAGACTTCAAAGTTATTGTGGCAAATGGCATAGGTCAATTGCATTTGTTTCTAAATTGTATAAATCAGTTTGGAACTTTAAAAAGCAGAAATACAGTTGTTAACCTAGCTTCTAATACTTTTCATATGGGGTTCATACTTTCTCTTCCTTCATATCTGACTTTATCTTTGTTTCTTTTGCTTGCTTCCTTTTTTCCCATATCTATGTTTTCCCAAGATCCACCCTTGACATTATCAAATAAGAGTCTTGGTGGCTCAGGCTGTTAATTGCCTGTACTTAAGATCCAGCTGCCTACAACTGCTGTAGGCTCGAATCCCACCAGGCTCAAGGTTGACTCAGCCTTCCATCCTCTCGGGGTAGGTAAATTGAGGACCCAAGATTGTTGGGGGCAATAAGCTGACTTTGTAAAAATGCCGCTTAGTAATAAGCAGGCATGTACAATGGAAAGAAGGCTATTGCTGAGCACACTGGGTTGCATCCCCCAAAATTGTAAGCTGCCCTGAGTCTCCGGAGAAGGGCAGCATATAAATGTAATTTAAAAAAAAATAATGGTCTGTCCCATACTCTAACCTGTAAGTGAGGTACATATGTTAAAATGAATATCTTTGAAATTATGGAGTATTTTCATGGATATATAGATGAAGCTTGGTTGTTGGATATAATAAGAGCAGAATGTGATGGCAGTAAAGCAGACAATATATGAGAAAAAAATGCAAATGCTTGAACACTAACAAGAGAGTAAGATCAAAATACAACATTCTATCTTGGTTGTATATTGTATTTATGGATTAGTTGTACAGGATGATATGTTGTTAGCCCTTCAGGATAGATCAGAAAACAGATGCCATAAGAAATGATAGAAATGTACTTCTTGGATATAGAGTACAATAAGAGAATCTTAAAAGTTGGACATCAGTTCAACTTCCTCTCCTCTTACACCAAAGACAGCCAAACAAATGGTAATCGTAAAGATTTTTCTTACACTTTCTTCTTATCCCAGATTAAGGCAATGATTTAACATGCTGCTGCATGTTTTCTTCAAAGCCATTTCCATGCTACCGAACATGCGGTGGTGTTGGAAGTATGTTGATTGGGAATATGAATGGGTATATTCTTTTGTATGCATATGATGCCTTGTTGTTGGCTGAAAACCGGGATGATTTATAGCAAGTATTAAAGAAAGGAACTTGTGTTTTATAGGGAAAATGGAATAAATAATTGCAAGCTACATATAAATGATGAAAAGTAGAGCAAGTAGATGGATTTGGCATGCTAAAATCTATAAAGGAATGGAGAAATGTAAGATGTCCAAATGCTGGTGTGGAAACATAGTAGGTAGTAGTCACATGGTAGCATGTTTTGAAGAATGAATGTGTGCTGAAAGAAACAAAAATAGCTAAGTATTAGTTATACACTTTTACCCACTATGTTATATGGAATTGAGAGTTGAGTATAGCGGATTACCTAAGAACTGCATATGGTAAAACAAGCACAGATATCATCAAGAATGAAAGGATGATGAATGGGTCTTGAATACAACAGTGAGCAACTGATATAGAAGTAGTACATTAATGAGGGCTGAATTACAAAAGAAATACCTGAAAAAAGAATGGATGGAAGGAGAATAACTGAACATTTTATTTGGATGAAGTTTAAGAGCTTCTCAACAATAAAGAAGAGACATGTTTAAAGAACAAAGGTAAAGTAGAAGAAAGTACATCAAAGTGATGGGAAGAAGGACAGGAAAATATGGAAAGGTATGCAAAACCAGGTGTATCTATATTTTCTATTCTTTTTCTTATTACATATTTACATTCTTTTATCTTCTGTTTCTTATCCTAATGCATAACATAACTTACCTTGCAAGGGAATAGTGTGATGGGTATTTTTTGTAAAAAAAAAACACTGTTAAAAAGAAGTAAGATTCTCAATGGTGTATCAAATGTGTCAAATCTCTTGCAACATTAAATATACAATGAAAAAAATATCTCTTATCAAGCAAGATCTTTTTCCAAGTACATATTTTTGGATGGGATTATGCATGTACAATCTTTTTGATATGACTCACACCCTTTATGTCATTAGGACAGTAAATCAATAGGATTAGAGGCAGTGTTCCAATTGTCCCTTAGACAGCTATAAGAGCTGCAGTATCTTGGAGAAGGAACTTCACTTCCTTAACTTAATGGTGCCAGCCCAGAATGCAGGGTCACTACTGAAGATGAAAAAAATTAAAAAGAAGCCATGTTGTTACACAAACCTAATAAACCTAACAAGCCTTCCTGTAACTGCAAGTTGCTGACTTCTGGCAATCACATGATATGGCAGGTATGGACTGGATAGCAATTAATCCCTCTCATGTCACTCTAAAGCTCAGTCAAGTTGGCTTGGTGGTGGGAAAATGAACAGGCAATTAGTACTGAATCTTGGATGGATGTCTTGCAGAATCAAGTAGCTAAAATATCTGGAAATAGACTCCTGTGCTTCATCCTCTACCATGGTAGTGACAATGGTTTTGTACTGTACAGTTGCTTATTTCATCTCATAACAGTGGGACAACCTCTTCTTAAAGTTGGAGAAATTGACTTAAGAAAAAAGAACTGAACCTAATCTATGCATTAATAGCCAAGTACACTTTGGTCCCTTGGCTACTTTACAATAAATGTTTTCAAATGAATGACAATTCAGGGATATATTAGCAGTGACAATAAACAGTGTAAATATTAACAAAATTCATTATGAACAAACTGTGGCTATTTCTGGAATAACTGGGAAATCTAAGTTTTCTCTACAGTTAATATTGGTACCAACTAGGAATATGTGAAATATTTCAAATTTAAAACATCCCAAGCATCCCAACATTTCCAGCCATTTCAAATCTGAAACTCTCTGATTGGAGTTTGAAAAAGCCATTCTGAAAATGTTCCATGTTTGAAAAAGCATCATTTCAAGCTAAAAACACCTGCTCTGAACTCAAAACAGGGTTGTTGTTACCCCATCCGGAGTAACTGCAATTGTGTCAAAACTGTTCTGAAAGGGTGATTTAACCACCTTGAACTCAAAAGTGTTTGAATTCAAAACATCCAAATGTTAATGTATCTCTTCACTACAGTTAAAAGTTGGGTGTTGGGAAAGGAAGGGGTGCAGGAAGAGGATACCTAATTCCTCAATCTATTTTTAACCTCCAAACAGATGTTGATGACTTAGATACACACTGCACATGCCTTGATATTTACACATCTAAAAAGCTTTCTATCCAGTAAGAATTCAAAATGATGAGGCACGTATAAAATGTATTTCAAACAGATGGAACTGCACTGCCAGTTTTCCTTTGGAAGAAAACAGAATTCTTTTTTGGCCAAGTGTGATTGGAAACACAAGGAATTTGGCTCTGGTGCATAAGCCCTCAGTGTACATACAAACAACAAAGTGATAGGCCATATATCTTAGATCATAGTTACAATCATTAATCAAAAGACACAACAAGTGATAAATCATAAGATACCAATAGGCGAAGGCAGTAGAAAAGATGAGAAAATGATGCATGTCCACATATAAACATGAAGTAGTATAAGCCTGAGATCACACAATCATTAGGTAGATCAGTACATCAGGCTGAGAAACAAGAGGCGTTTAAATAAGAAGGAACAGAAATTGTAGAGCACAAAGCAATATGAATAGATGATCTATTTCCGATTTCGTATCAGTTTTCCACGCTGTGTGTGCTATAACTTGTTATGAACCTATCTATGGATTAAAGTCATATCTGCTTATTAACCACAGGCACATCCTTCTTTGGTCTTTTGTGCCAGCTTTAGCCTAAAGGCATTCTTCCCATGCTCAGACAGACTGTCTGCAAGCTTGGCATGCAAATTACAGCCGAGAGTTTTTTATTCGAAGACTGAGCCTAGTGCATTATCAGAGCAGCTACCTCTGCAAATCTGTTTCCATTGCACAGAGTGAAGAGAGAGCAAGTAGGTAGCAGAGGACTTCCAATGAAACTATTATACTCTTGTGAAACAAATCATCATATTTTAGGTTTACAATACATCCCCAATTATGTCATAATGATTTGCCTTCATCAGTTATCCAAAAGATCAACAAGTCGTATAGATGTTAGGTAAAACAATATATTATATGTTATGAAATTTATTTGAAATGCTGCCATTTATCTACAAGGGTTGAGAGAACGTAATGCCTTCAGTGTTGTAAGTCATTAACTCATGGCATTGCTGACATACTAGTTTGGACATGTTCTTTCACTTCAGTTGTTGGGAAACTGCTGTGAGAAAAGGTTTTGTAACTTATTCCTTATAGAAGGGAAGCCTGCAGTGAATATTCATTGGTGTGCTTTAAGCAATATGATGGGATTACATTTTTGACTACTGAAGGAGTCCCTGAAATTTGCTACTGAATCCAGATTGTTTTAAGACTATGTTGATGTGAGCATTGTGCATTGCTGGGCCAAAAAGTTTAAAGATGGCAGACTGGGAAAAGCTAATTTGTGTGATCAAGAATGAAATGGAAGACTTGTGACAGCAAAGTGAAGACTTTCACATTAGAAATGATGAATTTGTTAAAGGCAGTTCATAGATCACTACAGGGAAAAGTATTGTCAATCTTTGCATTTCATAAAAACATGTGTATTGCATTATGGATCTTCTTCAATATGGGAAGTTTTATGTAAGATGGTTCTTTTTACATTCTGATGATAGAAATTAAAGGTCCAAGAGTTGAAAATTGTTGGCAATTGTTGTCACACTATAAAAATTATGATGAGAACTTTCTTCACTACACTGTGACAGTTAACAAACATTAGCTCGTTATTATCACCAGAGATGATGTCCATGGAAGAGCATCACAAAACTTTACTGGCAAAAACAAACAAAAAACACAAATCAAAATACAGGATTTGGTAGGAAAACTCATGGTTACAGTTTTTTGGAGATGCATCTCCAGAAAGTTTGAATCAAAAGACTGTCAGAACCCAGATTGAGGAGACAGTATGGGATAGTATAGAGCTCTTTTGTGGAGCTGTGAGAAACTTGCCTGTTATTGGCAGAAGTGTTTAGTGAACAGTGTTATGTAAAGAAGTAAATACATAATAACCAAAGAGCTCATTTCATAGACTACTTTCCTGTGTCATTAAAATATCTCCATTTCCATTAAAATTATGGAGGCAGAGGCATCATTTTCCTTCAGTCTTTGAATCTAAGATGTTATTGAGTATGTTAATTCTTGCCTCTTAAAATTAGTTGTATGACTTTAAAAATCCCTGGAGATATTTAAATATAATGAGATATTAAAAAGCAAGGTTTTTAGTAGGGCTGTGCAAATGTTGGAATTGGAGATTCAGTTTGAAGGTGACCATATCAATCTGACAGGTTGATCTGAATTTCTGTACCGAATCTCCAAAGTAAAAAAGATAAGATTAAATTGGACACCTCTCCTGTGCAACCAAAGAAGACCCAGCTGATCAGCTGGGACTCAGGAGGCAAAGAAGATATGGGGGAGGGGCCAGTCAGAGGTGGTATTTCCCAGTTCTCCAAACTACTCAAAATTTCTACTGGTTATCCAGAACTGGTCAGAACCTGCTGAATACCACCTCTGTTTCATAATAGCAGAAAGCTGCTTGAGCATGATATTACTGTGCATTGAAAATTCTCTGCCCATCCACTTCAGAACCATAGAAGGGGCAGCATATGAAGTCTAGGTACCATCTGCCAGTGACCTCTCCCTTGTGGGCTGAGGAACCTGCCTTCTAAGCACAAGGTATAGGCCCAATAAAGCCAAGGGGGCCATAAATGGTTGTATATCCTGTGCTTCATTCTTGAGTGTAAATGTGCACCCTAAATGAAAACAAAGCTAATTTGTCAGGTGTCTATATTCTGCATAAATATTTCACTTCTGTGATCTTTGGGAGACACAGAGATCTACACCAAATGATAAATTCCTGTCTTTAATAACTAGAACTCTTGATTGAACAATTACTGCTTGCAGCATTACTGCTTGTTCCCAATTTCCATCCCCTTCCAAAATTATCATCACAACCTTATGGACTAGAAACCAGAAGTACAACACACACATTTTTTAAAAATTACATTTATATGCTACCCTTCTCCGAAGACTCAGGGCGGCTTACAATTTTTTGGGATGCAACCCAGTGTGCTCAGCAATAGCCTTCATTCCATCGTATATGCCTGCTTATTACTAAGCGGCATTTTTACAAAGTCAGCTTATTGCCCCCAACAATCTTGGGTCCTCAATTTACCTACCCCGAGAGGATGGAAGGCTGAGTCAACCTTGAGCCTGGTGGGATTCGAGCCTACAGTAATTGTAGATAGCTGGATCTTAAGTGTAGGCATTTAACAGCCTGAGCCACCAAGGCATAACTCCTGGCCAATCCTTTCATTCTGACAATTCCCGGATGACCCTCATGTAACATTTCCAAAACCTCTTTTTGTAGTTTTGCAGGAATAACCACCCTGTTACCCCACAAAATACATCCTCTTAATACAGATAATTCAGTTTGCCTGGATTTGAAAGGTTGGGCGAGTTGAGGTAGATCTTGAAGTGGCCAACCTTTCTTAATCCAGCCTATAACAGGAGCCAATAAAGTGTCTTTGGCAGTCTCTGGGAATTTGAGCAGCATGTACTGGAAGCTTGGCAACAGTTTCTAGAAAAAAGGTGTGAGTCTCAGGAACAGGGTCCTCAATGTGTGAAGGAAGTGGGCAGCGACTCAAAGCATCTGCGTGCCCAATGTCTTTACCAGGTCTGTGGATCAGTTTGTATGAATAAGCAGCAAGAAATTCGGTCCATCTCAGCATTCTTGGTGACAGGATCGCGCTGGCTTGTCTCCTGCCACAATGCCTAAAAGAGGTTTGTGATCTGTGACAATACTAAATGTTCTCCCGTATAGATACTCATGGAATTTCTTGACAGCTGCTACAATTGCCAAAGCTTCCTTGTCCAGTTGGCTGTAGTTTCTCTCTGCTTTAGTCAAGGTGTGAGAGTAAAATGCAATAGGGGCTTCCCTTCCGCTGGGAAGCATGTAGCTCAACACCCCCCCACACTCCAAAAGGGGAGGCATCACAAGTCAGAACAACAGGCAAGTTCTCAGAGAACTGTATCAGTACAGAATCAGATGTGATTTGTCTCTTAATATTGTTAAATGCAGCTTGTTCCTTTCTGCCCCAGACCCATGCAGATTTTTTGTCCAGTAATCTATGTAGGGGTTCTGCAATGGTTGCCTTCTGAGGTAGAAACATATGATAGAAGTTAATGAGTCCCAAGAATGCTTGCAAATCTGTTTTGCATTTTGGCCTCGGGCTTCTTTGATTGCCTGAACTTTGGCTTCTGTGGGGTGGATGCCATGTTTATCAATCATGTAACCCAAGAATTCTACTTTGTCAGTTCTAAGTGTGCATTTTTCTTCTTTGACTTTTAGCCCGCTTTTTGAATCTGGTTAGGACTTCTCTGAGTCTCTGTAACTGAGTGTCATTTTCAGCAAAAATTAAAACATCATCAAAATAGGGCACCACCCCTGGCAACCCTTGTAGCATCCTTTCCATAAGGCCTTGGAAGATGCCTGGTGCTACGCTTACTCCAAATTGCAACCTTTTGCATTTGAAAGCACCTCTATGGGTTACAATGGTTTGGGCTTCTGCAGTTGCATCATCAACTGTTAACTGTTGATATGCCTGGGCCAGGTCCAATTTGGCGAAAACTGTGCCCCCTCCAAGAGAATGTAATAAATGATGCACTACTAGAACTGGATATGTGCTCTGTTGTAGCATGGTTCAATGTCCCCTTGTAGTCTCCAGAGATTCTCACAGACCCATCAGCCTTGACTGGTGTGACTATGGGTGTCTCCCACCTGGAGTGGTCAGTGGGCTCTAAACCCCCTTGGGCTATTAGTTTATCTAATTGTGCATCATTTTTTTCCTTTAAAGCAAATGGAACCCTTCTGGGTTTTAAATGGATTGGTTGTACCTTGGGATCTAGGTTAAAGGTGATAGGGGTCCCCAAGTACTTGCCTAATCCGTCGCTGAAGACCTCTGGAAATTCAGACCTCAAGGCCTCTTCCCACTCAGTGTTGCTCACATGATTGATGCCAGTCACCTCGATGCCCAGCAGGTTGAACCATTCAAGGCCCAGCAGACTTGGGCGATCCTTGTCCATGATGGTCAATGGTAGGCGCTTGGTGTGGCCCTTGAACTTCACGTTGAATTCTCTTGTTCCAACTACTGGAATCTTGTTCCCTTAGTAGTCTTTAAGAGTCAATGCCTGCTTCTTGAAGTGAGTCTTCTGAATATTTGGTAATAGTCTCTGATTAGTGTCCCATGACACCATAGATAGATATGAGCCTGAGTCCACTTCCATTTGGCAAGGCCTTCCTTCAATAAGTACCTTGACATGCACTTTTCTGCTTTTTAAAGGAGAAGAATGACCAATAGTTACTGTTTGATGAGTTTCATTCTTCCCATTTGCTTCTGTACTGCGCCCCATTTTCTCACTGAGGTTGTTTGGCTTGAATTCTTTGTCTTTGTTTGCAGCAAACTTCCTTCTGTTGGGTGGAGTTCTGGATGATTTGCAGACTCTTGCTAAGTGCCCTCTTTTTTCACAATGGAGGCAAATGGTGTCTAGAAACTTGCATTCAGTGTGGGGGTTGGCTTCCCCCACAACCTCTGCAGTAAAAATCTTGCCTCTTTCTTCCCAGTTCTTTCTTTTTCTGCTCCATTCTGAGTCTGTAAATTCCTTCCTCCACCTCACTGCAATCTGACTCAGAATCTAGTTCCTCAAAATCATTTGTGGTGGACTTTTCCCCATCAGAATGGCTCGTGGCCCTGTTTATCTTCTTCATGGCTGCTGCTGAGGACTTGGTAGCTTCTGCTGAAGAGGCTTCTTCTATTGCTTCTTTCAGCGTGATCTTAGGTTTCATTTATAACTTGCTCTGTAACACCTTGTCTTTGAGGCCCAGTACAAAACGATCACGCATGGCCTCCTCTAAACTGTTGAATTCGCATGCACCCCCAATGTCTCTTAAACTTGCCACGAAGTCGTTTATGCTTTCGTTTTCCCCCTGATCATGACGGTAAAACTCGTGTCTCTTAATGAGGCACGATACTTGTGGCACGTAATGGGCTCTTAACAGCCTTTCCAAATCAGGCCAAGCCATTACCTTCACATCTGCTGCTCCCGCGAGTGCCTTCGCCATCTTGAAAATTGCCGGACCGCAGTACGTAAGGAAGACCACCCTCTTCCGCTGCTCGAAATGGTGGCAAGATTTCCCTCCAGATACATTTGGAAACGATCTGCATACGACTCCCAGTCTTCTGCCGTCGGATCGAACGGGGCTGGGGTGTGTTCAGCACAGCCATCTCGCTCTCCTTCTGTTCCGCGTTGCCTTCTTCTTCAGGGGAATCCCACCTTCGTCGCCAGTGTTTAGTTTGCATGAAGAGGCAGACACGGAGTGCTTCAGCTCTTTAAGTTTATTGTGACTTCAACTCAGAACGGACCCGATTTGGCTTAGCAGAGGCAGCTATATATAGCCGGCTGCCTCGCTGACAGCCAATCAGAGTGCAGGGTTTTCCCACACTTTTTAACCAATCATTTCAAACACTTTACAAGAACAACCAATCAATTCAAACTCTGCATACTTAACAAAAATCAAACAAGTAAGCAAGCTGATATTTTTTCTGGAAGCTGAATCCTTTACTCAAGGCTGTCATTCTGCCCTTTCTGGGAATCCCTTGTTGATCTCCCACTGGCAGAAGCAAACATTGCTAAGTCCCGGCTATTATTTATTTCATGATATTCTTTTGGCAGGGTGAATTTTTATTAGTCGTATTTTTTTTTAATGACAAGCCTTTCCATTTGATCCTCTGTACACATTCTGCTCTGCTGAATCTTTCTCCCTTAGAACAAAGACAAGATAATTACAGTTTTCTCATCATCTGGTGGTGGAATGTGAAACTAAAGAGCTGAGTCCCAAAACTTTCATTCCAAATAAAAGATGTGCAGGATAAGGCGATACTTCTCAGTCACATGGAGGTGTGTTTAGCTAGGGCAGGTGAGAAGTTTGGTGCTTACTCCACTGCGGGAGGGTCAACTTTAGGTTAATGCCAAATTGGTGCTGGCCTAAGATATCAAGCCTTAGGAAATGCCAACACTGCCCCTTCCTTCCAAATCAATGTAAAGATGCAAATCTTCACATTGGAAGGAAGTGGCACTGTTAGTCAATGATATTTAAGGATGCCATATTTTCTTGAGTCAGCACTGGCTTACTCTTCCCTGTAATTCTGGCTTACCTTGTTTGCCTGTCAGAGGCAAACAATACAACATATAAAAGGAATACAAACATTTGGATAGATTGGACTGTCAAATAAAAGCCAGCCTTTCTCAAGGGATTGCAAAGCCATTTTTCTGTCCCATCAAAAAATTAATGAAATGGCATGGAGGCATCACACAGCCTTGACTTCAGCAGGATGGAAGAAAACCAGAAGAGGTCATGAGTTTTCCAAATCCCTAAGCCAAACCCCATCTGCAGGTTTCGTGCCCAGATTGCAGGTTTCCTGCCCAGATTGGCTTTAGAAATCAAATAAATAAAATTAAATTTTATCCTGCAACTTGAGGGTGCAGCCTTTAAAGTCTATTCATAACAGATGATTTTGCCTTCCACTCTGCCCCAGCATGCTTTGGAAAGAAGAACTGCAGAAACCTGATAAGTTGTGGGAACAAAGCCATGTGACACTTCACCCAAACGGGTTCAGATGCTACATGGGGAAAGTCCAAAGGTCTGCTTAGCCTAGCTCACCTACAGTATCAGAGCTGAGCTGGTTGAAAAGACTTCCAGAGAGACATGCCAAGGTATAAAAAGGGACTGGGTGATAGTTATATTGACTGCACAAACAGCAGTAAAAACCCTTCCTATTTCCTATCTAAATAAGTCATAATAAAGATAATCTAAATTAGAGCCAGTTTGATGTCATGGTTAAAGGCATTGACTAGAAGCCAGGAGACTGTGAGTTCTAGTCCTGCTTTAAGGGCAAAGTCAGGTGGGTAACTATTGTAAATCAGTCATATTCTTTCAATTCTAGGAGCATGAAAATGGCAAATCATTTCTGAAATTGTTGCAAAAAAACTGCATGCAGCTGTGTAGGCAGTCGCCAGAACTAACTTGAAGGCATAGACCAGTGGTGGCTAATCTTTTTGGGCTCCTGTGCCAAAAATTGTGCACGTGCTCACATGGCAGCACCCAGAAAGCAACGCACACACCCCCACGCTGCCCCCTTACCTGCACTGTGCCTCACAGCTGATTTTTGGCTGGTTTGAAGCATTTTTCGGCGTCCCAGAGGCTTGAAAAAAGCCTCTGCAGGCTTTGCAGGCCGAATAATAGGTCCATTTCATCACTTCGGGTATTTTCGGAAATACAGGAAGTAATGAAACGGGCCTATTATTCATCCTGCAAAGCCTGCAGAGGCTTTTTTCAAAAGCCTCTGCAGGCTTTTGAGAGGCCAAAAAAGGCCTCAAACCAGCCGAAAAATCAGCTGTGTGGCGCGCGCATGTGCAGTGAGGTAAGTTTGCTTGCAGCTCATGTGTCGGCACAAATGGCTCTGCGTGCCACCTGTGGCATGCATGCCATAGGTTTGCCATCACGGGCATAGACACATAACCACACCCATAACCACACCACTCACACGACTAACCCATCCTGCAAAAAGTTCACACATACACATACAGGCACAAATACCAAATCCAATATATTTAAACTAACCTTCATCCTGGATAGATATATGAAATGACTGTTGGACTTTTGAGTCAATTCTACCCAGACTCCATTTTCATTCTCATACCTTCAGTTAAGCAATTTACTTCAACCACTGCTGCCATACTGGAAATGCTGAGATGACTGGGTGAGCTGAACAGTACTCTCTCCTGAGAGCCCACAGGCATGTCCAACAGCAGCCTAGGCCAGGGGCGTCAAACTCTATTTCATTGAAGGTCACATCAGGATTGTGTTTGACCTCAGGGGGAGGGGGGGCATGGCTGGGGTGGGCATGGCCAGCTTGACATCACTTGTGTCAGGGGCATCTGTGCCGGCCTGGAGGGATCCATTGTCTTCAGCAGAGGAAAACAAGACCAGGATGAGGGCCAAATCCTTGTCCTCCAGAGGAGCCTTGCTGTTCCTCTCACACTATGCGGAGGACCCCCAGATAGTGGTGCAGCCCACCAGGTGCTGATATAAACCTAATGGTGGCTGGCAGAGTGCTGTAAAAGGCTATGGCAGCCGCGCCCCCCCCCAAGCTCCTTTTTTGGCTGCCATGGCCTCCTACAGCTCTCTGGCAGCCACCAACCAGGTTGTAGATCAGTGGCCAGTCGGCCTGGCCTGGGCTGAGGCACTGCAGGCCAGTCCATTGCTGTTTCCAGGATGTAGATGGATGTAAGCACCCTGTGGGCCAGATGCAGCCTGCGGGCCTTGAGTTTGACACCCCTGGCCTAGGCCTTCATACCAGCAAACATGAGAGCCAGTTTGGTCTAGTGGTTAAAGCACCAGGTTAGAAACAGAGAGAGTGTGAGTTCTAGTCCCTACATTAGCCATGAAAGCCAACTGAGTGACATGGGCCAATCACTGTCTCTCAGCCCAATTCACCTCACAGGGTTGTTGTGGGGAAAATAGGGAGAGAAATGTATGTTGGATATATTCTTTGTCTTCAATTATTTGTAAAAATAATAATAAATGTAGGATATAAATAATCAAATAAAAATAAAAAGTGCCATCCTTTGCATTTGTCCTTTATGTCTTATGTGAATCTGTGCCAGGCTGGTTTAATTTTAAAACATTGGTGAAAGTGGTCTTAAGTTGTGGCCAGTGTAGCCGCAACAGGGTGAAGGAAGTACCAAGGAACTGGGAAGTAGAACGAGAGCTGCTTCCTGCCAAACTGGAATTTCTTATCCCAATCATTCATTACTCTACAGTACTGTCTAATTCCTCTTTGTTGCAGCTGAACCAGACGTGAATTAGTACAGCTGTCCAAGAGTGACAATGAGATTGAAACACAACCTGGAGATCATAAAGTACCTTTAGAAAAAACTACAAAAACTATAGCTATGGTAGGATAGCAAAGCCTAATGTCTTTGCTATCCTACCATACCTATAGCTATGTTGGCAGGTTCCTTGCTCTAAACAGCAACTATGGAAGCTCTTGGCAGCTTCTCAATATGTTGCAATTGCTAATCACATGACAAGGAAAAGAGTGCAGTAATTGCAGTGGTTCCCCCCTGGATACACCGAAGGATAATATTGCAAGTGTGGGAAAAATAAGAGATGTTGGGAAAGTCACATGCAATTTTACCACTTAGAGCCCTGCCAGCTCAAATTAGCACTCCATCCAGGGGTGGGATTCAAGATTTTTAACAACTGGTTCTGTGGGTGTGGCTTAGGTGGTGGGCATGGCTTGGTGGTCATGTGACTGGGTGGACATGGCTTGGTGGTCATGTTATTGGCTGGGTGTGGCCAAGTCAATATCACTCACATCGAGGCACACATCTCCTCGCCTGGCCTCTCATGACTGTGGGGATGCTGCAACAGTTGTAAGTGTGAAAAATGGTCATAAGTCACTTTTTTCAGTGTCATTGTAACTTTAAATGGTCACTCCACACAAGCAAAGTACCAGCAAAGGAAGGGAAAAAAACTCCAGAGAAGTTCCAGAGACAGGAAGTCTAGTCCTGCCAAGAATGTAATAAGGGTTAACAGAGAGGCAGTTTCTGTAAGCAACACCAGAATGTTTCCTTCCTGCCTTCCTTACAGGATTAGGCAAGTAATTTCTTCTAACAACCGGTTCTCCAAACTGCTTAGAATGTTAACAACCAGTTCTAGCGAATAGGTGCAAACTGGTAGAGTCCCACCCCTGACTCCATCAGATATTTTCCTCTATCTTTTTATGAAATGAATTTTTATGAATTGGCTGTCCAATTCATGGGGTTCTTCACCTCATCAAAGAAACACTGATACTAAAATGAACAGTGTGATTATCTGTAGCTTCACACCTTTGGAGGCATACAGTGGGAAAGAGACTTTGAAAATATAAGTCCCTAATTTCCTGCTCAGAGATCATTTCCCCTCCCTTAGAGCAAAGAGCAGTAAGAGAGAAGATAACCAAATGTGGACTGCAATCCTCCAGATGACCAAGAGATGGCAGACTCTAAAAGGCAATTGGCTGTGGAATTCTGGAAGGTTAAGCTCATGTCTTTACCATTGCTAAAGGTGAGAAACGGCACTCTAGGAGTTGTCATTTTTACAGCCTACAACTGATAGCCCTGGTTTGATTTCCAAGTGGCAACTTCTTTTAGAAACACATTTGATGACTCTGATCTTGCTGAGTAAAGGATTGTTTTGTCTTTCAGAGAACAAGCAAAAACTCGCAGGCAGGCAGGCAGGCGGTTTCAGGGATGATAGAAATGTGCAAATTCAACAACAACAACAACAATAAAAAATCACAAAGTATCAGGACTTAATTGAAGTTGAGCGACTTTGGAAAAAGAAATCGTGTGTTATCCCAATTGTAATTGGAGCCCTTGGAGCAATACCTAAAGGGATACCTCACTATTTGGAAATTCTGAATTTATCAGACTTGAATACCCCGATTCTACAAAAAACCACCCTACTTGGAACAATTTATATCCTCCAACATTACCTTAACAGTTCCTAGGTCCTTGTTTAGGACTCAAGCTGTTGAGCTATCAACCAGCCCCAAAGGCTGTGAATCTCACTGAAGATATACTAATACTAATAATCCAGAAATGTTTAGAACCCCTCCCTCACCACAATTTTTTTGGGATTGCTGAGCACTTTTTCCATTTTTCTCAAAGTACTGGGGAAAAAAACACTTTATATAATATTTTCTTTCAAGACGATGAATAAAATATTTAGAGCAAAGCATTAATATTTGGGAAGTCATTGCTTCTTATAAATGACATCTAAGAACTATACAAAACTAAGAACTTTTCAACACAGAACATTTACACTTCCTATGCTGAGGACAAACAGTTCTTGCAAGAACACACTGCATTCCTATCTTTAGGGGACACTGCTATTTTTACTAGAGAAGGAAGCACACTTCAACTCATTTTGGGTTTGCAGGTCCTGATCTTTCTCTCTTTCTGTATTTTTTAAATTAAACTTTGAAAAAAATGCACAAACAAGCACAAGACAGATGGTGAAAAAAGTGTAAACGAATACAATTGTAGATAGACATAAATGTCAGAGTATAACTTTCTAAAATATAAATAGTTATAAATAATTATATAAATATATAAATAATTAAGTATGTCACTTTAAAGAACTAATAATCACAACTGAATTTAATCTTAAAATGATTAACAAGTATCATGCTTAATAGAATATAAATCACTGAATAGAATCACCCATTATAGTGTATGGTGTATTTTTAAAATATACTCTAATTTAGCTATCTCAGTATAAATTCTACACATAGATAGACCCTATATTGGATAAGGTACCAATCGCTATTTCAGATTACTGTATAATTTGAGAATGATTCCCAATCTGAATTGAAATCTGTGCCAGATTTCTTTTTAAAGTAGGCCCTTATTCTAGACATAAAGCATATTCTCACAGCTTGGTTAGCTATTCTTTAATTTAAGGGACCAGACAACATTTCCATTAAAAAGCATATACTGGTAATATCTTTGTAACCCTTGACAGCAGAGACCTAGAAGACAGCAAGATGAAATAGAGGTCACCTGACTAGAGTTAAAATTTGGTGAAATTTGACCAGTGGTCCATACATAGTGGAAGTTATTCTGTACCACATCTCTTTTATCTTTAAAGATGTTGAAATATCTTTTGTAATAGACGGTCCTTATGTGAATTATTTCATGCAAATGCTTTAACACCGTTGCTATTCTCCTGTTGCCCATTAAAGTTGGTGAAGAAGGCATGACAGAAGCCAGGATCTGTTCCTCCAACGTCCAAGCATCTAGAAATATGAGGGCTGGTACCTATGAGGGAGCAGTAGTATAATGGACTACGGGGTAGCAGCAGTTTCCCAGGAAAAAGGGAACACATTCTAAGGCAAACAGGCAACCTAGTCTGGAACTGCTTGGAGATAGAGGAAGAAAGTTAGAATAGCCACTACCTGGAATCTCACATGGTATGTCTGTTAGGGTGGGAATGATAAAGATTTAGTCTGGTAAGATTCTGTATATTGGGTGTAATATAACTGAACTTTGGCTGGATTGATCTATGTTGTTTTTGGGCTGGATCTGACATGAAACTAATGTCATGTCAAGCATGATCATTGCAAATGATCCATGACCTACCTACCTACCTACCTATCTATCCATCTATCTTATAAACCACCTATCTCCATCACAAATGGGCACTGTATGGTATACAAATACAATTTCTATCATGCATCCTCAATTTATTTCATTCTTGAAAAACTCCAGTACTGGTTCCAAGTTGTCAATATTTGGGTCTGGCAGAGTCTCAGTGGAACACCATATTTTAAAGTAGCTCTATAAAACATTATAGTATATCCTACTACAGGTATTTTGGGCTGTTACTAACGGATTATTAGGAACAGGGCATATACTTTTTTCAAATACTTACTAGATGAAAACAGAGATGCAGCTAATGTCTTCCCTGAAGTCCACCATGATATTAAGTGGAGATTGAGATTATTAAACATTGCAATGGACTGCATGCTACAACACTATCTGAATTGGTTGGTCTCAGGCTGTAGGCTTCCAGGATTGATGTTAAACATCTGATTCCTTTGAGGAACGTCCTATTAACAAGGCATTTGACTAATGCTACTGGGTCCAGAAACCACAAATGTGAATGAATGTTGTCCTTTCTGTGTCTTATTTTAATATTGATCATGGTCTTGTAAACTGGGCTATCTTTGTCCTTTACAAATAATGCCAGAGAGGCAACTTTCATCACTTTGACCTTGACATTTCAGTTCTACTCTATGCAAGAAAAACTGCTTTGCATAGCAGATTCAGTGAACCCCAGCATGGACATTTGTTGACCCCAGTTGCTGTCTATCCCACTTTGTAATCAGGCTTTCTGAACATGATCTACCTGGGATAAGATTGTTATTGAGTCATGGGAACTCATCACCATCAAGATGAGGTACACTTTAAAATGCCACTCAAAAGCATGTCTCAAAGTTCATAACCAGTGTTGTTTTATGATAGTGTTACAGACTAAGGTCACTAATGTGCTTGCCAAGGAGGATGAAGAAGACCCCTTAGGGGGGAAACGCCTCCTATTCAAAGGACTTAATAGCTCTGAATAAAGATTCCATCCTAGATCTGTAATGAGTTTACCTAGGTAAAAAAAAATTCCCATGAACTCCTTTCATGATTTGTTGCTATGGTTGTAAAAAGAAACTGGTTTTTTTTATGATAACCTTAAAAGACAAATAGTTTCATTAGCTATCAGGCCTCAACACTGCCATTATTTAAGAGTTACACTAGGCATACACAGTTATCTATTTTGGGGACTTCCCATTGGGCTTATCATTATTCCTTAAGTCTTTACCAGGTGTACATCAGGTGCACTAACCCACCTGCATCTTTGTTCAGAATTAAATACACACCTACCTTTGAGTGGTGGCTTTGTCAAGAAATTATTTCCAAACCAAGCAGCCTTAGGCCAGGCTGACTCTAACCGAGGGCTTTAGTAGAAATCGTTGATTTGTCCACATGTATTGCTGTTATTCTCAGTACTGGATGGGGTTTTGCATTTCCCTCTTAGGTTCAAACCATTCAGCTGTTATTCATAGTTCAATAACTTTTCCTGCTTTGGGGTATTTTCATATAACATCCAGCTCTTGATAGATCTTATAGCAGTCACAACTAGCATATTTCTGCCTCAAATTTCCCAAGCACATCATCAGCCCCTATTTTACTGTCTTGATCTCCTGTACATGCCAAGTGAACAAGTATTCCACCACGATTCTAATATTGTCACCTAGTGATATGGAGGATTCACATTCATTCTGCTCAAACATGGAAATATAAATTTTACAGTAGCAAGAAAAGCTTCCACAAGCCAGTTTTATGCAAGGCAGTAAAAACTTGTTATTTGACATTTGCAGAATCCAATCAATTGAATGCAAGGTCAATTTTGTTGCAAGCTGTCTTCTTTCTTATGTCATTATAGTTTTAAAGCTTAGTTGTTATACAACACTATTTCTACCCTTCACCTGCCTGTAGATGCTTTTCATCTATTTTTTATTATTCAACAATGAAACATTTCCTCAAAGTTTTTTGGACTTTCTTCTTCTTATTTTTGCATTTGTTTTTTGTTGTCAATTTTGTTAATCGTTACCTCATTGCTGACCAAAATATTTGAACAATTGGAAATGTTGTACTTCTGGTTGCTATTTATTTCTTAATCATCTCCCTCTCCCTCTGCCTCCCCCCCTCTCCCTGCCTATTTCTGTAGATTTGTGCAACACCTCCCCTTATAATGTTTAGCAAGGTGGTTAAGACAGCTTTTTAAAAATACAGTGTTTAATTCTTGAAACTATTAAGAATTAAGCCCATCACCTACTAGTGAGCTTGTTAGTCAATCATGAGTATATGCACAATGATCATAAAGAAAGATAAGGAGGTTACTTATCTATAATTGATATCCCACTAATGGTCATTTATGCATCCAAACTCTCTTCTTACCTCCTGCAAATTTAGGTAGTGAATATTCCTAATCATCAAGGACTGCTGTGACATTCTTGGGCACTGAGAATAGCAATGAGAGCCCACCCAAGACAATCCACAGTGGAGATGTGCTTCTTACTTAGTTATGTCTTGTTTCTTACAAACTAAACAAATCATGCTGTCTTATGTGGAAACCCAGGCAAATAGCAGTGTGGGATTAACCATTGGCCAACAGGGGCTGAATTAGAGGAGAATTCCCCATTAGTTGAGGGAAAACCTTTTTCATTTACTTCAAAAAAGGAACCATCTGTGGGTCCTGGAAGGTACCAAATCCTGTGAAGCAGTCATGATAGGGCATTCCTTCACACAACTTTTGATGACAGGAATGGATCAAGGAAGGGAATGAACCACCATTTGGATCCCATTGTGGTGGAATGTAGTCTGGATTCCCAGGAGGGAGGGGCTGCATTCCAGAGGGCAAAGAGACAGTGAAGCATAGTGCATTTAGTAGGGGGAAAGATAGTTAAGAAGGCTCTTCCCTAGCAATATCTACAGCACGTCTATAGTGATGCAAATAGTTGCTTTAGTTTGACAAGATTTCTATCTGTAGATGACAAACAATAAAGGAAACTGCTCAGAAGTAACTCCACATGTCTTTCCTGGTTCTTGGGACCTAAACTGGATGATATTCAAATATGAAGGTGTTGAGAGTTTTAATGAATTCTTAGTTGCAATGTGTTGAGAAGCTGTTCAACTGTTTGGAATCAGTACAATCATATATCTGACATCAGTACAATCGAGCGGGTTCAGAAGTATTTCACGAGAAAAGTCTTGCACTCTTCTGCACACAGTAGAATTCCCTATGCTACTAGGCTCGAAATTCTCAGTTTGGATAATTTAGAACTGTGCTGCTTGTGGTCAGACCTAGGTATTGCATACAAAATTATACGGAGTAATGTTTTACATGTAAATGACTTTTTTTGTTTTAATCGCAATAATACACATGCTAACAACCACTTTAAACTCAGTGTAAATCATTCTAAACTTGACTGTAAAAAATATGATTTCTGTAATAGAATCATCAAAGTCTGGAATGCCCTACTTGGTTCAGTTGTTTCAGCTACACATTTTCACAGTTTCAGTCACAAATTGACTTCCGTGGACCTTACTTCATACATACAGTGGTCAGTAGAGGGGTGTGCATAAGTGCACTAACGTGCCTATTGTCCCTGTCATTGTATTTTTATTCTCTTATTTTTGTTCTCGTTTTTGTTTGACAAATTCTAATAAATAAATAAAACAAATAAAAACAACATCTCAATGTCTATCATACATCCTTTATAAAATGCATTTGAGCTATTACCCTCTGACTGCAAGTTCAGTCTTCATGCTAGGGCAGGGAGGAAAATGTATTATTCCTCAACTTGGCAAAACATCTGGCTGTTTAAAAGAGCAACCATTCTTTTGTTAAAAGCAAAAGCAGAGAATAATTTGCCTTCTTCCATCTATGGCCTCTCCCAAATGAAAAGCCTTTAATGAAGCTTGTTCTTTTTGGAGTGGTTATTTGCAATATGATCTTGGTGACTCCAGCAGTAGCTTAAGGCCTAATGGGCATTGTGAAAACTCACTGTTTGCCACCCATTAGGTAAATGGGAAGTACACTGGCTTGAAAATGTATGTGTCAAACAGGCTGAAGCAGATTTTGGGTGCCTGGTTGGAAATAACAGAATGGCAAAAATCAAGCTGTTTTTTTTAATGATGACCTAAGAATGTGCAAGGGAAATAAATTGGTCAAGGTCAAAGGCCCTGAAAGATTTACTGGATTTTGAGAAGAGAGGAAAAGGAAGAAGGGGACACTTTTCATGTCTGTCTGTCTGTCTGTCTGTCTGTCTGTCTGTCTGTCTGTCTGTCTGTCTATCTATCTATCTATCTATCATCTATCTATATCTCTATCTGTCTATCTATCTATCTATCTATCTATCTATCTATCTATCTATCTATCTATCTATCTATCTATCTCATACTACCTGGAGGTGACTCTTTGTGGTTTACCATCATTAAAAAACTGTTAAGAAATTTAAAAATCACAGCAATACATAGTATTGTTAAATTAGCTTAAAATTAACAAATATGGGTAGGAAAGGACCAAGATGAACATGGGGTGGGGGTGGGGAAAGGAGGTGGGGTCTTATTATAGTCCATTAACCACCCAATCATAAAGTACCAACAAGTTGTGGAAAATGTTTGAAATTCTATGATTTGTGGAACCCTTTCACGCAGGGAAAGTAAGGAAAGAGGAAAAAAATAAGCTGTTCTTATTTCTATTAGTACTGTTTTCCTAGGGCCTTTAAGTGATTTATTTTTCAAGTGATACATATGTATTTTAGTTGAGTAAGGTTTATACCTTGGCCACCAGACCTGTTAATATTTTCATGGTTTTCCTACAGTAAATACGGGTTGTAGTCCTTGACTTACAACAATTCATTTAGTGACAATTCAAAGTTACAACTGTACTTTATACACAAAGTACAAACTGTTCACAAAAAAGTGACTTATGACTGCTTTTTACACTTATAACTATTGCAATATCTCCATGGTCACATGATCAAAATTCGCTTGGCAACTGACTCATCCTTACGACGGTTGCAGTGTCCTGGGATCATGTGATCACCTTTTGTGATCTTCTGATAAGCAAAGTCAATGGAGAAGCCAGATTCATTTAACATCCGTGTTACTAACTTAACAGCTGCAGTATTTTACATAACAACTGTGGCAAGAAAGGTGGTAAAATGGGGCAAAATTTCCTTAACAACTGTCTCACTTACCAACAGAAATTTTGGGCTCAGTTGTGGTTGTAAGTTGTGGACTAACTTGTACTACTAATACATACAAGATGAAAAAATAAACAGAACTAGTGATGTGGTATAAGCCAAAAAGTTGTCTTCCATTTTGTTTCAGAGCTTACTTACAGAGGATATTGCTGTGGCTATACCTTTGCAAACCATTGCTTTTATGTTATCTTTCTGTTCCTCTTCCAAACATCCATGCTTCCTGGTTTGAATGCTCTCACCCTATAATGCATTGAGAAAGTATTCAGATCCCCTTCACTTTTGTCAATTTTGTGATGCTGCGGCCTGATTAATTTTTTTCTCATTAATCTACATTCAGTATGCATAATGACAAAATGAAAACAGAATTTTAGAAATGTCTGTAAATGTATTAAAAAGGAAAAAAAATGAAATATCACACTGGCATAAGTATTCAGAAGTTTGCAACAACACATGAAATTTACCTCAGGTGCCTCCCCTTTCTCTTAATCATTGCTGACATGTTTCTACACCTTGAGTGGAATCGACCTGTGGTAAATTAAATTGATTGGACATTATTTGGAAAGGCACACACCTCTCTATAGAAGGCCTCACAGCTGACAATGTATACTATAGCACAGGGCTGCCTCCCGGCCCATGGGCTGGATGCATCATGCCAGTGGTGGGATTCAAATTTTTTTACTACTGGTTCTGTAAGCATGGCTTGGTAGGCGTGGCAGGGGAAGGATACTGTAAAATCTCCAGTCAGAGGTGGTATTTGCCGGTTCTCCGAACTACTCAAAATTTCTGCTACTGGTTCTCCAGAACTGGTCAGAATCTGCTGAATACCACCTCTGCATCATGCCCTGGGCACATCCACGCCTGGTTTAGCAAAGGGGAAAAGAATCCTGATAGTCACGTGATGACACCGTGATGTGAGTTTGACACCCCTGCTATAGCAGAGCAAAAGCCATGAGGACAAAGGAACTGCCTGCAGAGCTCAGAGACAGGGTTATTGCAAGGCACAGATCTGGGGAAAGCTGCAATAAAATTTCTGCTGCACTGAAGGTTCCTAGGAGCACAGTAGCCTCCATAACTCTCAAATGGAAGAAGTTTGGTGCAACCAGGACTCTTTCAAGAGCTGGTTGCATGGTCAAACTGAGCAATCAGGGGAGAAGGGCTTCAGTAAGAGAGGTGACCAATAACCCGATGGTCAAAGTACAGAGATATACTCAATGAAAACCTGTTCCACAGCACTCAGGACCTCACACTGGGCCGAAGATTCACTTTCCAACATGACAACGCCATCCAACCTGACTGAGCTTGAGGGGATGTGCAAGGAAGAATGGCAGAAAATCCCCCAATCCAGGTGTGCAAAGCTTGTCACATCATACCCCAAAAGATTCGAGGCTGTAATTACTGCCAAAGGTACTTCAACACAGTAATGAATATTTGTGCCAATTTGATATTTCAGCTTTTCTTTTTAATAAATGTACAGACATTTCTAAAATTCTGTTTTCATTTTGTCATTATGGGGTACTGAGTGTAGATTCATGAGAAAAAAATGAATTTCAACAACTGTAGAATCAGGTTGCAGCATAACTAAATTGACACAAGTGAAAGGGGTCTGAATACTTTCTGAACGCACTACTATATGGCTGGAGTTCCCTTATAATTTCTTCAAGATTTTGTGAAATTGTGGGAAGTCAAGGATGCTGCAGCCGTAGATGTAATTGTGCAGTACAGATAGGAAATTCATCTTTCTTCTCATTGTAGCTAAAATAAGTAGAAATTTTATTTTTTCTCCCCTTGCAAGGATGATTGATGGGAGGAGAAGGAGAAAGAGGAGGAGAATCTGAACTGGTGACAATTTTCTCTGTATTTCTGTACTTTGGAAGTCCAAGACACTAGAAGAGCGTGCTAAACAATCTAAATTAGTGTCTATGTGTACACTACAGAAATCTGATTCCACCCCCATAAACTTCAACTTCAAATGCATCTGCCAGGGATAAATAGAAAAGTACACTTCATTTTTGTAAGGAAATGCCTGAATGTAAAAATACGCTTTCTTTAAGACTGATGCATGATCCTCTTGCAATTCCACTTAATTTTTCTTGAGACATTCTATTTCAGATTGGAATTCAACGTTCCACCCATACATGGTACAAGTGATTTCTTAACACTATGCTTTAAACTAAAGAAGAGGAGAGCAGGCAAATATGATGCAGCACTTTCAAATTTTATTGGAGAGAGCAACTTTCTGTTTGAATTATTTGGATCTCCTCTTAAGTAACATAAAGTGTCATGCAGGCAGGTTTTATAAAGTTTTGTGTTTTGAATAGTGACAAGACTGTTTCCCACTCATAATAAATAAAGTCAGAAAAAAAACCTTCTCTGATTTATTTAACTGCCTTTGTTGGTGAGAGGAGCCAAGGCATTCCTTCACAATAAACCAGATTCCTTCACAATCAAACCTTATCATGATGTATAAACACCAAACAAGTGTAAAGTATGCTATCTCTCATCCCTTATGTTTTTACTGTAGCGCAATGCAAAAATAGAAGGATATGTGTGTGTATGCATGTATGTATCTATATATATATGTATATATGCATGCATGCATGTATGTGTGTATGTATGTATGTATGTATGTATGTATGTATGTATGTATATGTGTATTTAATACATATATTAAAAGAAAAGAAATAATACATACATACGTTAAGTACGTAAGTACGTACAAATGTACATATGTATGAATGTATGTATGTATTATTTCTTTTCTTTTAAAATATGAGATTTTTCAGATGCCCTCCTTCTCCAGAGAATGCTGAAAATGAGACATTACCTCTGCACATTGCCTTCCTGTTAAACTGGTCTTTCTCAACAGGTGACAGGTTCAGTTCCTTATGAAGGGCCACTCCTCTCCCAAAAGATATTATACAGACTAAAGCCCAGGAAAAGTTCAAGAGTGTTGCATTTATTCTGTTTTGTCAAACTGCCCAGGAACTGAGCAACAATCCTTTCTTTGTCTCCACTGAACAGGAGTCATACTTTTCCATTCTCCTGCAGTCTTATTTATACTTGTGTTTAAATTGTTGTTTTACATTTGTTTTAATCAGTTGTTTTATTGTACGGTGTTCAAAGTTACATCTGCACTGGGAGACATTAAAAATGTGATGCATACATACCTACATACCTACATGCATACATACTCCTGGACATTGCACTGTCATCTTCCTGTTACTGCTGTGGAGACAACTTTCTCAAATTGTCTTTTGGATCATTTCCCTTGCTCAGTTTGGTGATTACCTTCTAACTGGTGTCATGGCAGATGCATATAATGACTCTCTCTCTGATCAGAAGACAACTACATTCCTCTGAATATGACTGCCTAGATTTAATGAACAAATAAATGAACAAATAAATATATCAGTACTTAACTTCTTGTTTTGGATTCAAGTTTCAATGACTTGTGAAAGTCAACAAGATTTTCCAGGCTAACTTTATATACGCTTTTTCTCCCCAAGTAACAATAAACATACACAGTTGTAAAGTATAGCAAATACAATTAATTGATAGATAAATAGATGATAGATAGATACAGATAGAGAGATAGATACACACTCTCTAACACTATGGCTAGAGGTAGAATTTGCTTTTCATTTCTGAAGTTAATGTAAGTGCTGTTCCATTAAGCTTTCCTTTTTTTTCTCCTCCTATCCTTTCCCCCATTTCAAATTTCAGAGTTTAAGTGGCAGCATTATTTCTTGTAAAGTAGATGTGGATCTTAAGTAGCTGATATAACATTCCTTGATAACCTTCTATAAAGGCATTAATGGTTTCAGCAGCAAATTTTAACCAGGAGAAACTGGGCATTGGAACAGATGTTGAAAGGGCAGCTAATCAAAGGTCATTTGTGGGACTTCTCAGGTAGAATTCCTCTTGGAATGAGAACTAGAATCCATACTGAAGATGATTTAGAATAGAAGGCAGCAATGATACAATTTTGTAGGGATGCAGTTTTGGGAAATGGGACTTGCTAGCAAAGAAATGGACAATCCTTTTTGTATTGTCTGTCAGTGGTGGGCAGGTTTGAACCAAGCAGTGGCAGGGGTAGAGCCAGATGAGTAGGGTCACCATTCTTTTTAGCCTCTCCTCATTTTCCCCTTTTCCCCATTCTTTCTCAGCTTTGTTTGCAAAGTTCAAAAAAAACAACAGGCTGAAGATCTCTTGAAAGTAAGTCGTGGCGCATAGTTTGTCCATCTCTACTTTAGCAGCTGGATGCAGTTGTCAAATCACAAATATATATTACCAATTGTATATACATTATCAATTGGATGCATTCAATTCAAGTTGCATTGACCTAAGCTGCCCATGAAAAAATATATTGTAGCCAACTCAGGGGATTTATAGACAGAGTCATACATTTCACTGTAAGCTTCACAAGAAGCTGATAGGATATGAAGCTCCCTGTTCTCCTCTTATTTTTAATTTATTTATTTTGTTGAGTTATCCACTTTACATTGTGACAACAGAATATAGGAATAGATGCCTATGTTCACCCAAAATACTTGATTACATCAGGTCAAAATCTTACACATTCATTCAGATAGTATGTTTATCTTGGTTATTGATTATTTTGATTTAGTTCTAGTATTTATTGTGTAGCTCAACCTTCTTGGTTAGTTAATTACATAATTACATCATGCATTGAAGACAAGAGGCTTTACAGATGGCCACTACTGCTGATCCAGGAGACCTTTACATTTTGGGGTCTAGAGAGTTGGCAATAGCCACCCACTAGAAGAATAGAGAAGACTCTTTCCACAAAAGTGAATCCAGCCCTTGCTGTAATAGGGAACAAATTGTGGGTGCAATAATAGTTTGTTCTGAGTCTCTTCTCTCTCTCCCCCTTTGCATTTTGTGATCAGTGATTCAGTGTAAATCAGAGGCAAGAGCAAGACCATCTAGGCCATCCTCATGACACTATGAACAATTCATGATGAAAAATTATGGAGATACAAAATGGTTTGATTGAGATTGGCATATGTGGAACTGAGTGGGGTAGATTGTAGGGGTATACCTAAATATAATTTTATCATATTTTATTTATCTATATATTAAATTATTGTATTTTATTCCAATTTCATTTTAAACTGTTTTTATCAGATTTTAGTAATAATTTGTGTCTGGAACTCTGCACTTTGATATGGCCCAAGAGCTACTCACTAAAGTAAACTGAAACTATTGAGATACAGAATGATTATCAAAATAACAAGGCATCTCTTGTTAATTCTAGTATAGTTTTCTGTACACTTTTAGATACCTGGTTCTGTTCACAGCTTTTTGCTTTGCTTTGCTATCCCAGAATACTGAAAACTCATGTGGGCACATGACCTGAAAGTGGAAAAACTATTCTTCCTCATTTTGAGTTATTCTTTCCCTTAAATGAAGGCAATTTAAAAATAGCTTTGCAACTTAAGATGTTTCCATTCTGAATGCTTATTGTGAAAGAGTGGTTTGCATGTGTGTGTATGTCTGTACATTGTATTTATATTTCCAGTTGATTTGCAACTCTGCTTTGCTTTGTTGTAGCTTCTGTCCTTTTTTCCTACCAGCAGGAAATCCATTTAGGAAAGTAATATGGAATCGCTGAGCAATACCTGTGACTGATAGAGCTAGGAATCACCTATCTAAAAGCAGCCTGAATCGTACATCAATAAAATGAGAAAAATCAACCAACCAAAAGAAGGCTGAAAAAAAGTAGATGGATCAGTTTGGGATCCACAAATTATTCCAGGCCAAAGTTGGCCTTCCAATTGACTGCCTGCTAAAAATTAGTGAGTGGCAGAGGGCAAGATAAAAATAAAAATTGATTTCATTTACATTGAATTAAAGTTAAGTGTATGCTAAAATGATTGCCATCCAGTCATGTATTTACCAATTTTTGCCTTCTATCAAATTAAAAAGGATAATTTACTAATAAATTTTGGAGGTCTCTGGAGTTAGCAACCAAGCCTTCATCAGACTTCTCTACTCAACTTGCGTATCTCATCTTAATTCAATTATAGCTTTCTTCCTTGTCTTCTTGAAGACTCAAAAAACATTTGACTGATATAATAGTTAGAAGGTGACCTTCCAAGGATCAAAGATTCATGTTGCATAAGCCTCAGTATCTGTGTGTAGGAAGGTGTCCTTGTGTGCTTGCTTGTCTGAAGAAGACATGTCTGAAGAAGACAGGGAGCAGTCAAGAAGAGGGCATGGAGTTGGCAAAAGAACTGCTTAAGTAAACAAGTAGAAAACAACCTTTATTCTCTGGTGCCTCTGAGTCTGTCAAAGTCAAGAACAAATGACAGAATTACTCAAGGATTCATTTATTTGTGTTAATCATAGTGTTACTGTAACAACAGGAAATATCCACCTTTTCCCCCTCCCTACTTCTAATACGCACTCGTTAAAAGCCATCTGCATTTATGCTTAGATGTCTGTTAGGGAGACCAGCAAATAAATTAACAGTGCTTATCATACAGTTGTGTCCAGTAAGAACAGTGTGCTGATCTTTTTAGAGGAGTTTAAATATTTCTTTCGCACTGAAAAAAAAAAGTTAAATTAACCTATGGATGGTTCCGTGCGTTGCCAGAATATTGGAGGAGTCCCACTTACCTATTTGTCAAGGCAGTTCCAAATGTGGTGTTCCACTGGTCTAAATGAGAGATTTATTGCATTTGAATACCATTCTGTGTTACAGCATTTGCACCGTTAAATGCATCTGAATAGTTTCAGTCCAAGAATGGCACTTAAATTGAAGAATTCCTTTTCATTCTTTTGACAGGAATTCTTTGTGAAAATGCAAAAGATATACTGTGGTAGAGTTAATATTAAGTGGTGAATAGCTACCAATAAAGACTTAATTAAAGACAATACTATAGCTGTAGGTCATTAGTGTAATTACACTGCTGACTATGTTATTGTACTTGGTTGTAGTGGGAGATTATCTCCCTGCTGGATTTGAATTTGATAAGGCAGCTCATCAAACTGCATATTTCAATGTACGTAAGGTTTAAATACACATTTTCTGCAGCAGTGTTCTTTTCTGATATATAGATTATAGTTGAAGGCATAATTCATCACAAATTTGTATTGGGCTTCCCCTGGAGTATTCTGATTTGTGGAGGTGGAGTGACTGTTTTTAGCTCTTGATATGCTACTGAATTGTTTATGAATGTATTCGAGAAGTCAGAAAAAATGCCACAAAAACAAATTGGCCTCCCATATCATTTTGAGCCAATCTTTCACAGTCACATTATTTATGGCGAATGTGAGGAATATCTGTATTGAGCTTTCCTTAAAAATATTTGTAAGTGTATTAAAAGCAATGCATGTGCATTGTTTAGCAGGGAAACATTCAAACGATGAATGTTTATATATAGAAACAGCAAAATTTATATGCCACTGAAAAAGAAGTTTACAGAGGAAACTGGATGAGCTAGCTAATAATTTACATTAAAGTATTTCCATGCAGTTCTGCTGATACTATCTTATGTATTCATTTATTATGTTAATGTGCTATCATAATCTAAGTCATTAGGATTAGTCCAGGAGTTTACATCTGTGATAAGAGAGCCATAATGGAATGAAGTAGTTTCTATTCTTCCATATACTGTATACATATGAGAATTATTTGTGTGTGTGTGTGTGTGTGTGTGTGTGTGTGTTCAACCTGAGGCCTTCTACATGTACTTGAAGTATTCCAAAATTCATCTAACCCGTGAAGAGTGCCTGAGAATTTTGAAAGTTGAAAGTTGTGCTGAGAACCAATGTTTGACCTTTGTAGGAGAAATTTTGTTGCCTTGTTTTACCCAATTTTCCATTTTGGTTGTATTTAATACATAATAAGAAGCAATGCTTAGTGAGATGTAATATATTTGAGAATACTCCATGAATATACCCCAGGACCTTAAAAGTATCAGCACTGTAGTTAATCTTTCGAGAAAGATAACCTAATGATTTGTTGAACAAGTCATTGTGCCAGACCATAGTTTAGTGGATAGGTTGACACACAGTTCTAAATCAAAAATAAACAAGCAAACACATTAGAATAGAGTGGGGAAATAGGCAATCATATACTTGCAGTTGAATTATTTATTAGTCCTCATGTAAAGATTGGACTTCATTTGTTCATTGCAGTTTTTAAACCAGCTGATGTATTTTGGCTATATAAGCAGAGAGTGTGTATGAGTTCTCATCAGCAGGACACGAGCAATGCATGTTCTTCATTAGCACTAGCTATACTGTAGCTTCCACAAGGTGAGACTGGGGCAATGTTAATCCCTTGGTTGAGTCAGATCTTTAATGGAACCCTAAGAACTGATCTCCTCTTTGTCCAGTTGAATAATTCTCTTCTTTTTCCTATCCTGGTGCTGCAAGTGCTTTCTTCATTTCTTCTATTTCTTTGGACTCACTTCTTTGCATTCACCTTCCCATGCTGTTGATTCTTGGCTGTGGTCTTGGACCCCAGACATCATTTAATCAATACCCCTCCTCATGTAAGAAATCTTCTTGTCACTGTCTGCCAATATAGACAGATTGGTTTATGCATATCTGTGCATTTCATGGTTTCTGGCACTGAGATTATTAGTGTGGTTGAAATCACAGCAGTTTGGATTAAAAAAAGCAGTCCTTTTTCTCTGCTGGGATTTCAGCAAAGAGACAATGTTTATAATTTTTTTTCCAGTAGAAAATTGATTGCAACTAAGAGGATACTTGGCCTGAAAGCAGGGAATTATTGTATCATATGATTAAATGAAAGCTTACCTTGTTATAAGGTAACTAGACATATCCCAATAGAATTGAGACAATGTTTGATTAAGCCAGATTTTCCTACTTTACATTCAAGGAACAAATTAAAGAATAATTGAGATCCTTTTCAGATCTTTTAGAAGCTGAATATATAAAGCTTCAGCTCCAGGTGGCAAAGCAATTAGTTGATGAATAAAACGAATGGTACTGTCATTTGTCAGATGTTTAAATTCTGCAGACCAGATAAGTTAATGTGTTCCTTAAGCCAAATAAACTGTGAGGTAGCAAACAATGAACTCCTCTGAGAAAAAGAAGCAATGTGAAATTTTGCCCTGAAACCATTTACCCCCCTCCCAAAAAAAACCACTCACCAAATTAATGGTTTGATCACTGAAAACAGGTTTGTCATATTACAGCACAAATTCTTAAATAAATGGGTTAATGATTTTAAAATATTATTGGTATGTCTCCTAAATTCCCACCAGATTATAAAGCAATTCTCCCCAACTTGGTACATGGTCTTATACAGTGCATGGTCTTATACAGCTACCGGTACAATTCTGCTATTTAATTTAATTTCCCCTCATGGGATTATGGAAGTTGGTTGCATCCAACTGGAAGGTTTGTGGTTGGAGAAAAATAGTATATAGAAATACTATATATTGCTATATATACAAAATATATATGGGTATAGTCTGGGAAAGAAGAGGACCTACTTAATATGGAAAAAATATATTGCAAAACTTTATTTAAAAAAACACAAAAAAGCCAAAACCCCTAACCTGTTGTATAACTTAAAACTACAAGAATTTTGAATTCCTGAATTCAGCTGAATCTTACCTTTCTTATTCAGAATCTTGTTTAGATATATGGTCAGCACATGGTAGCAATATTGGATTTGTATTTCTCCTTGCTATAGCAGAAATTCAGAAGCTGTCTTAAATTTCCCAGAATTTAAAAAAAAGAAGGTTGAAGTGACAGAGAAGGAATAACACAATTGTTCTAAATTCTGTTTTGTAAGGGTATTTTGGCTCTATGCATCAGTAGTCTAAAATATCAACATGTGCATTTTTGATACAACCTGGATCACTTATTTATTTATGCAGTGATACTATTCTGGTTCACTTTCAAGTCTGTTTTATTAACTAAAATAATTAGCAAAAAAAGGAAGAAAATTTGGCATTGTTACAATACTAGGGAAAGGTTTTAGCTACTCTTGCTAGAAGTGCCAACAGTTTGATCCCTTCCTTCTACCTTTCTCTTTAACAGCAAGTTCATTTACAGTAATTAAGAGGTGACACCTTACCTCCAAGTTCTTCTCTTTGAAACATACAGTCTGTGCATAGCCGATACTATTTTCACCATGAACATAGGCTGTCTTTTTTCTCTCCTGTATTATTATTTATTATTTATTCGACTTGTATGCCGCCCTACTCCCTAAGGACTCAGGGTGGCGAACATTAAAACAGAAGAAATTTACAATAAAAAAGAATTAAACAGATAAAGAAGCCGAATACAGTTAAGAATTAAAAATTTAAAACCCTCAACCCCCCCCAGGGTCATTCCAGGCCTGTAAACCTACTCTAATACATATCTTACACTATATACATTTTCTAACAGGCAAGTATGAAACTCTGGAGTAGAGGCACAATTTATTTATTTGTTAAACCAATTTTATATACTTGCCCAACTCACAACAGATGATTCTTTTTGAATAAAATATTAACAAGTTTTTAAGGAGCTACGGAGGCACACTTAGCAGCATTGTTCAGGAATCAAAGAATGGTCCGCCTCCTGCCTATCTGTTGGTATCAGTTGGTATAGGCCATTCCATTCTACCAGCTAATACAGTGAAATACCTCTAACGTCTAAGCAGACTTCACCATGTACATTTTCCCCAAATCAGACATTCCCAACCCACTGGTTTTCCTTTCACAAAGTCTGGCTTGAATTCTTCTACAGGTTGGGATCAGGGTCTCTTTCCCCACCCCTGGCATCTCACATGGTTAGTAGGGAACCATCCTCTTACCTCCCTATCATTAGACCCCTTTGCTGGAGGAAGCCAGGGGGCTTCTAACCAATGCCAGGTTCTAGGATCTCCCACCAAAATCTCTTCTCCAAGCTTTAGTGTTTAGGACACTGGCCATAGAGGAACTTGAAAACATCTTCCCAATGCCCTTTTCCCTAGTGGTGACAACAATTTTTCTACTTTCTCTTTTAATACCACCCCTTCCTTTTCTAATACTGGCACTGATCAAGAAGTTTTCCACCAACACTTCTTGTTCAGTTACACATTTTCCCATTAACACTATCACATTTCTTCTCCAGTCTCATCCTCAAAACCTTCTATAAGAATCTTCTTCAGTATAAATCTCTCCCAGATACTTTTAGAGTCTCCAGTCATGCTGCATAACTACTTATTTTCTACCCTCTAATGTTCTACATTGCTTAATTTCCATTCCGGTTTTGCCCTTCAATCTCTACATTCCTTCCACACTTCACTTCTTTCTTCACATACTTTCTTCTCTTCTTCAACTTCTCTGCTCTTGCAGTTGTTCCACCGACTTGCTTCCACAAAGGATTCATCCAGAGATTCCACTACCTGTTTTTCTCATATTACTTGAAAAATATATAGAAGTAATTGCAAGTACATGTTCAATTTTTATTTAAGATATTTATATTTGCCTTCCAGCCTCTGAAACTGTTAAGTTCGCATAGAGAGGCAGGACGCGGGGTGCTGCAGCTCAAAGTTTATTGTGACTTCAGCTCAGAATGGACCTGAATGGCTCAGCCGCGGCAGCTATTTATAGCCGGCTGCCAGGGCTGCCAGCCAATCAGAGTGCAGGGTTTTCCCACACTTTTACAACCAATGAATTCAAACACTTTACAACAATAACCAGTCATTTTAAACTCTGAATACATAACAGAAATCTAGTCTGATTCTGACTGGAATCCCTGAAGAAGGATGTCAGTGATGGACCTTAATGACATCCTCCTGTCCTTATCCAGTCAGATATAGATCAACACTGTTCATAAGAACAGATTCAAGTATACTTTGAAGATGAATGCTATACTAGAGTTGGCAGTGATAGGTAGCCTCTACATTTGGACTACTTTTATAAGATACTTAATTACCTGCTATCTTCTGCTATTTACCATGGGGATTCTCTCTCTCTCTCCCTCTCCCTCCTCCCTCCCTCCCTCCCTCCCTCTCTCTTCATTCTCCTTTTGCATTCCAGCAAATTCTAGCTTATTCAAAAGCTGTCACCTGTGGAAATAAATAAAAAAACCTCAGTTGGAATCACGACTGAAAGATCTTAATTGTCCTACATAATTCATTTTTATCTTTCTAAACAAGCATGTAGTAGCATGTGGAAAGAATTAGCTATTTGTTTCTGCAATGGTGGATATCATTACAAAGGAAAAGAAGTAGGCTGCAAATGTATATACTGTAAAGATTAGGATGCTTCAGCCCAATGGTTAAACATTAGAGGACAGGTGGCTTGTACTATGTGCAATAATTTCAAGGTGTTTATTTTTAGTTGTTAGGTTTGGAGTTTTGCTATCATTTTAGTTCCCTGTTAGATTGTTATTTTGCCTTTCTATCTAAAGTGTGTTCTCAAAATGGCTAACAAAGAGAGAAAAGTGTAATACTAACTAATTAAAACCCAATAGAAAATACAACTCATGTAGTAAAATGATTATGCACACAAAATTTAACACACATATTTTAAAATAATCCAAAGAATGCATGTTTAATGAAATATAAATTGCCATTTATTTATCTTGAAATCTCCCTAATTGTCTCAATCCCCATATAGGTCTCCACTATTGAAGGTAAAATATCCTAAATAATGCATCACATGAATTAGCAAATAATATCAGAGAGAGAGAGAGAGAGAGAGAGAGAGAGAGAGAGAGAGAGAGAGAGAGAGAGAGAGAGAGAGAGAGAGAGAGAACAATATCCTCATTGTGAATGGATGAGAATTCACAATGACCTGTGCAGTTGACTAATCCCAAAGCAATTGGTTGGTTAATGCTTTTAGCTCTATTGAGTTCCTTCATGGAGAACACAACTTGAAATGATGAATGCCTATTACATAGAAGCGTAGCTGCATCTCAGTTGGACCCAGATTGGGGGAACAGGATTGTCTGTGTGGAAGACAATTGGAAAGAGTTCTCTTTTGGGATTGCAGAATATGGTTCCTTCTTGGCTTCTATTCATTTTCATTGGGTTTCTACAGGGAATGTTCTGGGAGTAATTGCACCTTTTCAGTGCAGAGCTGGGAAAAAAAGCAAATTACGTTTGTCTGTATGTGCTGGCATTCTCTTTCTCTATTCTGAAGAAAAAAAAAATCTTTAAATTTTTTCCCCTCCCTTTAATCTGAGACGAAAATTCACTTCAGGGCCCTGAACCATAGGCATGCTTCATCTGTCTCGTATAATATGTGCCTTATTTTCCTTGATCCCAGATCATCTGCGGTGGCAATGGGATTAACACAATTTGACCTTCATGGCTATGGAGGAACCATTGTGATGTCTCGGGTCAATAATTATGTGAACTTGGGAAGATTTGCCTGATGCACCATAACGCTTCTTTCTAGGCCATTCAGTGGCTTTTGAGTTCTGCTTGCTAACAATTTTAACTTATAAAAGTCGGTACCTATTATCCTCTAGTTCTGAGATTTTCAAACTTTGTCACAATAAATTAGCTAACCCAGATTGAAGAAGCAGTTGTTTGAACCACCTCACATGTAACTAAAACAAAAGGACAGATTGTCCTGAATGGTGCAGCCTTGAGTTTATTCCCTTGTCTGCCATCCAAAACAAGGGAGGCAAGAAATGAGTTCCATGGAAACCAACCCAGAAAGATACAGAGATGATCTGACATATTTGATCTCTGAGCTTTAATCAAGTGGAACTTCTGATGGTACTAACAAACATATCAATAAATGAAAGAACAGGCCATTTTCTGCCCTTTGATAGACTACAAACTTGCTACCTTATTCAATGACTAATCTTGAACCTACTAATGCCTTTCCTGACTCACTTGTGAAAAGATTGTCTGCAGCACTGAAAATATATACAGAAATTGGAGTATGTAGCATCCCCTCACTGCATTGATCCAAAGTGGATAAATTAGAACTAGGTTTTCCCCCTAAGTATACACTAGAAATGGAGAAAGGTGTATTTTTTTCTTTCTTTCTTTTTTAGGAATGGTCCACTCTTTCTTAGAAGGAAATCCACATCACTCTTGAGTTCCAGAAAGTCATCCTTTCTGTTAAGTTTGCATGAAGAGTCAGACGCGAAGAGATTCAGTGAAGAGTTTATTAAGTGACTACAGCTCGAATGGACCCGACTTGGCTGGGCTACGGCTGCTTCTTATAGCCAGCAGCCGTAGTTGCCAGCCAATCAGAGTGCAGGGTTTTTCCCGCACTATTTAAACCAATCCCATTTAACATTTTACAAGAACAGTTCAAAATAAACCAATAACATTTAAACCTACATACATAACACTTTCAAATGCTCAGTCCCTCCCATTCTACTATTAAAACACAACTAGCATTGACTATGCTGTTCTGCATCCATTAGGATATCAGGGATGTCTACAAGTTTATGGAGCTTGCAAGTTTATGACAGCCAATCAGTGTTCACTTTTCCAGGCCAACTATTTAGCACAGAGAATGGTCAATTAATCAATTATTCATTGTGAGCTTATATCTCCTTGTGTCCACTCAGTATCACAACAAAATGAATATCGTTTTCTCATTCAATCACATGCACATATTTACAAGTAAACCTAACTAAAAGAAATTAAAATTGCTATTGTTTGTGTGATCAATATTTGGATACATTTCAGGGATCACCAAACTCATAATTGCTAATGTTTGTATGATCAGAATTCCATTAAACCTTAGCTTGGTAAGATAGAAGTTCTTAGTTTGACCCTTTTTAGTTGCCACACCATCACCCTACTCCACCCTATCCTAGCAGATTCCCATGGCTTTGAAAGATAGGGTGAAGTATCTCATATTATGATACATATTCAGCAGATATATTTATTGCTATGAAATGGGATCTCCACATTTCATAGCAATAAATGGTCAGGGTCAAGATAATAAAGGCAGGGCATTAAATAAATAAATAAAATGTTCATCCCTGTAGTCCTCCTATACTCATGCTCTAGAATGCTGATGTCAGCCATCCCAACTCTGTCAGTTAGAAAAGAAAGACTCTTGGACCCATCAGTGGTGAAAGTATACTTTACTAAAGCCAAGTGGTTACAGAAGAAGCAAAACTGGATCTAGGATTTTCACACCCAAAGCATATGGTTAACATTCCCTTGTTCCCACCTTCCCCACTGGTTACCAGTGAGTGTCTAATTAGTTGCTTAAAAAATGTTTGGGTAACAGTCCCTGTCTTCGCGGGCTGGATGGTTCTGCATTCTATAATGTTACCTTGGAATGGCTGGCAGCTCTCACCGGACAGTCTAATTCTTACAGTTTTGATTCCTCTCATGCTAACCCCTCCTTATCCTAACTCACAGCTCTCTGCCCCTGTTTAGCATGGCAGACTGATGGCAGTAAATGCACAGCATAGCAGGATGGGAGTCCTGACAGAAGACAACTGTCTTTGAGTTCTGTGATTCTGAAAACAGGCCATTAAAAAAAAAACACCCAATGGCAGTAAACTAAACAGAAACGTGTCTAGTTATTAAAATGGAAAACTCCTCAGGAGCAGCCAGAAGTACCCATCGAGTCTTCCACTTGAGGTAAAGACAACTTGATGCAGTACATTTGAATGATGCAAAGGAAGGGAAATAATCTAATTGCATATGGCACAGCACTTGTATTTGTGAAGAGGCTCATAGCATATTAAATCTTGAGCTGAATTTATCATGTGCAGATCACATGTCCATGGGCAAAACCAAGCTACAAAGCATTCAGTACATCCAAAAACAATCCTGTGAGAAGTGGCCTTTGTTTTAATTTGTATATACAAAATTTGCGACATGTTGGGTAGACAGACTTTAAAGATAGGGGACTTTGTATTTTGCTTTTGCACCCTGAGATTCACCATTGGAGTATAAGACCCTAGTTAGAGTTAAAGAACAACCACGTTATGGCTTTGCAGGGTATATATACCAGTCTGCTCCAAAACTGGTTCAAAACTTTATACAAGAACATGAAGTGTATAAAAACAAGAACAAAGTTCCAAAACTTTATGAATGGTGTTATATGTATGTTATTACATTTATACTATGGTCTGCATTTCCAGGGCTAATTTGTTTGGGTACATTTCATGGTATCTTGACTGTTTGGCTCTAACCATAATTTAGAAGAAACAATGGTTGCGTTTCCACAACATGCAAAATCCATACTCTACTAAGACACATTGCTTGTGTTAAGTTTGCATGAAGAGTCAGACGTGAAGAGCTTCAGTGAAGAGTTTATTAGTGACTACAGCTCAAATGGACCCGTCTTGGCTGGGCTACGGCTGCTACTGCGCAGCAGCCGCAGTTGCCAGCCAATCAGAGTGCAGGGTTTTCCTGCACTTTTCAAACCAATCATATTTGACATTTTACAAGAACAATTCAAACTAAACCAATGACATTCAAACCTACATACATAGCACCCCTCCCCACTAGGTTCAGTCCACACCAAACCCCAACCTATCTAATGTATTCTTTTAAATAGGTGGCTCTTACATGTGCGTTGAGACCTCTGTGGTTCAGAAGTTTTAACATTCTCACCCAGTGAGAGAGGAAATGTGTCTGCTGACATTTCCCTACTGGGACTTCCTGTGAAAGAAGACCCTGTTTGATTGTTAGAATCTGGTCTCTCCTCCCAACCCATCTCCAGCCCAATGTCAGCACCCAAGTCAGGTAGTGATGTACAGTCTTCCACTTCTAAGGATGGATTTTGGCATTGTGACAGGTTTTGGAATGGTTCCTGTCATAATGGCTTGTTACACATGAGATGGATTCTTGCTTGCTGATTATCCTCCTGCTCCTCCCCTTCCCCTAGAATTGACATCAGGTGAGGGAACTAGAGAGGAACAAGTGCAATGTTCCTGAGAAAACCTGGATCTAAGTTGATCAATGTGCCTGCTCCAGAGGACTCCATCCTCTGTTTGTACCCTGTAAGAACGAGGGCCTGTGATTTGAGTTATCTCAGCAGGAATCCACAAAGGTTCCCCCATAAGGTTCTTAGCATAAACAGAATCACCCACACTGAATGTGAACTTTGGAAGTGGAATCTAGTGGTGCGTTGGGTGCGTAAGTGGGATGAAGGCGGTCAAGGGAAGACCTAAGTTTCCTACCCATCAACAACTCTGCTGGGGATAAGTTATTAGATGGGTTAGGAGTGATGTGCTGAACACTAAGAAGTTTTTCAACTTTCTCAGTGATGTCCCCTGGACCCAGTTGCTGAAGTTTCTCCTTGGTAAAACGTACCATGCGTTCAGCCCGGCCGTTAGCCAAAGGGTACCCAGGGGCAGTGAGGGCATGTCTGATACCCTGTTGTGCTAAATAGGATTCAAAAAGGTTGGATGTAAATTGAGGGCCATTGTCAGAGACAAGAACATCAGGTAACCCGTGGGTTACAAAAAGTTTTTTGAGCTGCTTGATGACAGCATCAGTTGTGGTGGATGCCATAGGGATTACCTCTAGCCATTTGGAATATGCATCTACTATAATAAGAGAGGTGTGCCCTCTGGTAGGGCCTGCGAAATCAATGTGAATCCTAGACCATGGGCCCCTAGGACATTCCCATTCCTGTTTGGGGCCGAGAGGTGGGGCAGGCCTAACTGCCTGGCAATTGGGACAAGATGCAACCCAGTTTTCAACCATTTTGTCAATACCTGGCCACCATACATAACTCCTGGCCAATCCCTTCATCCTTACAATACCAGGATGACCCTCATGTAATATTTCCAAAACCTCTTTTTGTAGTTTTGCAGGAATAACCACCCTGTTACCCCACAAAATACATCCTCTTAATACAGATAATTCAGTTTGCCTGGACTTAAAAGGTTGGGCCAGGTGAGGTAGATCTTGAAGAGGCCAACCTTTCTTAATCCAGCCTATAACAGGAGCCAATAAAGTGTCTTTGGCAGTCTCTATGGCAATTTCAGCAGCATGAACTGGAAGCTTGGCAACAGTTTCTAGGAAAAAGGTGTGTGTTTCAGGTTCAAAGTCCTCCTTGTGGCAAGGAAGTGGGCAATGACTCAGTGCATCAGCATGTCCAATGTCCTTGCCAGGCTTGTGGATAAGTTTGTAAGAATAAGCAGCAAGATATTCAGTCCACCTCAGCATTCTTGGTGACAGGATAGTAGGTGTAGGTTTATCTCCTGCCACAATGCCTCGCCATCTTGAAGACTGCCGGACCGCAGTGCATAAGAAAGACCACCCTCTTTCGCTTCTCGGAGATGTCAGCAAGGTTGTTTCCTTCCAAATACATTTGGAAGCGATCCGCATACGATTCCCAGTCTTCTGCTGCCGGATTGAACGGGGCTGGGGGGTGTTCAGCCATCTTGCTCTTCTGCTTGTCTTCCGCGTCATCTTCTCTTCAGGGGAATCCCACCTTCGTCGCCAGTGTTAAGTTTGCATGAAGAGTCAGATGCGAAGAGCTTCAGTGAAGAGTTTATTAGTGACTACAGCTCAAATGGACCCGTCTTGGCTGGGCTATGGCTGCTACTTATAGCCAGCAGCCGCAGTTGCCAGCCAATCAGAGTGCAGGGTTTTCCCGCACTTTTCAAACCAATCATATTTGACATTTTATAAGAACAATTCAACCTAAACCAATGACATTCAAACCTACATACATAACAGCTTGTGTCATAAAGGGGCAAACTATTTTCAGCTCAAATTCATTTATTCTAAATTCATAATACAGTGGCATATTGCAACATCAAACACCCAAAGGACCTTTTAAGATTTTTCAAAATTGTGCCTTCATCTGCTCATGCAATGTTCCATTTGAATCTATTTTAAATCCTTCCTATGCCACAACTTTGCTTTCTTCTTCCCTTTGACTCGTTGGAAGAGAGGGAAAAAAAGTCCATAATAGATTTCAGAAACCAGTTATAAGTAACTTCCCCTTCAACATGGCATCTCTTTGCTCCTGAGTAGTGGTGGGATTCAAATAATTTAACAACCGGTTCTCCACCCTAATGATCTCTTCCAACAACCAGTTCGCCAAACTGCTCAGAAAGTTAACAACCGGTTCTCCCGAAGTGGTGTGAACTGGCTGAATCCCACCACTGCTCCTGAGTCTAGATAGTCTTTGGGATTTTCTTCAATGGCCATGTTATAATGCTGTCCTCCAGTCTTTTGATAGGGAGAAATATGGTAATAGTTCAATAACAAGGCTGCTGATTGGTTCTGTTCTTATTGCTTTAGTATAGAACAGCTTAAAAAAGTGATAGGTGGATTCCCCTGGCTTCACTGACTTGTCATCTGCTGGTGAGAAAAGTACACTATCACTGTCTTTCACTGTCAGTGTCTTTCATGGTAGGAAAGGGTGAGGCCTGGAAGAGAGTACAGAGGGAGTCAGGATGCTATTCAGAAATAATTTGACTGACAGGTTGTAAGTGTGGGGGAAAGGTTGCAGGAAGCACTGAGAGTGCGGTCTCCCACATTACTCCTGTCTGTCCTCCATGCTTGACAACTGTCAGTTAGGCTAACGGGCATGTAGGAAGGTGGCATAATGAAGTAGGAGGGAGTGATAGCTAACAAGCAAGCTCAGGGTTGATGGCAAATTGCTATGTTTGGTGTCGATAAGTAGGCAAATGGCATAGGAATTTGCAAGATTAAGTCACACTCTCAGAGTAATAAAAACCTTTAAAAAATACAGCCATATGAAATCCTACCCTTTAACACATTATTTGATGACAAAACCAGTAACATACACTTGGCAGAGCCTGGTTCTTTTTTCTGATTTGAATCAATCTTTTGTGAAGCACAGGAATAACTTTCTCTGAAGAGAGCACTCAGAAATGCAAGTCCTGCAAGCTTTTAAGATGACAGTAAACCTATATTTTTTAAAAAGTTTTATACTACTACTCTTTCAGAAGAGAATTAAACTCTTTATACAAGAGCCTCTAGGACATGGGTTGCCAACCTTTTGGACCTCAGGGACCACCAAACTCATAATTTTAAATCTCTCAGACCACTAATATGAGTTTTGACTGATGGTGGCTTGTGATGTTTTCCCAGGGTCCCTGCAGAAAGTAGCAGAGACCCTACGAAAATCCCAACAAAAGTCTGCAAGAAAATTCCCCACCCTGTTTTCCTACCGATCAATCATTCTTTATTTGGCATTGCAGAATACCATCTCCAGAAGCAGCAGAAGTCTTTCTTTCTCTCCCCCGAACTCTGCCAGAATGGCGCAGCCTCTTGGAGCAGGATGCCTCGCAGGGTCCCAAAGACTAATTTCTGGCGGAGTTTGGGGAAGAGAAAGAAAGACTTTTGCTGCTTTCCTTGCATGCAGCCAAAAGCAGAAGAAGAAAGAAGCAGAAAGAAGCAGCCTGGTGGCCAGGCGAGGTACGTGGGGCGCATGGGGCAAGTTCCCCCGCCCTCCCCTCACTACCTTGTGTTGTTTGCAATGCAAGGGATGCAAGCCTTGTGTTCCCATGGGCCATGTGGGCGGCGCAGCCTTGTGTTTCTGTGCAGCCTGGATTAATTGCTTTGGGGGTGCTTTGGGGGTGACATTTCTCTGCGGACCACCAAAATTTTCTCATGGGCCACGAGTGGGCCGTGGCCCACCGGTTGGCGACCGCTGGACTAGGACACCTGAAAAATATTTTGGAAAATGCCACTTGGGCATTTAACACAGGCAGGCAGGCAGGCAGGCAGGCAGGCAGGCAGGCAGGCAGACAGATTACCTTTGTAGAAGAAAAAAATCAGTCTCTTTGTAGCACAAGCTAACCTATAGAAGAATGTACTGCGACTGGAGGGGAAGGGATGTGCTCCAAGCAGCCAATAGGAGCTATTCTAATCCCAATCTCTGTTTATGCCAGTAACAATATTGTTGATGAAGGCTGCCAGATTGTGTCAGAAACTTTGTTGGAAGAAATGGGAAAACTCTACTGGAAGTAAAGATGCCTTTAAATTGTTGTGAGCTGGGGATAGGCAATATCACAAGGATGTGCCATTTAGAAATTGCTCATTAGCCATGTTGCAGTGAGTGGGATGTGAGGACGAATCCATTGTCAGGTTGACTAACAGCACTGAATGAGATATACCAATCACCTAACTTTGAATAAATCCAGCTTCTAATCTTGTAAGGTCGTTTCTGCTAAGGATGGGAGTGCCTCCCCACGTCGCAAGCTTTTCAATCTTCTCTGCTTTCCTCATAAACTGACAGCTATCCAGATTTTTAATCTATGGGTTTTTTTTAATGCTTATATCACTGTAATAGCAGTTTTGCATTTATTAATTGCCAGGTGTTTGCTGATTGCTAATTGAGAAGTTCTGTTGTGACAAAGACCTGATGTAGATCAGTGGCTGGTACTGTATTTTTTTTTTGTCAAGTGTTGCTGAAGAGAGTAAGGACTCTTAGTGTCATTGCTGTAGAATTGATGGTCCATATTTTCCTCCACCCCTATGCTACTGCCTAAGATTCTCATTCTTCTTCTCTCTCTTTTTTTTCCTGCTGCTCTTTCTTTCTGTTGCTTCTCCACTGAAACCACACGGGAGCAGTGTGGGCTTGCCTTTGAGAGAGGCTGCCTCTCTCTTGTCTCTCCCCTCTCCCTCCATCAGTGACTGAACTTATCTGTCAAAAGGTGTCTCAGTCTGAGATAAAAGGACCAAAAGTGATGACAAGGAGAATATTTCACAGAATACCCATCATTCACCTGGCAAATGCCCTTTTGTGAGAACTAGGTAAAGGCCGAAAATCCTCTTCTGTTGAATGAACTAATGGACGAAGCTGTCATTTGCTACTTCTAGGACTGGATAATGCAGATTCTTTTTTTCAAAACCTGGAGAGAAAAGAAGATATCATGATGAGTCCATTATCCCTAATCAGACTGAAAATTGAAATTGCTTCTGTTCTCTTGTACCAAACAGTTCTATCTTGAAGGAATCTTCAAAACTTGATGGGGTGATTTTCAACTGTGAATACCGAGGATTGGGAAGTAGGTAAGTTATTAGTAGTTCAACTGTTTAGTATTCAGGACTGATCTGTAGAACCAAAAAAAGTCCACCGGTCAAAACTGTATCTAGGTTTTGGGTTTGAATGCATCTCATAAAAATGCTACCTGTGTCTAGAAAAATCTAGGCCAGTCAAAATTTCTTAGCTGGCCCCACCAAGCAGAAATATGATGAAGCAGCATTATCCAGGTGAAATGACATTTAATCCAGGATAATATGCAATGGTTATAATAAACCTTTTCTAACTAGCTTCAGTGAACAATTGGATAAGTACTCTTCTTTCCTACCTCTCCCTGACATAAGGTTGTAGTACCCAGTATCGTTCCTTTGCTGATGAAAAATATTTGATTCAAGGAGATAATATTCACTGGCTTGGGAAGGAGAAGACTTTTCTTAATTTCCAGTCCCTTCTTCAGCTCTAATGAGTAACTTCCATGTTGTCCAAAGAGTTTTGCAGTCCTCCTGGATATGCATGTTTAAGAGAAGGAACTAGCTAAACTTACTTCTCTTCCTATTTAACTAATGAACGTTTTTCTGGATCAAAGAACATTTTCTCACTGGAGAGAGCTCACTTAATATCCCTTGTAATACTTGTTTGGAAGGCTGAGGCTATGTATGATGTACTCATAAAGATAATTTCAACCGAACCCAGAACAATATCTATTAATCCGTTATCTACATTTTCAGTTGTATGACTTTAAATGTTTTGCTAAAGTGCATAATGGAAATTGTTTTTCAAAATATGTTCCTTCATTTGTGGTTGAAGCAAAGCAAACCAAAATGGAAAGATCCAGGCAGTGATGTTTATCTTAATGGTGGTGGCAAGTTACAAAACAGTTGAAGACATTCTTGCACTAATGAGTTATTTTTTTAAAAAAAAATATTAGATTTATATCCCATCTTTTCCTTTGTGAACTCAAGGTTGCATATATGGTGTTCCCTGTCCCCTCTTTGCTTCAGTTCTTTGAGGGTTGGGCTGAGAGAGAGGTTAGGCGGTCAAAAAGTAATTGTCCCCAAAACTTAGCAAGTGAGCTTCTGTAGCCAAGGATAGGCTTCAGCTAGGATTTCTCTCATTCAGGTCAAGCATGTAATTAAAAAGCCTTTGACTCTATTTGGGCCATGATTCAGATTTGGAATTCTTCATAAGTTTATTTACTGATCACATTCTGCATTAGAGTACTTTGGTTCACTTTAAATGTCAGTGACAGAAAATTCTGGGAAACCGAGTTATTTCCTCACTGATATTTTGAATACTTAGGTTTTAGTGTCAGATTTGCTTCCATCTATATCTCTATCTCTATATCTATCTATCTATCTATCTATCTATCTATCTATCTATCTATCTATCTATCTCTACAGTGTATCTATATCTACATCTATCTATCTATCTATCTATCTATCTTTTTTTAAAATTTAATTTTAATTTAATGTTATAATTATTGGGCTTGCGTTTATCTAATTCTTTTTTTAATTATTTATTGTTGCTGTTTGGTTTTAGTTGTGAGCCACCCCAAGTCTTTGGAGATGGGGCGGCATACAAGTCCAATATCTATGTATCTATCTATCTATCTATCTATCTATCTATCTATCTATCTATCTATCTATCTATCTATCTATCATCTATCTATCTGAGATAGATAGAGATAGAGATAGATATATCAATCAATCGATTGATAGATAGAAACCAACCTTGTGTGTGCAGGATAGTAAATCATAATTGATACCTGATAATGATGGCATTTATTATACTGAAAGCAAGTGGATATATGTACAGTAAAAATGTGCATGATGACATTAGATCTTATTAGCGACAGAATCAGCTTCTCTTTTTTAAGAGAAGTCATACTCTTGAAAATACATTACAATACCATACAATAAAAATGAAATGTTAGTGAGTCACAGGTTTTGACTGAGATGTGAGCATCAATAACCAAATACTACTCAGGTTCAAGACCATGAAGAGCAGGGCAAGGAGTCTCTTGACATGCAGGAGAGATATACAGTGAAGCACCAGCAGTGGGTTTAAACTGCTGTGGATATTAGACTGACCCCTTACATTCACAGAAGGCAATTGGTTGCTCTGTGTAACTTCATTGAACTTGTAATAGAGATTCTCATTTAACCTTTTTTTGGAGCCTGGGAGACTTCTGCTGAGTTTGACTGAAGTTGGAGCATTGAGTTTTACAATACACTTTTTACAAAAGAGACAACTTTTAAAGCCCTTCATGGCTTAGGAGAGGGATACCTTCGAGACCGCCTACTGCTACCTTATGCCTCCCAGCACCTGGTTAGATCCCACAGGGAAGGCTTGCTCCGGATACCGTCGGCGAGACAATGTTGGCTGGCAGGCCCGTGGGCTAGGGCCTTCTCTGTGGTAGCACCGTCCCTCTGGAATATGCTCCCTGCGGAGATTAGAACCATCCCCAATCTACCTGCTTTCCGCAAAGCCATTAAGACCTGGCTTTTTCGGAAGGCATGGAATTGAGACTTTTGTTCCTTCCCTCTTGTATGTTTGGACGATATGAATGAATTTTTTGATTTTTATATTGTATAGGTAACTGTTTTTACTTTGTTGTACGCTGCCTCGAGTTCCCCGATGGCGGAAGAAAGGCGGGATATAAATCTAATAAATGAAATGAAATTGATTTCTGGTCTCAGGATCCTGGAAGCAGTAAGAAAGATCAGTGAGACTCAGCCAGGTTATGATGGAAGACCGACTAGACCCACCCCCGAAGAAAGGGAATGTAAACTAGATTAGAAAGTTGACAAACATTCCTGGAAGAAACTAAGAACAAACCTTTCCGTACTTTAGCCAAGAAACCTTCATGGGTTCATCTATGTACACACCAGAAGTTGAGTTTAACTTAACTATTTTAGAGCCAGTAGTTTCAGTAAGCTTGGCATCTCTGTGACAGTATTATTTTAATGGTTGCAGCTAGGAAGCCTTGGACGACAAGTGGAATTCTTTTGTTTTCTCTTTCAGCTTTGTCCTAAAGCCGATTACTCTTTGTATCAAGCTGACCTTGTTGATTTGTTGGTGTGTATTTTTGTGCCTCACTCAGCATAAAATTCCACATTCCTGATGAAGTGGCGGTATCCCATAAAAAGCTCATGCCCTAATAAATTGGTTATTCTTAATGGGGCTACAGGATTCATTTCTAGTTGGCGTTTAAGGAGTTTAATTTTTAAACATTTTTTTTTAAATTTTCATGTGCCAGAAGAAAAATAATTAAATAAAACAAAGAGAAAAAAACCCAGAAAAATATCCAAAGGTAAAACTTTCATAAATGAATCAAAACTAATTTACACATACACACACACACACATACACCCCAACACACAACACACCCACACATATATTTAAGTCAGTTAACACCAGTGAAAAGGAAAATTTAGTATCAATTAAGGCACACAGTCCATATTTCTAAATTGGCTTCTAGTCAGTATTACTAGTAGGAAAGCATATGTTTAAGTTTTTCTGGTCATTACATAATGGATCTATATTAGCCATCAAAGTACCCACAAAATCAGTTTTGTGGACCTCCTGATAATTTTCAAACCAACTCAAGAGAACAAGAACTTCTACAAAATCTAACAGATGTTCAAGAGAAAAATTAATATGGTATATTGAGATTCAAGGTGTTGGTGCTTACCTACAAAGCTCTCCATGGCTTAGGGCCAGGGTATTTGCAGGAATGTCTCCTGCCAGCATCGAATACTAATTGCCGGTCATCCACAGACAGGGCCTCCTTGGGGTACCGTCGGCTAGACAATGTCGGCTGGCGGTCCCTAGGGGGAGGACCTTCTCTGTGGGGGCGCCCACTTTGTGGAACCAGCTTCCCCTGGAGCTGCGACTGGCCCCTGACCTTCGCTCCTTTCGCCGCGGCCTAAAGACTTGGTTATTTGAACAGGCCGGCCTGGACTGAGGGGGGGTTGTTTTAATATTTTAAATGTTTGTTAGTGGGTTTTAATGATTATTTGGTCGAATTTGGTTTAATTCTTTTTTAACTTTCGTAATTTGTATGGTTGTTTTTATGTGAGCCACCCTGAGTCCCTCGGGAGAGAGGGCGGCATATAAGACCAAATTTTATTTTATATATATATATATATATATATATATATATATATATATATATATATGTAGGTCTAGGTGTATTCGGGTCTTGTCCCGTGTAAGATTGAGAATACTTTGGCAACGTTTCGACGAAATCTCATCCGTCATCTTCAGGCTGGTGTCTTCAGCTTCGTTCTCCTGGGAGAAGTGTGTGATCCTGGCTGTTTTTCCCTTTTAAACTCTAGAGTTGGATGTGTTGTTACTTTTTGATTGGTTTGTGGAGTTGATGTATGCAGATTGGATGGCTTTTTCCTGAGACCCTGTGTGGCTGAGGTGCTGGCTGTGTGTCTCTCAGCCTTTTGTGTTGTAACGACCTGGGTAATGGGCTGTGTGATGACCTTCTGAGTTCTATTGTTGTGATGTCCTGGGTGTGGTGCTGTAATCTCCTGGGTCGTTGTCTGTGTTGCAACCTCCTGATGTTTTGTGTTGTGATCTCCTGAGTTCTGTGATGTAGTATCCTGGGTGGAAGGCTGTGATGTGGCATTCTGGGCCTTGGTTTGGCTCCGAGTTTGAGGTCTGGCTATGTGTTTATAGCGTGTGTCAGTTTGCTTAGTTTGGGGTTGGAGGGGTGTAGCAGCTGGTGTTGCAGCCATGGTCTGGTTTCTGGATGGTGGTTGCCTTTCATCTGTGGCGTGGGCTTGGGTTTGAGTCTGGTGAAGGAGATGGTGGTGGCATCCTGTGTTATTTTGGGTCGGTGTTGGTTTTCGTGGCTGGGACTCGTTTGTTGACCAGGGCTAGTTTCCAGATGTCTGGTAGGCGGAAGTATCATCCCGTTTATTCATGTTATGGGGGTGTTTCTCTATTTCGATGGCTTCCCTAATTATTCTTTGTTGAAGTGTTCAGTATTGGAGATAAGTTTGGATCCCTCAAAATCAATTTCATGTCCTGTGGCTTTAAGGTGCTGGAAAAGGGAGGAAGTTTTTCTTCTTTTCTGACTGCGTTCTTGTGTTCTGCGATCGTGCATTTATTCTCCTGTTGGTTTGTCCAATGTATGTGGCTGGGCAAATTTTGCATGGTATTTTGTAAACTCCTTGGTTTTCTAGCTGGATCTTGTCTTTGGGGTTTCTTAAGATGTTGGCTATTTTTGGTCAGTGCCAAAGGCTGTCCTGATATTGTGCTTGTGGAGAATTTTGCTGATTTTATCTGTGGTGCCTTTGATGTAAGGGAGGAGGGCGATGCCATTGTCCTGTTCTGTGTCTTGGTTTTTGGGGAGTCTCCCTTCGGATTAGGTTGGTGATTGTGCTTCTTTGGAAACCATTGGACATTAATACGTTAGTGAGGGTGTGTAATTCTGTTCTCAAGTGGTCTTTGTCAGCTAGGCGTTTGGTTCTGGAGATGAGGGTCTTGGCTACGGAGTTGATCTGTGCAGGGTGGTGATGGGATTGTGCATTTAAGTAGCGGTTAGTGTGTGTCTTTTTCTGGTAGATGGTGTGTCCTAGGGAGCCATTGGGTTTTTGTAAATAAGGATCCAGGAGGAAGTTGATTGTTGGTTTCTGTTTCCATGGTAAATTGTATTTTGGGGTGTAGGCTTAGATATGTAGATGACACTTTTGTAATTTGGCCACACGGGAAAGAAAAACTGGACAACTTCCTCACATCTCAACAGCCTACACCCCAAATACAATTTACCATGGAAACAGAAACCAACAATCAACTTCCGTTCCTGGACGTCCTTATTTACAAAAAACCCAATGGCTCCCTAGGACACACCATCTACCAGAAAAGACACACACTAACCGCTACTTAAATGCACAATCCCATCACCACCCTGCACAGATCAACTCCGTAGCCAAGACCCTCATCTCCAGAACAAACGCCTAGCTGACAAAGACCACTTGAGAACAGAATTACACACCCTCACTAACGTATTAATGTCCAATGGTTTCCAAAGAAGCACAATCACCAACCTAATCCGAAGGGAGACTCCCCTCAAAAACCAAGACACAGAACAGGACAATGGCATCGCCCTCTCCCTTACATCAAAGGCACCACAGATAAAATCAGCAAAATTCTCCACAAGCACAATATCAGGACAGCCTTTGGCACTGACCAAAAAATAGCCAACATCTTAAGAAACCCCAAAGACAAGATCCAGCTAGAAAACCAAGGAGTTTACAAAATACCATGCAAAATTTGCCCAGCCACATACATTGGACAAACCAACAGGAGAATAAATGCACGCATCGCAGAACACAAGAACGCAGTCAGAAAAGAAGAAAAAACTTCCTCCCTTTTCCAGCACCTTAAAGCCACAGGACATGAAATTGATTTTGAGGGATCCAAACTTATCTCCAATACTGAACACTTCAACAAAAGAATAATTAGGGAAGCCATCGAAATAGAGAAACCCCCATAACATGAATAAACGGGATGATACTTCCCGCCTACCAGACATCTGGAAACTAGCCCTGTCAACAAACGAGTCCCAGCCACGAAAACCAACACCGGACCCAAAATAACACAGGATGCCACCACCAATCTCCTTCACCAGACTCAAACCCAAGCCCACGCCACAGATGAAAGGCAACCACCATCCAGAAACCAGACCATGGCTGCAACACCAGCTGCTACACCCCCTCCAACCCCAAACTAAGCAAACTGACACACGCTATAAACACATAGCCAGACCTCAAACTCGGAGCCAAACCAAGGCCCAGAATGCCACATCACAGCCTTCCACCCAGGATACTACATCACAGAACTCAGGAGATCACAACACAAAACATCAGGAGGTTGCAGCACAGACAACGACCCAGGAGATTACAGCACCACACCCAGGACGTCACAACAATAGAACTCAGAAGGTCATCACACAGCCCATTACCCAGGTCGTTACAACACAAAAGGCTGAGAGACACACAGCCAGCACCTCAGCCACACAGGGTCTCAGGAAAAAGCCATCCAATCTGCATACATCAACTCCACAAACCAATCAAAAAGTAACAACACATCCAACTCTAGAGTTTAAAAGGGAAAACAGCACGATCACACACTTCTCCCAGGAGAACGAAGCTGAAGACACCAGCCTGAAGATGACGGATGAGATTTCGTCGAAACGTTGCCAAGGTATTCTCAATCTTACACGGGACAAGACCCGAATACACCAAGACCTACATACCTTACCCGTGAAAATCTACGAAAACAAATATAATATATATATTATATATTATATGTATATATATGTGTATGTGTGTGTGGTGTGTGGTGTGTAGGTCTTGGGTATTCAGGTCTTTGTCCCTTGTAAGATGAGAATACCTTGGCAAAGTTTCGAGAAATCTCATCCGCAAAACTTCAGGCTGGTGTCTTCAGCTTCATTTTCTGGAGAAGTGTGTGATAGTGGCTGTTTTTCCCTTTAAACTGCCAGGGAGTTACAACACAAAAAGGCTGAGAGCCAGTTACATCAGCCACACAGGGTCTTATGAAAAAGCCAACCAATCTGCATACAACAACTCCATCAACCAATCAAGAAGTAACAACACAGCCAATCTGGAGTTTAAAAGGGAAAAACAGCCACTATCACACACTTCTCCCAGAAGAACGAAGCTGAAGACACCAGCCTGAAGATGACAGATGAGATTTTGTCGAAACGTTGCCAAGGTATTCTCAATCTTACATGGGACAAGACCCAAATACACCAAGACCTACACACACACACACACACACACACACATATATATAAATTGCATTTTTTGCCAATGATCCTTAAGTTACAATTCCAAAAATTTTGTGAACAATCATCTACCTATATTGCAATTTCCTTCCTTTGCCACAATTTTTCAATAAAAGCCTTTCTGTTTACAAGTCTGAATTTCTTCATAAATGTCAATTTAGTTCATATGATTTAAATCAGAGTTGGTGTGCTATTAGAGACCATACAATTCCTACAAATAAAACAAAAGCAAAAGGAGTGCCACACTCTTTCAGATAGGTAGACTGTAACATTCTCCAATTTTTAAACGGAATCACATTTGCTAAATTCAAGATGGCCCGTATGGGTAGGGGTATGTTTCCAGCAGGCAAATCTTTCTCATTGTCAATCCAAGAGAGAAGTTATGCATCATGATATAAACATACATCTGGAAAGTTAAAATCTTCCCTGAGTGACACTTGAAGTGAAAACTAAGGGGGATAATATCCACTTTCCAAAACCTCCATAAAATACATTTTAGGGGTAGATTAGTACCACATTTAGTATAAATTACCCATGGTGAAACACTCATTTTCAAAGTATTAACTTTACACCAAACACTCAGTTTAAGTGAGGCCCAGGGAATTTATTAATAGTAGATTAGGTCTTCACTTTGATACTTGTTCTTTCCCTGGTGGTTCAGATTTATATAGCTAATTTGCAAAAAGAGGAAAAAATACAGGAGGCAGCATGAAGTTGTGCAAATGGGGACATGAGATGAGTGTTGTACTTTTGAGTGATTAATGCTACAGAGCAGCTCACCAACAGCAATGCCCCCCCCAAATCTACCCCATAAAAGCCATGCTACGCTTTTCCAAAGCACACTGAGAATGTTTAAAACATGCCAGGATACTTCAAGCGAGTTGCTATGTTCTTATTTACCTGGGAGCAAATGCATGTAAATTCAAAAGGATTTCCTTTCTACTAAGTATGAGACACATTATGCTACATTAATTCAAGCAGCCTCACAAAGCACACATTTAATAAGGCAGCCCATGAATGATGGCATTTGTCCCTCAAAGATCTTACTATTCCTACAAGACTGTCAGGGAATGTTCGGAGGGTCCCAGGAAACAGCTAGAATGTTTATATTCTTGTTCTACCTGAAAGACCACCTGAAAATCCTGAGATGCAAATGAAAAGAGTGTCACAAGTATCAATAATGCTGGAACCCCATTATTTTAGCATATTGCGTGATAAAAGTATAGAGTTAAAAAATGACCTGTGCTAGTGAAAAGACAGAGTGACATACTAACATCACCTTTCTTTCTTGAAAGGAAATGGATTGTGTTAAGTTCGGAAGAAGACAGGACGCGAAGTGCTTCAGCTCTTTTTAATAGTCATACTACAGCTCAGAACTATGCCAGAATGGCTTAGTCTCAGCAGCTTTTATAGCCAGCTGCCGCGGCTTGTAGCCAATGGTGGTGTGCGGATTTCCCACCCTTTCAACAACCAATCAGGTTAAACTCTGCATATCTTCAACAACCAATCAGGTTAAACTCTGCATACATTACACCCCTCCCCACTTAGTCCAGTCCATACTCAAACCCCATCTATCTAATGTACTCTTGTACATAGGTGGGGCTCTTACGGTTACGTTTGGACCTGCATGGTTCAGGTGTTCTAGGAACTTCTATTTGTGTGGAAGGAATGTTAGTTGTTGGAATCCCCTTATTAGGAATCCTTTGGCCGGGTGATCCGGCTCTGTTACTCCAACCTGGTCTCTCCTCCCAGTCCACTCCCAGCCCATTGGCATCCCCTTGAACAGGTAAGGTTGTGCTGTCCTCTATTGGAGTTAGCAGTTATTGGGATTGGGTTAGGGCTTGGGGTGGCTCTTGTCATGTTATTCCATTTAAAAGGGGGTTGACTATTACTTGTTCATTATTCAAAAGGTCTCCCCCTTCCCCCATGGTTTGGGTTGTGTGTAATGAGTCCTGAACTGAGCCTGGGCAAACTTCCAGGGACTTCCTGGACCTTAATTGGTCTATATGCCTTTTCCAAGTGACCCCGTCCTCCGTTTGTACCCTGTAAGACCTGGGCCCTGTTACATGGGTAATTTCCGCAGGAATCCATAATGGCTCACCCACAAGGTTCTTAGCATAAACTCGATCCCCTACTTGAAAATTTGCTACTGGAATCTACAGGTGTTTCGGTTGTGTAAGTGGGGTGAAGGCAGTTAAGGGTTGATCTGAGTTTCCTGCCCATTAAGAGCTCGGCAGGGCTTAAATTAGTGGAGGGGCTGGGGGTAATGTGTTGGATACTGAGCAGTTTGTCCACTTTCTCAGTAATATCCCCTGGACCCAACTGTTGAAGTTTCTCTTTAGTAAACCGAACCATACATTCAGCCCTGCCGTTAGTCAAGGGGTGCCTGGGGGCCGTAAGGGCATGCCTGATGCCCTGCTGTGCTAAGTATGATTCAAAAAGGGTGGCGGTAAATTGGGGACATTGTTGGAAACAACAACATCGGGCAAACTGTGAGTTACAAAAAGTTTCCTTAGCTGTTTGATAACAGCCTCTGCCGTGGTGGATGACATGGGAATAACCTCGAGACAACCTGAGACATCTGATCTACTATGATCAGAAAGGTATGCCCTTTTGTTGGGCCAGCAAAATCAATATGAATTCTGGACCATGGCCCCCGAGGACATTCCCATTCCTGTTTAGGGGCGATGGGTGGTGTGGGCCTCAGTTCCTGACAACTTCTACAGCCCGCAACCCAGTTTTCAATCATTTTGTCTATCCCCGGCCACCATACATAGCTCCTAGCCAACCCCTTCATTCTGACAATTCCCGGGTGCCCCTCATGCAACATTGTCAATACTTTCTTCTGCAATTTTTCAGGAATAACCACTCATAGAATACACCCTTTTAACACAGATAGTTCGGTTTGCCTGGACTTAAACGGTTTGCAGACATCCGTTAGTTCTTGTTGTGGCCAACCCTTCTTTATCCAACCCACAACAGGTGCCAATAAACTGTCTTTAATGGTCTCTCTTGCAATTGCAGCAGCATCCACAGGTAGTTGAGCAACAGTTTCTAAGAAAAAGGTGTAAGTTTCAGGCGCTGGATCTTCAGTGTGTATAGGCAATGGGCAGCGGCTCAATGCATCTGCGTGCCCTATTTCTTTTCCCAGACGATGAACGAGCCTGTACGAGTATGCCGTGAGGAATTCGGTCCACCTCATCATTCGGGATAACAGGATGATAGGAGTTGGTCTATCACCGGTCACAATTCCGAGTAGAGGCTTGTGATTGGTGACAATGGTGAATTTTCTTCCATAAACGTATTCATGGAATTTCTTGACAGCTGCTACTATAGCCAGCGCTTCCTTGTCCAGCTGACTATAGTTTCTCTCTGCCTTTGTCAATGTCCTTGAATAGAACGTAATGGGAGCTTCCCTTCCATTCAGTAACTGGTGGCTCAATAAACCCCCCACTCCAAAAGGGGAGGCATCGCATGTTAACACCACGGGTAGGTTTTCACTAAACTGTATTAATACACAATCAGAAGTGATTTGTTGCTTAATACTGTTAAAAGCTGCTTCCCCTCTTTTGCCCCAGACCCATGTAGTTTTTTTATCGAGCAGTCTATGTAGGGGTTCCGCAGTGGTTGCTTTCTGCGGCAAAAACATATGGTAGAAATTAATAAGTCCCAGAAATGCTTGGAGGTCAGCTTTGCATTTAGGTCTGGGGGCTTCCTTTATTGCCTGAATTTTGGCTTCTGTGGGGTGGATACCGTGTTTGTCAATCATATAACCTAAGAATTCTACTCTGTCAGTTCTTAGTGTACATTTCTCTTTTTTGACTTTTAGTCCTGCTTTTTTGAACCTGATCAATACTTCTCTGAGTCTCTCTCGTAGTTGAGTGTCATTTTTAGCAGAGATTAACACATCATCAGAATAAGGTACCACCCCTTTTAAACCTTGTAACATTCTTTCCATAAGGCTTTGAAATATGCCTGGTGCCACACTTACTCCGAATTGCAACCTTTTGCATTTAAAGTCACCCCAATGGGTCACAATAGTTTGTGCCTCTGCAGTCGTATCGTCTACTGTTAACTGCTGGTACGCTTGGGCAAGGTCTAACTTGGCGAAAACAGTACCCTCACCTAGGGAGTGTAACAAATGATGTACCACTGGAACCGGATATGCGCTCTGTTGTAGTGCATGGTTCAATGTCCCCTTATAGTCCCCGCAAATTCTTACAGAGCCATCAGCTTTGACAGGGGTAACTATGGGTGTTTCCCATCTGGACTGGTCTGTGGGCTCTAATACCCCTTGAGCTATCAGTTTGTCTAACTGTTCATTGATTTTTGCTTTGAGTGCAAATGGCACTCGTCTGGCTTTTAAACGGATTGGTTGTACATTGGTGTCTAAATTGAAAGTAGTAGGGGTCCCCGAGTACTTTCCTAATCTGTTGTTGAAGACCTCTTGGAATTCTTTCTTCAATGACTCTTCCCATTCTGAGTCGCTTACATGGTTGATTCCGGTCACTTCGATGCCCAGGGGGTTGAACCATTCAAGTCTTAAAAGACTTGGGTGGTCTTTGTCTACAATGGTCAATGGCAGAAGTTTAGTGTGATTCTTGAATTTAACATTGCATTTTCTTGTTCCGATTACAGGAATCTTGTTTCCTTGGTAATCTTTGAGGGTCAGTGCTTGCTTTTTGAATTGGTTCTTTTGGATTTCTGGTATGAATCTCTGTATAGTGTCCCATGACACCATGGATAGGTATGATCCTGAGTCTACCTCCATCTGGCACGGTCTTCCCTCGATATACACCTTGACATGCACCTTCCTGTTGTTCAGTGATGAAGAATGACCGATTGTTACAGTTTGATGAGTTTCGTTTTTCCCGCTCACTTCTTTTCCATGCCCAATTCTTTCGTCCACACTTCCGGTTTTTACTTCTCTGTCTTTGGTATTCGGGATGAACTTCCTTCTGTTTGGTGGAGTTCTGGATGATTTGCAGACTCTTGCGATGTGTCCTCTCTTCTCGCAATGGAGGCAAATGGCTTCCAGGAACCTGCATTCTGTGCGGGGGTGGTTCCCTCCACATCCTGCGCAACGGAATTCTTGCTTCTTCCGGCCCTGGTCGTTCCATTTCCGCTCCATTCTGAGTCTGTTTATCTCTTCTTCTTCTCCGCTGTACTCTGATTCTGACTCTAGTTCATCAAAATGTGTTGTGGTTTTTTCACCTTCTGGATTGGTGGTTATTCTGTTCATCTTCCTCATTGTTGCTGCGGAGGTTTTCATGGCTTCTGCTGCTATTGCCTCATCGATGGCTTCTTTTAGCGTAATTTTTGGTTTCATGAGTAGTTTACTTTGTTACATCTGGTCCTTGAGCCCCAAGACAAAACGATCATGCATGGCTTCTTCTAGCGTGATGAATTCACAGGCACCCCCAAGGTTGCATAAGCTGGCCACAAAGTAACTGATGCTTTCATCATCTTGTTGATCGTGGCGGTAGAATTCGTGTCTGCGGATCAGGCACGATACCTGGGGTGTGTAGTGCGCCCTCAGTAGCCTTTCCAAGTCTGCCCATGCCATCACTTTTACGTCTGCTGGTGCATCCAGAGCCTTTGCCATCTTGAACACTGCGGGGCCGCAGTGTGTTAGGAAAACCGCTCTTTTCCGTTGTTCAGAAATCGATGCCAGATCATTTCCTTCTAAGAACATTTGGAATCTGTCTGCATAAGACTCCCAGTCTTCGTTCTTCGGGTTGAACGGGGCTGGTGGCGTGTTCAGCCCAGTCGTCTTGTCTCTTCTTCTGTGTTGTCTTCTTATCCATTATGATCCCACCTTCGTCGCCAGTGTTAAGTTCGGAAGAAGACAGGATGCAAAGTGCTTCAGCTCTTTTTAATAGTCATACTACAGCTCAGAACTATGCCAGAATGGCTTAGTCTCGGCAGCTTTTATAGCCAGCTGCCGTGGCTTGTAGCCAATGGCGGTGGGTGGATTTCCCACCCTTTCAACAACCAATCAGGTTAAACTCTGCATATCTTCAACAACCAATCAGGTTAAACTCTGCATACATTACAGATTGCTACCAACAAGGAAAGTAAAATCCTGATTCATAAAGAGCTGAGTTAAACTATCACACTTAGCCATAAGAAAGCCTTATTATTTAACAAATTGTGTGAACACACCACTTGCGGTTTGTACCTTGTTGTTACATGTGCACTCAGCCATTGTCCTTTATTCAATTAACCTTGTGTTTTAGCATAGAGTGTGAATCCAACTACTGAGTTGTTTATATTTCCTTACTTTAGAAAATTGGAAAGTGTTTCTCTGTGTTGTGCATGCCTACGCAATGAGGAACTTTTTCTAGTTCACAAAGTGTTGGAAGATGTGAAGAACTGGGTCACAAAGGTTTGACAGGATCAATGCTTTTTGTGCAGCACCATCATGTTTCATAATCTGAAGATCAAGGTCTTAAAAATGACTTTGGCACTGTTATCAGAAGGAAATTTTTTTTGGCCAAACCTTGGATATTAGGCCTGAGATGAAAGCTACTGTCAAATACTGAAGACATATAAATAAAAAAGAATTGCCAACTGACCTGCTTCCAAGTGCACATTCTCCATTATAGATTGTTATGTTATAAAACCAATTTCAAAGTAAATTTGATGGCTCAAACAGATTTGATACAGTCATGTTCCTCTGAAATCAATGAAGCAGGGTTACCATGAAAACTCAAGCCCAGGTAACAATCAAACCTAAATATAACTAACCTGAAGTGGGGCCAGACTACTTGAAGGACCACTACAGCAGGAAGGCAGGGCATGTTGCAGGTCCCATCTATTAGGAAAATACACCTAATGCAGAGGTGTCAAACTGGATTTCTTTGAGGGCCTAGTTAGCATTGTACTTCTCCTCCATGGACTGGCCATGGGTGGGAGACAGGAGCACCCTGCCGGGTGCACCCTGCCGAGCCAAAACAGGGCACAAGGGGGACATCACATGCCCCCATGCCCCATTTTTGGCCTAGATGGCCTCCTGCAGCCTCTTGCTGACCAAAATGGGGTGGAGGGTCCTTGCACAGCCCCCCCATGCCCCTTTTTGACCACCAGAGGCACTGCACTTCCTTTGCTATTTCCAGGCAGGCCAGTTTTAAGCACCTCGTGGGCTGGATCTGGCCAATAGGCCTTGAGTTTGATCCCCCCTGATCTAGTGAGACCAAGGAAACTCTGGTGTCTTCCTTCCTATGGAACCTCATTCCTCTGGATATGAGATTGGCCCTCATCTTGATATTTTTTCAGAAGGCCCTGAACATGTAATTCTGTGAGCAGGTTTAGGATCTCTAGGTTGATATGAACCTGATCAAGTGACTGGTTTGATTGTGCTTGTTGTTGTTTCAAGGGGAGGATGGTTTAGATTGTTGATTTTTAATGTTGTAACCCACCTGGAGTCAACGTGGATGAGTTGAGCAGCCATATGAATTTAATAAACAAACAAGACTCTCTTCTGATTAGGCAAACTGTCTTTAAAATGAGAAAAAAATGATTTCACCCCCTACTATTGACTAATTCATTTCTGGAGAATTTGAAAATAGACCAAGAATTTCAAGAAACCTAGCATGTGTGTCAGTAACCAAAAGCAACAAACATATTAAAATCCTTTCATCTTTTTGTTGGGTTGTTCTTCCTTGAAGACACCTCTGTGAAGAACTGAGCAGATGGGACTTGGCTGAGGAATGTTTGATAGAGAAGAATCAGTTTTTTAAAAAGGAACAACTAGTGTGCCATGAAAGATTGTTCCTAATAGGAGGGATCTTCTTAAAAAAAAGGCACATCCAAGATCAGAAAGAATGAAGGAAACAAGTCTTGCCTCCATATGAATCAGAGGTGGTATTCAGCAGGTTCTGACCAGTTCTGGAGAATCAGTAGCAGAAATTTTTCAGTAGTTCAGACAACTGGCAAAAACCACCTCTGACTGGCCGTGCCCCCATCTATTCTCTGCCTCCCTAGTTCTAGCTGATCGGCTGGATCTTCTTTTGTTGCCCTGCAGAGGAGAATGGAGCTGGAAAGCAGGTTAGTGGGGTAGGGAGGGAATGGGACTTTGCAATAACCTTCCCCCAGGAGTGGGGAGGGAATGGGGATTTTGCAGTATCCTTCCCCTGCCACACCTACCAAGCCATGCCACGCCCGCCATGCCATGCCCACAGAACCGGTAGTAAAAATTTTTGGATCCCACCACTGATATGAATCCTATATATCTGCTGGTGATCATAGAATCCTAGATTCTCCATAGAGAAAAAGAAAACACTGGACTTTTCCCCCTCAGCCATTTTGCTTTCCATTTCAAGTAACTTTATTTCCGGTTGGTTTATCTTGATTTCAAAGCCTACGTCAAGAAGAACGGCCATTCTGCTGGTGTCCTTCTTATGCCACAGAATTGGTCAGGGGTTGTGTGTGAGGGGATTAGGGACTTGGAAAAAAGCTCTGCTGAACGGACTTCCAAGTAAATGTATATAGGATTGTACTGCTCTTCAGTGTCTGTTATGTACACTACATCCTGCACCCAAAGAGATGAAGTTTTCCACAATGCCCCAGGGCAATTAGGACCTGCACCTCAAAGAAGGAAAGCTGTGATGATTACTTTTGATCCTTCTTATTAGTACACATACGTGGAGAGGCAAATATTCAAATGGTTCACAGAGAGCATGGGATCATTTGCTTCTAGATCATTTTGGTTAAATGCCAGTCTTTGTTCCATTTGAATGTCCTCCAAAAAAAAAAAGACATAATGATTTGGACCTGTCACCAGAACAGTTCAATAAAAAGAGGCAACTTGTTTTATTTTATAAGGAGCCTGGAGAGGTTATTTTAGATCTCACACTCGTAGCAGCCTTGCACATTTAATGATGGTTGTAATTTGCATAAGGAGCCGGCACCACGGCAGAGAAGGATTAATCCCACTGTCGGCAATAAGATGATCATTTCTGCACATGAGACAAGAAAGAGAAAGGGCTACTGTAAATAATGAGGCTGGTGAGGCTGCAAGAAGCATATAAAACAGAATATTAATTTTTCTTCAGTGGGAATAGCACATGACAAAAGCGAGGCTTTCTTCTGCTTGTTTGTTTATTGAAAATCCATCTCCACAGAGGCATTCTGTTAAAATTTGCTCTCTGATGTTGGTGATTGCAGGATGCAGAGGGCCACTAGAGTATGTTCTCATTTATGTGCCTTGATACAAATCTCCAATTACTGTCAGAGACAGTTCTTGTTAAATATGGTAAGCTTTCTGGCTTCTAAGAGTATGAATATGTATCCTAGACTCTTGGGCCAAACCAAGGATGATTCTATGGACTGAGAACACTGGAATCGCTGGTGCAAAATTAATTAAATATCTAAAGAGGACATCATCAATGAAAACATTCCAGAAATACTGAGCTTTCGAGACAGTAAGATCTGGGAAGTGAAAATAGTTGGGTTTGAAGTTATAGAAGAGATGCTTTATGAAGTACTTTTTGGTGTTTATAGAAGATCCAGCTAAGCCAAATCAAAGGAATTTTTGTCAACCATTGGTTTTCTTGTTACAGGAAGCATCGAGACTCTGAAACTTGAATAAATGGAACCTCATTTCGCCTGTTGGGAAGAATAAATGCAAAACTCCATGGTGACCTAGAAATAAAAACAGAGATAAAGAAGAAAAGCCATATTTTTATTTCAAAAGGAAGCTTGGAAATGGCAGGAAATCAGTGCACAAAGAGTAAAAATAAGATGAAAAAAAATTCAAGTTAGATAGTTACTGTATGTGACTAAAAAACCTGAGACATTATCTGTTATGTATGCAGAGTTTAAAATGACTGGGTATTGTTGTAAAGTGTTTGAATTCATTGGTTGTAAAAGTGCGGGAAAACCCTGCACTCTGATTGGCTGGCAGCCGTGGCAGCCGGCTATAAATAGCTGCCACGGCTGAGCCAGTCGGGTCCGTTCTGAGCTGAAGTCACAATAAACTTTGAGTTGAAGCACTCCGCGTCCTGCCTCTCTATGTGAACATAACACTGGCGACGAAGGTGGGATTTCCCTGAAGAGAAGGCAACGCAGAACAGAGAAGAGAGAGATGGCTGCAGTGAACACCCCCCCAGCTCCATTCGACCCGAAGAATGAAGACTGGGAATCGTATGCAGATTGGTTTCAGATGTTTTTGGAAGGAAGCAATCTTGCCGCCATTTCTGAGCAGCGGAAGAGGGCGGTTTTTCTCATGTATTGCGGTCCGGCAGTTTTCAAGATGGCGAAGGCATTAGCGGGCGCAGCAGACGTGAAGGTAATGGCATGGTCTGATCTAGAGAGGCTTTTAAGGGCACACTACGCACCCCAATTATCGTGCCTCTTTAAGAGACACAAGTTTTATTGCCACGATCAGGGGGAAGACGAAAGCATAAATGACTTCGTGGCAAGTTTAAGAGACATTGGGGGTGCGTGCGAATTCAGCAGCTTAGAGGAGGCCATGCGCGATCATTTTGTTTTGGGCCTTAAAGACAAGGTTTTGCAGAGCAAATTACTGATGAAACCCAAGATCATGCTGAAAGAAGCCATAGAGGAAGCATCTTCAGCAGAAGCCACCAAATCCTCAGCAGCAGCCATGAGAAAGATGAACAAGACTATGGGCCATTTAGCTGGGGAAAAGACCACTACAACTCATTTTGATGAACTTGAATCTGAGTCAGAATACAGTGGAGAAGAAGAAGACATCAACAGACTCAGAATGGAGCAGAAAAGAAACGACCTGAGAAGGAAGAGGCGTGATTTCCACTGCATAGGTTGTGGGGAAACCACCCCCGCACTGAATGCAAGTTCCTGGACACCATTTGCCTCCAATGTGAAAAAAGAAGACACCTTGCAAGAGTCTGCAAATCATCCAGAACTCCACCAAACATAAGGAAGTTTGCTACAAACAACAAAGACAGAGAAGTCAAGCCAAACAACACCAGTGAGAAAATGGGGCGCAACACAGAAGCAAATGGAAGGAATGAAACTCATCAAACAGTAACTATTGGTCATTCTTCCTCTTTAAAGAACAGGAAAGTGCATGTCAAGGTATTCATTGAAGGAAGGCCTTGCCAAATGGAAGTGGACTCAGGTTCATACTTATCCATGGTGTCATGGGACACTATTCAGAGACTGATACCAGACATTCAGAAGACTCACTTCAAGAAGCAGGCATTAACTCTTAAAGACTACCAAGGGAACAAGATTCCAGTAGTTGGAACAAGAGAATTCAATGTGAACTTCAAAGGTCACATCAAACGCCTACCCCTGACCATCGTGGATAAAGATCGCCCAAGTTTGCTGGGCCTTGAATGGTTCAACTCGCTGGGCATTGAAGTGACTGGCATCAATCATGTAAGCAACACTGAGTGGGAAGAGTCCTTGAAGTCTGAGTTTCCAGAGGTCTTCAGCAACGGATTAGGCAAGTACTTGGGGACCCCTATCACATTTAACCTAGATCCCAAGGTACAACCAATCAGATTAAAACCCAGAAGGGTACCCTTTGCATTGAAGGAAAAAATTGATGAACAATTAGATAAACTTACAGCTCAAGGGGTGCTGGAGCCCACAGACCTCTCCAGGTGGGAAACACCCATAATCACGCCAGTCAAGGCTGACGGTTCCGTGAGAATCTGCGGGGATTACAAGGGGACATTGAACCATGTGCTACAGCAGAGCACATATCCGGTTCCAGTGGTTCATCATTTATTACATTCTCTGGGCGGGGGCACAGTCTTTGCCAAATTGGACCTGGCCCAAGCATACCAGCAGTTAACAGTAGATGATCTAACTGCAGAAGCCCAATCGGAGTGCATTCAAATGCAAGAGGTTGCAATTCGGAGTAAGTGTGGCGCCAGGCATCTTTCAAAGCCTCATGGAAAGGATGCTACAAGGGTTGCCTGGGGTGGTGCCTTATTTTGATGACGTTTTAATCTCTGCTGAAAATGACACTCAGTTACACGAGAAACTCAGAGAAGTTCTAACCAGGTTCAAAAAAGCGGGGTTAAAAGTCAAAAAAGGGAAATGCACACTAAGAACTGACAAAGTAGAGTTCTTGGGTTATATGATTGATAAACATGGCATCCACCCCACAGAAGCCAAAGTTCAGGCAATCAAAGAAGCCCCCAGGCCTAGATGCAAAACTGATTTACAAGCATTCCTGGGACTTATTAATTTCTATCATATGTTTCTACCTCAGAAGGCAACCACTGCAGAACCCTTACACAGATTACTGGATAAAAAATCTGCATGGGTCTGGGGCACAAAAGAAGAAGCTGCATTTAACAACATCAAGAGACAAATCACTTCTGATTGTGTCCTGATACAGTTTTCTGAGAATTTACCTGTAGTATTGATTTGTGATGCATCCCCTTTTGGAGTGGGGGGGGGGGTGTTGAGTCACATGCTTCCCAGTGGAAGGGAAGCCCCTATTGCATTTTACTCTTGCACTTTGACCAAAGCAGAGAGAAACTACAGTCAACTGGACAAGGAAGCGTTGGCTATCATGGCAGCAGTCAAGAAGTTCCATGAGTACGTATATGGGAGAAGGTTCACCATTGTTACACATCACAAACCCCTTTTAGGCATTGTGGCACGGGACAGACCAACGCCCACCATCCTGTCACCAAGAATGCTGAGATGGATTGAATTTCTTGCTGCTTATTCATATAAACTTATTCACAGACCGGGAAAAGACATTGGGCACGCTGATGCTTTGAGTCGCTGCCCACTTCCTTTGCACACTGAGGACCCTGCTCCCGAAACTTACACTTTCTTTCTAGAAACTTCCAGTTCATGCTGCTGAAATTGCTAGAGAAACTGCCAAAGACACTTCATTGGCTCCTATTGTAGGCTGGATTAAAAAGGGGTGGCCACTACATGATCTACCTCAAGCTTCCCAGCCTTTTAAATCCAGACAAACTGAATTATCTGTCTTGAGGGGATGTATTTTGTGGGGTAACAGGGTGGTTATTCCTGCAAAATTGCAGAAAGCGGTTTTGGAAATGTTACATGAGGATCATCCGGGTATTGTCAGAATGAAGGGATTGGCCAGGAGTTGTGTATGGTGGCCTGGTATAGACAAAATGGTTGAAACCTGGGTTGCATCCTGCCCAAACTGTCAGCAAGTAAGGCCTGCTCCACCCCTCGCCCCCAAACAAGAATGGGAATGTCCTAGGGGTCCATGGCCCAGGATTCACATTGATTTTGCTGGCCCTACCAGAGGGCACACTTTCCTTATTGTAGTTGATGCATACTCCAAATGGCTAGAGGTCATCCCCATGGGTTCCACCACTGCAGACGCTGTTATCAAACAACTTAAGAAACTTTTTGTAACTCATGGGTTACCTGATGTGATTGTTTCTGACAATGGTCCTCAATTTACTGCTAACCTTTTTGAATCATATTTAGCACAGCAGGGTATCAGACACGCCCTTACTGCCCCTGGGCATCCTTCATCTAACGGCCAGGCTGAGCGTATGGTACGTTTTACCAAGGAGAAACTCCAACAATTGGGTCCAGGGGACATCACTGAGAAAGTTGAAAAACTACTCAGTATCCAACACATCACTCCTAGTCCATCCACTAACTTAACTCCTGCTGAGCTTTTGATGGGGAGAAAACTCAGGTCTACCCTGGACCGCCTTCACCCCACTTACGCACCCAACGCACCTCTAGATTCCACCAGCAAAACTCGCACATTCACTGTGGGTGATTCTGTTTATGCTAAGAACCTTGTGGGTGAACCACTATGGATTCCTGCTGAGATAACCCAGGTCACAGGCCCCAGGTCTTACAGGGTTCAAACTGAGGATGGTGTCTTGTGGAGTAGGCACATAGACCTATTGAGGTCCAGACTGCCTCTGGAGCATCGCCCTTGCTCCTCTCTGGATCCCATGCCCTCAGCCTCTTCTAGGGGAAGGGGAGATAATGATGGTAATCAGCAAGTGAGAATCAACCCCATGTGTAACGAGCTAACATGACAGGAACCATCCCAAAACCTGTCAGGGTACCAACAACCATTTTTGCAAATAGAAGATTGCACATCACTACCAGATTTAGGGGGTGACATTGGGTTGGAGATGGATTGGGAGGAGAGACCAGGTTGTAGTAACCAAGCAGGTTCTACCAATACAAGAAGTCCTAATAAGGGAATATTGGCAGATACATTTCCTTCCTCACAAAGTGAGATTCCCAAAACACCTGAACTACGCAGGTCTCAATGTACCCGTAAGAGCCCCACCTATCTAGAAGAGTATATTAGATAGATGGGGTTTGAGTATGGGCCAAACCTAGTGGGGAGGGTTGTTATGTATGCAGAGTTTAAAATGACTGGGTATTGTTGTAAAGTGTTTGAATTCATTGGTTGTAAAAGTGCGGGAAAACCCTGCACTCTGATTGGCTGGCAGCCGTGGCAGCCGGCTATAAATAGCTGCCGTGGCTGAGCCAGTCGGGTCCGTTCTGAGCTGAAGTCACAATAAACTTTGAGTTGAAGCACTTTGCGTCCTGCCTCTCTATGCGAACATAACATTATCTATCAAAAGATATGATTCCATTCCTTTGTTCTTCTTTAATATTTTCTTAAATGGGGAGATACTAGAAGAAGCAACGGGCAAATATGGAAATATATTAAGAGAAAGATGATTCTTAAACCTCTAAAAGAGCGGCAGGTATAGGTGACTTTTTTTCTTGAAATATACCTCAGTTCATGCAGTCAGATTCAGTGGTATCTGGAGGATTGCTGATATACTTAAATATTGTAATTCAAATTATTGGGACACAATTCCACTTGGAAGCTCTTTCTCCAGCCTATTACATGTCATCTTTTGTGTCCCAGATTCTCTGTTCTCATGTACCCATGATACATTATTTTATAACCATTCTCTTTGAGTTCATAACACAATGTACATTTCAACCCTTTTAACCACATATTTTCCCACTGAATTTATTTTTATATTGTAACCACAATTCTTAGTCCACCTTATCATACATTCTTTAATTTGTTCTTTCTCTGTTTTAAATTTCTACAAATTCTACATTTAGCAATTACATAAAGATGTTTTTCTGCACGACCTGGGTTTATGCTATTCCATATTCTCAATATGTAGCAATATGGCCCATCCAGTGGTGGGATTCAACTGGTGTTACTACTGGTTTGGTGACATTTTGCACACGCATGCACGTTTTCCGAGCATGCATGCTTGATGCGTGCTGTGCGCGCATGTAAAAAACCTTAAGCTGTGCCTCCCGGACAGCTGAAAAGCATTGCGCGCAGGTGCGCAGCATTTGAAAAGCCTCTTTTTTCCTGCTTTTTCAACCTCAGCTGTGCCATGCAGCTGAGGTTGAAAAAGCAGGAAATAAAGGACAGGTAAGAGCCGGGGCAGGCGGCTGGATCAAACAGCAGCAAACACAGAACCAGTTCGGTGTCTGTTGCTCTTCAGAGCTACTGGTTCTATAGAGCCGGGCAGAACTGGTAGCATCCCACCCCTGGGCCCATCTAATAAAATGGTTTTTAAAGCTCACATTAATGTTAACTTTATCTTACTCTAAATATCTATGCCATCCAAACCTCAGGTCATGACCTTCTATCTGTGAAAACCTCTTGCTCAAATAACATCCATTCTTTCATCCAGATCAGGGGTGTCAAACTCAAGGCCTGGAGCCTGGAGCTCGATCTGGCCCATGGGGTGCTTAGATCCAGCCCGTGGGGCCATTCTGGAAACTGTGAAGGACCGGCCCGCAGTGCCTCTGCCAGAAAAAATGGAGCTTGGGAGGACTGTGTGCAGCCCTCCTGAACTCTGCTTTCACCAGCAGAGGGTTGCAGGAGCCATTGCAGCCTAAACGGAGCTTGGGAGCCCGTTTTCGCTGTCAGAGCACTCGGGATGCCACAGGTGCCCCCAACATGAGTAATATTGAGCTGGCCATGCCCACCCTGGCCCCGCCCACCCCAGCCCACCAAGGTCAAACACAACCTTGATGTGGCCCTCAGCAAATTGAATTTGACACCCCTGATCCAAATCAAACAATTAGCAACAGAATACAATTTCAAAGCCTGAAAACCCAACCTTCCTCTTTCTGTTGCATCTTGTAACACTTTATATTTAATACATGTTTTTTCCCTTTCCATATAAATTTAGATGTAACTTTTTCCACATTCTTTAAGTGGAATGTCTGTTGTCAAAACAGCTATTGTCTGAAACAAAAACATAATTCTTGGCAAAACATTCATTTTTATCACAAAAATTCTTCCCAACAATAACACTTTAAATTTCTCTAATCTTAATATGTCTTTCTTAATTTCAGTCCATGTCATAACATTTTCTCCATCAGTTCTATCTGGTTTTCTAATTTCATATTAGAATATGTTCTATCTCTGCTTTCAGTTGATTGAAATGGCCACTTCCTTTTCGTGTAATCAACCTTTCTTTTAAGCTAGGTAGGACATGAAGGATCTTTCCATGTGATTTTGGAAACAGATTCATGAATGTTATTTAACTGTGAAAGAGTATTCTGTAGCTGCTTAGATGTTTTCCTATTGCAAATGATCCATGGATATTGATTGGAAGTATTGACAGAAAAGTTAAGCAGGTTCACACGTGGTTGGATATGGATAGGAAGACTACCAGGAAATTCCAGAAGCGCTGCAATAGAAAAATTAAAAAACCCTTTAAGGAGAAGATAGTAAACCATCCTATAATGTTGCCAAGAAAACAACATGAAGGCTGAGGAAGGCTTGGATGAGGGCTCTGCATCAGAGGCAGAAATGGAGCCAGGGCAGGCTGGCAGTCATCAGCCTCCTTTGGGCTCGGACAGCAGTGAGGTGGGGGAGCTTCTGGAACAGTTCCTAGCCTGCGCATGCACAGAGCTGCCAAAAGGAAGTCACAATTAAGAACTCAGGGTCGATGTGGGAGTAAGGCCACAGGTGGATGATGAATGGCTCCTCCCATCAGGATTAAAAGAGAAGCAAAAGGGGAGGGGGCTTATTGCAGGAAACAACTTGCTCATTCGTTTGTTTGTTCATTCCAGCCTCGTGAAGATTTGTCTATATAACCCAGCCCTTCCCTGTCAGCACTGAGTGTGGAATTTTATCGGGCAGCATTCCAGGATTGATAAAGTCTGAGCTAATTACTAAACCTTAGCAAGACTGTTTGCCAAGCTGTTGGCTGACTGTGAAAGAAATAAATTCACATTAATGTAAAAAAAGAATTTTTTTGGTCAGGACTCAGAATTGACTTAGTGCTTTTTGGGGAGGCCTAGGACATTTATTGGTTGGTTGTAGGTTTAATGTTTGGGTCAAATTAAATAGTGACCTCATATTTAAATCTATGTCCAATAAAATCTAATAGTATATTAATAGTATAAAATCATTTTCTTGGATATGCAGACTATAATTACTAATTAAAATATGTTGCCAAATACTATTGAATAGAATTCAAACAAAGCTAGATCTGATATCTTAACTAGAAAAAACATGAAGTGAAGAAAATAAGCCCCCAGTGTGAATTCATATCAATGTCGTGGTAAATACAATATAAGAACAGAATGTCTGTTGAATGGGAAGCATTGATTTCAAAGCGAAAGTGAACCTCTATGATATAATTTGGAGCAGAAAGAAGCTAAAGTTAAATTTTAATGTTTACAATGTTGTAGCATGTATAGAATATTCATAAAAGTGTCCTTTTAGAAAAAACTGAAGATAAAATCCCTGCTGCTTTGCCGTCTCATGAATCTGTTTAAAATATATATTACTGATTGCAATTTTATAATGATCTTTAAGGACTCCTGTACAATATTTACCCATAACTTACCTGGTAAAAAATTGAGGATTTTTTTTATCTTTCTCCTTTTTAAATCTTCTTAAAAGAAGATATATCACTTTTTTTTAAAAAAAAGGCACCTTCAACAGCTTTAATTATGTTAATTATCACATATTTTGTTAATAACACTTTCATTTGAAGACATCCATTAGAGATTTAAAGTGTTAATTTACCAAGATATTTAATGAAACACTGATGGAAATTTCTCTTTAAATTAAGTTTACTTACTTTTAATGCATATCCTAATTAGACAAAGATACAGTATTAAAGGAAATATTGCACAAGTGGAAATAAAACCTTATATATTTAATACGATAGATATTAGCATTAGGTAACAACATCTGTATTTTGCTTTCTTTTTAAACTGTAAATTCTCATCAAAATATTTGTTTTGATCTGATACTTAGTTTGGGAGAGAGAGAGATAGGAGGGAGGGAGGGATGGAGAGAGAGAGAGAGCAAGAGAGAGAGAGGAATTAAGTTTGGATTTTCTTTACCAAATATCTACTTTTCCAAAATGACTATAGGACCAGACTCTAATAATATTCTTTTTCTTGCAGTTAAATAGGCTATGGAGGAAGAAAGATAGAAATACCCCAAACACAGGGACTGGAAGTGTAAAAAAATTATCATACGTGGTGGAAATGTATAAAAGCAAAAAAATACTGGTGGAAAATAAAGGTTTGGATAGAAGAGATGGTCAATCAAAAGAAGAGTTCAGACCAGAAACGTTCTTACTGGGAATTATTAATGAGAAATACAGTAAAGGAATTCAATATATTTAATGATACATATAATAATAACTGCGAGATTGGTGTATGCCCAAAATTGGAAGAATGAAGATACCCCTACAGAAAGTGAAATAATAAGGAAAATATTAGTCTGTGCAGAGATGGACAGACTAACTTTAGAAATCAAAGACAAGGGTGAGACAGAGTATTATGAAGTCTGGAGTAAAATGTATCAATGGCTAGTGTCAACAAAAAAGAAAGGATTGATGCTTTATAGGAATGAAAGTTAAAAGTTTTGTAAACCAAAGAGAATGGAATATAATGGACAAATATGAGATGATACAAATGTATAAGTATAAAAGACGGTTGTAAATATGTATATAATTGTATATAAATGTATATAAATGTAAATAGAAATAATATGCAACTAGTGCTATACTAATAACATAAGCGAAAAAGGAAATTAACTGTTATGTGTACTTCTATACTATAGCTTGTATGGCCAAAATGGTGGCCAAGAAAGTCACACTGTGTTCAATTGTTTTTAATTTTTATTCAATAAAATTTATTTAAATTAAAAAAAATAGCCTTCATTAACTGAGATAACACAACTCTTTCTTCTAGATTACTATAATCTGACCATTTTAAATTGAAAAAAAAACACTCAGCACCTCAAAACAACCTTGTCATATTTTTTCTTTGAAAGAACTGATGTGAGGCCACATTTTGTACTAGTTTGAATTGGCTTTGGACTTGACTGATCTCAAGCCAATCTGTTTTGGGGAGCTGAAATGATTTATTTCTGACTCTATTTTAAGCTACCACAGGGCTGGTGTTTTCCTTTGGAGACTGAGGCACTACACAACTTGTAAGCAATCCATGTTCCCATTGGCCAGACATTTGACTCAGCCCGCCTCCTGACTAACCCTAACTCTAGACTAAAAAAAGCTATTTGTCTTCTTTCCTCCCTTATAGAAGTTCAGCAAACAATTCCTTTCAGCCTTAGGCATCCCCGGTAGGGTCACCATAGCAATATGTCACTATGATCCCAGCTATGGGGAAAAGTGTCCAATTGCAAAATTGCTGGTTTTCTTTCATTTCACCTTCCCAATTAATAAGAGCTTTCAAGTATAACAGAAAGACGGGCAAAGCATCCTAGAAAGCTTTGCAGGATTTTACTATTTTTATTTAGATTTTTAAAAGATGGATGCCCCTCTATAATTTCTCAACACAGCAAATCTCTTAAAGATTATGGAAGCCACCATAAATTGCATACAGAAATCTGTAGGAAAAGGTGGAAAGGGAAATAGACTAGCATTTCATTTATTTCAATATAGACTGGAAGTGAAGGAAACTTTGTCCTCCCCCTTGAACAGTAGTAATTTGGGGAGCAGGCAATAATTGGATTATATTCTTTGTGCTTTGCCATTGGTTTGTTGAAGTGCAAAGTTAATCACTGATTTATGGTTAATCTGTATGTCCTAAAATCAGAAGAAGTAAAGGCAAAGATTCAAAATGCTTTATGAGGGATTGCAGGATTGAGGTATTCTAAACCAATGACGAAAATATTAATGAAACACATTGAGAAGTAAATGGTCTTCTGAGTCACCGAATCTCCTTTTCAGACATCCCTGACCAAATGTAATTGAAATATGGAATAAGAAAACGCACAGTAAATTGTATGTGTTGACATTTCTTCAAAGTCTATTTTTGAAGACTTCGCAGCACCCACTCAAAACTTCCTGCCCCGTCCCCCCACCAAATCTGCCTCCATTGATTTAATTAATTAATTTTTATTTATTCAATTTAGACATTGCCCAACTTTAAACTGACTTTGGGCAATAAACCAACTCAAATATAAAATCCCCTATAAATAAAGATATAAAAAGAAATGGAATAAAATAAGAAAAGGAATAAAGAAGTGAGAAAATGAACAACAGATAAAGCAGAAGGAGAGATGGTGAGTCCAGTCACACCCTCTAATCCTAACCCCCAACCACCCTAACCCAAGACTTGGGAGAACGAGGCCTTTTGAAGCACCATCAGGATTGGACCCACACGGATATCAGAGGGGATCTCTTTCTGGAGGCAGTGCCAGAACAGAGAAGGAATACTTCCTTGGTTCCAAGAAATTACACAGTTTAATTGAAATGATCTGGAACATTTTGGCTCATACAGCTGGGAAAACACCTCAGAGATAGATGTGCATCTAATTTCCAGGCACTTCTGCAATGGCAGAACAAAGCATGAGATGTCCTAAAAAGTTTTGTTAGAATTGTATTTCTTTGTTTTCAAAAGGATGTTAGTTATTTTAGGTGCTGCTCAGAATTATAGGCTGATAGGTATCATCTTACCAAAATCTTAGGAAACTCTCTGTCAACTCATAAAACATCTTCTATACCCGTTTTATAGTTGCCAATAGAAAAAAGGGGGGGGGGAGTTTCAAAGATCAGGCAGCAGTGTGGAATCGAAAGTACATTCCATTCATATTTTCTTCAGAGACTGATTAGATGACTGAAGCTTCTGCCATGCAAAAATCTAATTGGAGAGCGTGATTGATGACTCTTGGCTATGGATGTGTTTCATTGGAGAATATGAATTATGATATACCCAGAGGGGTGGGGGAAAAAGCAGGGTCAAGGGTGACAGTGAATTACATGTCTCAGAGTCGGCTATGCCCAGATCATGCTGACATATTGACTTCCAATAAATACTTCAAAGTTTTAGGAGTTTTGCTCGAGATTCATGATTTAATTGGGCTAACTCTTCGTGTGAGCTGCTCCGAGTCCCCCCGGAGATGGGGCGGCATACAAATCCAAATAAAATAATTAAAAAAAACTCATATGCAGACATAAGCAATTCTCATTTTGTATTCTTTGTGAAACAAAAATGTACATTCATCTCATTACCCTCACAGTCAATTTGTACAATTCACTGGAATAAGATCTGTTATGGCCATTAATTTAGATGGTTTTTAAAAAAGGATTAGACATGAATGAGAGGTCTGTCATTAACTATTAATCATGGCAGCAGAAAATGGAAGCACTATGCATCCCAGCCTTCTCCAACCCAGTGTTCTTCAGAAGTGTTGAACTATGGTTCATTTCTGGCCAGCAGCAGGCTGATGGCATTGAGAGTTGAAGTCCAACATGTCTGGAAGGCATCACATTGAGGAAAGCTGCTTTATGTCTATCTTTAAAAGCAACATATTGTTATTAAGTGTTATTAAGTGTTATTAATAAAAATGAACTGGCCATGCTAAAATTTTGGCCATGCTATAGAATTAGATAAATGGCAGAAGCTATGGGACAGAAATTATAAATTAACAATGTCAACAACATATAAAGAAAATTTGTATAAAATGTTTTCTAGATGGCACTTTGCGCTGGCAAGATTGGCAAAGATGTTTAAAGATTAAATCAGTGAAATGCTGGAAATGTCACCAGAAACATGGAAAATATTACCATATGTAGTGGACATACATAGAAGCTAAAAGATATTGGACTAAAATACACACATGGTTGGAAAAGATGATAAAGTAACACATAGACTTAAAACTTGAAATATTTCTCTTGGGGATGATACCTGAAACTTACAGTAAAGAAAAAGCATAGTTAATTATTCATGTATTAACTGCAGCTAGAATAGTATTTGCTCAAAATTGGAAAAGTGAAAAGATTCTGATAGAAGAGAATGCGATTAAGAAAATATTAGAATGTGCAGAAATAAATAGATTAACTTTGGCAATCAAAGAAAAAGAAAAACTGAATATTAAATGATATGGGATTCATTTTATCAATGGTTGGAAAATAAAGATGGATAACGATAAGTTATATTAGGTATAGTAATAAAATAACAACATAGTTATTGATATCACAAAATTTGGATTAATTACAATTGTAATGATTATTGCACAAGATGTTTGTATCCAGTTGACACACTGTTTAAATGGAAGATGGATTTGTTGTAAAAATAAAATAAAAATTTACGCAAAAACAAAACAAAACAAAAAACAATGGAGTGGCTGAAGTTTGGAGCAATGCTACATTTTGCATAAGAAAATCCTTTCATTGGCATTAATGCTGTTTTTTTCTTTAGGATTCTTGGTCTTCGAAAATGGGAGGAAAGAAATTATATTTTCTAAACAAAGAGGTGAAGAGGAAGAAGTGGATTTCACTCTGTCATTGTCTCACTCTGTGCTTCCATAAACAGTCAATTAGAATGACAGTAGAATGGCATTAATTTATCACAGTTTATAAAATAAGAACTGTACATCTATATGTTTTGTAGAAGATGTTTTCTACAGATGAATCAGTCCACAAATTCCATACATTTGGGTGTACAATTGCACAGATTTAAGGAGAAGATTATAGCAGCACCGATATCCTATGTGCTAGAAAAAAATCTGTAAAGTTGTAAAGCAGTCAAGTCTTCCTAGTGTGATAGAAGCTGCATGAATGTGCATTGGGTGAGAACAAGAATAAGTCTATCTGTGTCAGCCTTTACACATGCAGGCTATCATAGAAGCCTGTGAAATTGGCCTGTTCTCCATATAACTAACCATAGTTGATTTTATGTGCCTGCTATACATGGTTAAGGGATTTCTTTTCTAAAGACAAGTGTATGTCCAAGTTTCTGCCATCATAGAACAGAAAGTTTGTATAGCTTCACTTTTAATTCTGTCAACAATTTATTTCCTCTGCTTGAAGTCATATCCACAAAGAAAAACTAGTTCTGGAAGATCACTCAACTGAACTCTCCAGATCAGATCTTCAGAACCATGTTCAGGCAAAAAGGGAAAATAGAGGAGAACATTATCAAAGCTGACACCAGCCAGAGAATAGAAAAATTCAAGAAATAGTGCAAAATCAGAAGATGTGGAGAGACCTGACCTATAGAATCGCCAAGAATCAGACTCTACTGAATGGATAACATCCTCATCCCCATCATCCCCATCAAAGGAGAGTGTCTTGTTGGAATAGAATACCGTTATTGTCATTGCATTCCACGAATACAATGAAATTCAAAAGCTACTCCAGCACAGTGCCCTAAACACCACATCACAATCATACTACAGAGTATTTAAAAATTAAAATAATAATAATAATAATAGGACTAAATCACAAATGCACTGTTTGATTCAAGACAATTACTGCAATGGAAAAAAAACCTGTTTCTCAATCTATTAGTCCTCATTTTAAGGCACCTATAACGCCTAGTTTATTGGATTTCTTCATGAACCTGTGCAGCCACAACCTCTGCTTCTATGATTGGTGCTATTAGAGTTGGAAGGGCAATCTGTAGACACATGTGGTACCCAGATCCAGTCTGCAGTCCCTTTGGCAGCCTGGGATCATATCAGCACAATTCAGTGACAAAGTGACTGCAATTTGTAATGTGTTTTCCATAAATGAAAAACCACAACAGTTGTGTTGGATTTTAGGGTCAAGTCATCAATTTTCACTCTTAAAAAACCGCCAATCTCCTTGGAGATAAAAAAAATTCAGTTTCACCTACCTTAAAGCTTTATGGCCCTTGCAGGCTGAAATAACAACATTAAAAACTATGGCCCTGAAGCCAAACACAATTATCTGTTCCTAAATTCATATGACCAGCCCAAGCAATCTTCTTAAGGAAAAAAGGAAGTACTTTCCAATAGGAAGAGATTAGGAGCCTATTTTCTACTTGTGTGCACACTTCATTGAACAAGTACATGTTACATATTTGTCCTTCCTTACAAAAAAAGAGAGAAGAATTAACCAGGGTGAACCCAGAAGTGGCCAGCTGGATTAAATTTAATGGCAGACTTGGAAAGAACTATATTGCTGCAGTAGAAAGTGGTCAAAATTTTACCAATTTAGTTAAAATCTCTATGGATTTCCAAAACAATTCCTTGGGCAAAAGGCAGGGGCTTCAACCCATACTTGGCTGGAAATACTAGAAAATGCTGTCTCATATTTTGAAGAGTATCTAACTGGGGAAGATTGCAGGGATACTAGGCTTAAATTGCAAAAATCTGGATGACCACTAGATGGCAGTAACTTGCTTTAACTCCATGTTCCCATCTAATGGCCACTTGAATTTATGCAGGGTAATCTGGCAGTGCAAGGTATGACATTTATTCTATTTTTTATTTATTATACAGATACATATTTATATGCACTAATAATTTTATTATGACATGCACACTAAAAGAGAAGATATCCTACCTTTCCCCTCCAAACCTCTGTTTCCTGGTTTGTTTTTATATTTGTAATTTTAATCCATTTTATATTTATAACTATTATTATATGTTGTTTTATCTTGACGTAAGCCACTCAGAGTTACCTAAGCCATGAGATGGAGAGCAAATAATTTTGATAAATAATAAAATAAAATAAATGCATTTTAAAAAATGGGAATGAAGAGGAAGGAACACAGCAATGATTTACTGGAAATAGGAACTGAAATCTTTACAGGATGATTTTTATGGATATTTTGGAGAAACTGAGAGAATGAAAAAGAATGTCAGTTCAGTATGGAGTGGTATAGATGCATTAATTAGGAGTACTCTTTTCAATATTATGAACTATATTCTTTGAGCACCATTTATTTTCTAATCCTTTCCCCCCTTAATTTACCAGAGTTATCTTTAGTGGAATCAATACAATGCCAACTGAAATAAACAATTTCACCTTCAATTGATTATTGGGGAAGAAAATATATTTGTTTGTATCCCCATAGAAATAGACCCCTCCATTTTCACAATATTGATGTAGGTGAGACAGATGAAAGCACACAGGGGTATGGCACTGAACAGCATGAAAAGATTGTAAAGTACGGTAAATCTTTATACTGGAGTGATAAGATATGAGAAAGTTTTTAAAAAGCTGTCACAGAAAGCAAAGCGTAGAATTTAACACTCTGTCCTCTTCAAAAATTAATTTAAACCACCAGAAATAGTTTTTATAGTTATTTGGCCATCGACACATTACAAGTTATAAACCATCAATGTGATTGAAAACAGTATGAAATCACTTTGGAAGCCCATTGTGGATACAATTGTTAAGGTTAAGAAGAGAAATGGAATTATAATCCCTGCCATTTTGGGGGGGGGGTAATTGTTATTAATAAATTAACAAAGAATGAGCAGCAGATGGATGAATTGTTGTAGTTCATTAATTTTATGGTGACTTCCTTTGCATGAGCCAATTATCTCTGTCATTGTGTTGTTAAGTAGTGATGATGCCCAAAAGAAAGGGCACTGTAGGCAGGGCAAACGGTCTCTAGAGTTTTTGGTTCAGGATTCTGTCAAAGGCTTCCTGATGATCTTGGTGAGCCTGTTTTAAACCCTGCAGATCTGCACGCAGCCTTGAATTCTACACAATTCAGTGATCTGAAAACTTAAAATGAACATCATGAAGATTAAAACGGAGGAACAAACACACAATATAGTTAAGCTATAGATTTGGCCCCTTCAGGGGATAATTTGATCTGATCTAGACTGAAGCAAATGCTGCCCAATTTGATCTCTCAGCAAGAATGTAAATTAAGATTTATGCTTTCTATTGATTGGTATGGGAAAACAATGACTCCCACCCTCCCTCATTTTTGAAATGAATGAAAGTTGAGAGTTGTGGGCATTATGGATCTTTCTGATGAATGAATCTATCCAATTTCAAGGAAATATAGTATTTGGGAGGAAAGGGGACTATTAAAAACCCCAGCTCAAATATATAGTTACTTAACTAGTGAACCTCTGCGCAGAACGTCCACAATTCTTAGGAAATAGTGAAACATGTCTAAAAATCGTGCCTGAGAAATTAGGATCTACATTTCTGATAATATAAAAATTCTAAGAGGTCAAAGTCCACTCCTCAGAGACACTAAACTCTGAGGCATGATGTCAGCATTCATGACTGTGACCCCCTCCTCCAATCACATAGGAAAGAGATAAGGGCTCAGGGACAAAGATGATCTCATAGCAAAAGAAGACAGATCAGGAATCCAGTTCTATTAAGAGAAAAAGTCTTTGAGTATTAGGATAATGCAGTCCCTTCTGATGCTATTCTATAAATATAAAAGTTCAATAAAACCATAGGCCAAAAGGGGAAATCAATAATATGATCTTTCCAGATGTTTGTAATAGTGATTATAGGGAAAAAATACCTATTTTTATTTTCACAAAATTGGTCTTCCTTTAGACTATTTATAAGAAACACATACACATTCTTTCTCTGTCTGTGTCCCTCTCTCTCATAAACACACTGACTCATATATAGACACCTTAACTAAGTTAGATAGTGAAACAATGGGAGAACTAAGTTCTCATCTTTAGGTATCTAAGAACTAAGAAATATTCCAAGTCTCCATCATTTTAAAATGGAAACAGCCAATGACATCAAGTTAAAGACATACATCCTTAAAGACATACATTTGCAGGTGAATCATTATAAATCAAGTTCATAAACTTCATTATTTCCCTATTCGGCAATCAGTCAGAACTTCAAATGATCTATTTGTAGGTATAGCGCTAAGAATTCACACAAAGCTCTGTTTTGTAGATGAGATGGACCTGTAATACAAAAAGAAACACAACATATAGTGATATTTTGAACAGGAAGGGTGGTTTATACATACTGTGATGACATGTTTAATGATGAAGTTCTTTCAACTAGCCCCTGAAAGGTGATCTGGTAATAAACTTCAATGTGAAATCCAGATGGGTTTGCTGTCTTTGCCAAGCCTGCATTCTCTACTTAGTGATTGTGCTGGACATATGCTTTACCTCATGATTGTAGTTAATTACGAAGTAGGTCATATCTTGTGCAAATTGGGAACACACACCTTGGAGATTCTGAGTTGGTGGAATGAGATGACAAGTGTCATTGCTGTTGTTTTCACCATAGCCCTATGGAAAAAACTAATTACCTTTTCATCTTGGTGAATCTCGAGGTCAGTTTACCACTACTATATCACTCCATGACAGGGTACATGGGTAATTAGGTAGGCTATGTAACCTGGATATTCCATGGATCTCATTACATCTTATTTAGAAAGGCTATAATTTGATTGGTGGAAAATTAAGGCATCTTCTCATGGGTCATTTTATCTCTCTGCAATAATAATTCTTGGCTTGATTAAAAATTGATCCAGTGTCTTAAAGTGAATTTATTATTGCTGCAATCTATCACCTCAGACAGATAATCTGGTTCCCATCTTTATCTGATTTGAAAAATCTGTCACTTATTATGTGTTGTTTTCTCCCTCCCCCATCATTTAAATTGATAGTTTGCTAAGGCAGCAATAGTCTCTTGAAAGAAAACTTGAGACAATAACCTGGTGATTTTTTTTTACTATAAGAGTCTTATAATATGTCGATTTTAATATATTGATCTGAATGGGCATTCTGGCAAATTTTCTAGGGGGGAAAAGAATCAAACCATGGTGCACTCAGAACAATAAAGGGATGCTTAGAGCCATGCAATTGTTTTATTTACATTCAGCTTCATTTCTATCTTGCATTTATTTTTATCAGTTGCTGGATCCAAACAAGTTCTTGGTTTAAGGCATGGGATTGAAATTTCTGGCTCTTATCTATTTTTAAATGACAGACCTATGGTGCCACTTGAAGAATAGTTTCCCTCAATTTCAAAAGAAATCATTTGTGGCATCAGGAAAAAGTATTCTGACAACAAGGACATACTCATTTATCTAGAGATATGGTCTAAATAACATCAACTGGAATGTAGCTTTAGTTTAGTTTACTTGATTGTCATTGCACCTTGTACAACAAAATCAAACACCATCTTCAGTACACATCATGACCATGACCATGAAAATAAACATAAACACACATCCTTCACCCTTCACACATTGAACTGGAAACCCCCAACACCACACCAACACTGCACTATACAGCAGAATTCAAAAGAGCTAATGCCCTGGGATAGAAGCTGTTTTTCAGCCTATTTGTCCTTGTTTTTATTATTCTGTCTGCCAGGTGGTAATAGTTAAAAAAGGTTCCCAAGATGAGATGGAGTTTGCTTTCCAGCAAAGATTAATCAGCTCGAATGGATCCCGGGTAAGGCTACGGCTGTTTATAGCTGCAGTCAGAGCTGCTAGCCAATGGGAGTGCAGGGTTTCTTCCGCACTATTTAAACCAATACCATTTGACATTTTACAAGACCAATTCAAATAAACCAATAACATTTAAACCTACATACATAACACCCTCCCCACTAGGTTCAGTCCATACCAAACCCCAACCTATCTAATGTATTCCTTTAAATAGGTGGGGCTCTTACGTAATGCTGAGACCTTCGTGGTTCAGAATCTTTATTGTTCTCACCAGTGAGGGGAAATGTGTCTGCTGACATTTCCCTGTTAGGACTTCCTGTGAAAGAAGACCCTGTTAGACTGTTAGAATCTGGTCTCTCCTCCCAACCCATCTCCATTCCAATGTCAACACCCAAGTCTGGTAGTGATGTACAATCTTCCACTTCTAAGGATGGATCTAGGCATTGTGACAGGGTTCGGATGGTTCCTGTCGAATGACTCTACTTCTAAGGATGGATCTTGGCATTGTGACAGGGTTCGATGGTTCCTGTCGCAATGGCTCGCTACACAAAGGGTTGATTCCTGTTTGCTGATATTCCTCCTGTTCCTCCCCTTCCCCTAGAAGAGACATCAGGTGAGGGACCTAGAGAGAGACAGGGCATGTTCCTGAGTGAACCGATCTAAGTTGGTCAATGTGCCTGCTCCAGAGGAGGCCATCCTCTGTTTGAACCCTGTAAGAAAGAGGGCCAGTGATGTGAGTTATTTCAGCAGGAATCCACAAAGGTTCACCTGTAAGGTTCCTAGCATAGACAGAATCTCCCACACTAAAAGAACGAACTTTGGAAGTGGAATCCAGTGGTGTATTGGGTGCATAAGGGATGAAGTCGGTCAAGGGAAGACCTAGTTTCCTGCCCATTAACAACTCTGCTGGGGACAAGTTAGTTGATGGGCTAGGAGTGATGTGTTGAACACTAAGAAGCTTTTCAAGCTTTCAGTGATGTCCCCAGGACCCAGCTGCTGAAGCTTTTCTTGGTAAAGCCGCACATACACGTTCAGCCCGCCGCTGGTCAAGGGTGCCCAGGGCTGTAAGGGCATGTCTGATGCCCTGTTGAGCTAGAAAGGATTCAAAAATGTTAGACGTGAATTGAGGGCCATTGTCAGAGACAAGGACATCTGGTAACCCATGGGTTACAAAGAGCTTTTGAGCTGCTTGATAACAGCCTCAGTAGTAGTAGAAGTCATGAGAATAACCTCTAGCCATTTGGAGTATGCATCTACAATTACTAGAAACGTGTGCCCTCTTGTAGGCCTGCAAAATCAATGTGGATTCTAGACCATGGGCCCCTAGGACATTCCCATTCCTGTGTGGGGCGTGAGGTGGGGCAGGCCTGACTACCTGGCAATTGGGACAAGAGGCAACCCAGTTTTCAACCATTTTGTCAATACCTGGCCACCATACATAACTCCTGGCCAAACCTTTCATCCTTACAATCCCAGGATGACCCTCATGTAACATTTCCAAAACCTCCCTTGCAGTTTTGCAGGAATAACCACCCTGTTACCCCACAAAATACATCCTCTTAATACAGATAATTCAGTTTGCCTGGATTTGAAAGGTTGGGCAAAGTGAGGTAGATCTTGAAGAGGCCAACCTTTTTAATCCAGCCCATAACAGGTGCCAACACAGCATCTTTGGCAGATTCTCTGGCAATCTCAGCAGCATGGACTGGAAGCTTAGCAACGGTCTCCAGGAAAAGGTGTGAGTCTCAAGTTCACAGTCCTCCTTGTGGCAAGGTAGTGGGCAACGACTCAGTGCATCAGCATGTCCAATGTCCTTGCCAGGCCTGTGAATCAGTTTGTAGGAGTAGGCTGCAAGAAATTCAGTCCACCTCAGCATTCTTGGTGACAGGATAATAGGTGTAGGTTTGTCTCCTGCCACGATGCCAAGCAAAGGTTTGTGATCTGTAACAATGGTGAATGACCTGCCATACAGATATTCATGAAATTTCTTAACAGCTGCAACAACTGCTAAAGCCTCCTTGTCCAATTGGCTGTAGTTCCTCTCTGCTTTGGACAGCGAGAGTAGAATGCAATTGGGGCTTCCCGCCATTGGGAAGCCTGTGGCTCAAAACCCCTCCCACTCCAAAAGGGGATGCATCACAAGTCAGAACAACAGGTAAATTCTCAGAGAATTGAATCAACACAGCATCAGACGTGATTAGTCTCTTAATACTGTTAAATGCTGACTGTTCCTTCCGCCCCAGATCCAAGCAGCCTTCTTATCAAGTAAACGATGTAAGGGTTCAGCAATAGATGCTTTGTGAGGTAGAAACATGTGATAAAAGTTAATAAGGCCAAGGAAGGCTTGCAGATCTGACTTGCAACGAGGTTTAGGGGCTTCCTTGATCGCTTTAACCTTGGCATCAGTGGGGTGGATGCCCTGTTTATCAATCATGTACCCCAGGAATTCAACTCTGTCTGTTTTGAGAGTGCATTTATCTTCCTTGACTTTCAAACCTGCTTTTCTGAATCTGGTAAGGACTTCTCTGAGTCTCTTGAAGCTGAGTGTCATTCTCAGCAGAGATTAACACATCATCAAAATAAGGCACTACCCCTGGCAGTCCTTGCAACATTCTTTCCATAAGACTTTGAAAATGCCAGGTGCCACGCTTACTCCAAATTGTAGTCTTTACATTTGAAGGCACCTCTATGAGTCACAATTGTTTGTTTTCTGCAGTGGCATCATCAACTGTTAATTGTTGATATGCCTGAGCTAAGTCCAGTTTAGCAAATACTGTACCCCTGCCAAGGGAATGGAGCAGATGATGCACAACAGGTACAGGGTATGCGCCTGCTGCAGCATGGTTAAGTGTCCCCTTGTAGTCACCACAGATTCTCACTGACCCATCAGCCTTGACTGGTGTGACTATGGGTGTTTCCCATCTGGAGTGGTCAGTAGGTTCCAAAACCCCTTGGGCGATGAGCTTATCTAATTGTGCATCAATTTTTTCCTTTAAAGCAAATGGAACCCTCCTGGGCTTTAAACGAATTGGGGCACCTTGGGGTCTAAACTGAAAGCAATAGGGGTCCCCATATACTTGCCCAGTCCTTCGCTGAAGACCTCTGGAAACTCAGACTTCAAGGACTCTTCCCAGTCAGAACTGCTCACGGATGGATGCCAGTCACCTCGATGCCAAGTGGCTTGAACCACTCAAGTCCCAGCAAACTTGGGCATCCTTGTCCACATGGTCAGTGGCAAACGCTTGGTGTGGCCTTTAAACTGCACGCTGAATTCCCTCGCCCAACTACTGGAATCTTGTTCCCTTGGTAGTCTTTGAGGGTCAGTGCTTGCTTCTGGAAATGTTTTTCTGAATTTTGAAAGAGTCTGTGTATAGTGTCCCATGACACCATAGATAAATAAGAGCCTGAGTCCACTTCCATGTGGCACGGTCTCCCTTCAATAAACACCTTCACATGTACTTTTCTGCTATTTAAATGTGAAGAATGACCAATGGATATTGTTTGGTGAGTTTCACTCTTGCCATTTGCTTTTGAATTTCCCCATTTTTCCACTTAAATTGTTGGGCTTAAAATCTTCCTCAGGAAGTTTCTTCCTGAATGGTGGAGTTCTGGATGATTTGCAGACTCTGGCTATATGACCCCGCTTCTCACAACGTAGGCAAATGGAGTCAAAAACTTGATTCAGTGCGGGGTGGCCCCCACATCCTCTGCAAACGAATCCTTGCCTGTTTTTTTCAGAGTCTTTTCTTTTCTTCTCCATTCTGAGCTTAAAATCCCCTCTTCTTCCTCACTGCTATCCGAATCAGAGTCTATTTGTTTGCAATGAGTTGTTGAGGATTTTTCCCCATCAGAATGGCTTGAGGCCTGGCTCGAGGCCTTGTTAATTTTTCATGGCCGCAGCTGAGGACTTGGTGGCTTCTGCTGAAACAGCCTCTTCAATAGCCTCTTTAAGCGTGATTTTTGGTTTCATTAACAGTTTGCTTTGTAAGATCTTATCTTTAAGGCCCAAAACAAACCGATCACGCATGGCCTCTTCTACGTTGGTAAAGTCACAAGCACCCCAATGTCCCTTAAACTTGCCACGAAGTCATTAACACTCGCTATCCCCTTGATCCCGACGGTAAAATTCGTGTTCTTAATGAGGCACGATACTTGTGGGGCGAATGGGCTCTTAAAAGTCTTTCTAATTCGGGCCATTCTATTACCTTCAATTTGCTGCTCCCGCCAACGCTTCGCCATTTTGAAAACTGCCGACCGCAGTGTGTGAGAAAGACCGCCTCTTCCGTCTCTCGGGATGCCGGCGAGATCGCCCTTCCAGGAACATGTGGAACCGGTCTGCATACGATTCCCAGTCTTCCGCCGCCGATCGAACGGTGCTGGGGTGTTCAGCGCAGCCATCTCGCCAGTTGCTTGTTCGTCGCGCGTCTTCTTCAGGGAAATCCCACCTCGCCGCCAGTGTTAAGTTTGCATGAAGAGTCAGACGCGAGGAATTCCAGCAAAAGACTTTATTAATGACAACAGCTCGAATGGACCCGTCCGGTAAGGCTACGGCTGTTTATAGCCGGCAGCCGAAGCTGCTAGCCAATGGGAGTGCAGGGTTTCTTCCCGCACTATTTAAACCAATACCATTTGACATTTTACAAGACCAATTCAAATAAACCAATAACATTTAAACCTACATACATAACAAGATGGATCTTTGAGAATGTTTTGAACTTTCTTAAGGCAGTGGGAGCTATAAAGCTCTTCCAAAGAGGGGAGAGGGCAACCAATGATCTTCTGGGCAATGACATTAACCCTCTGGAGTGCTTTCCTATCTGCCACTGTGCAATTGGCAAACCATACAGAGCTGCAGTTATGTTAAATGCTCTCTATGGTGCAGCGGTAGAAGGTCACCAGCAGTTTTTCATTCAGTTGTTGTTTTCTGAGAAATCTCAAGTAGTATAATCTCTGCTGGGCCCTTTTGACCAGGGCTGCAATGTGGGCACCCCAGGTCAAGTCCTCTTTTAGGGTAACACCCAGAAACTTAAAACTGGCCACTTGCTCTACTCAGTCTCCATTGATAAGCAAGGGCTGGATGTCTGATCAGTTCCTTCTATAATCCACTATAAACTCCTTGGTCTTATTGGTGTTGAGGACCGAGGGGCCTAGCTGCCTCCTTCGGTATATTATGAGAATGTATAAAATCCTCCATAATAGCCTTTTCACATTTCAATCCAATTTGTAACAAGTCTTGCCCACACACACTCCATGTTTTGAAACCTTATAATTTTTTGTCACCACCATTACTGCACATTATTAGGTTCCAATTAATGCAGGATTATTAGATTTCTGCATTAAAAAACTCCAAATCCTTAAAAGTCAGCTAAAGTTCAAACCAAGCTAATAAATGTGGACGAGAATGCTAATTACAATTTCTTTTTTAAAATCCTGCTACTTGATATTTTGTGATAAGAATGGAGAAAAAGATGTGCGTGTATGTGTGTGCGCCCACATACTCAATGCACATGTCTGTAAGGAGATACTTGTTCTCTGCCACTGATTTATTTATAACAGTCTTTCTAAAGATAATGGGCCTGCTATAGATCAAACAGGTTGTGGATAGTGGCCAAAGAAAGGGAGAGAATCAATTTCAGCCTTCCACAGAAGTAATTTTCTTCCAAATAGAGACTCTCTGATTTTTTTCACTATGTGTCTTTTTGTATTAATTCATTTTCAGGTCCATCACAACTTGGTCCACAACACATAAATAAGAGGTAATGTAAGGCATTACCAGCTACCTTCTTCTCACCAAAGCACTGAGTTTTTCTACCTATATTATTCTCTTTCACTTGGAATCATTTCTCCAAGCTGGGAAAGAAGCATGTCTTGGGGCATTCCGGCTGGGAATTCTGGGGATTGCAGTCCCAGCACATCTGGAGGGCAGCAGAGTTGAGTAGGCTGCTCCAGTGTGTGTGCTTGCTCTGTGAACATTATGCTCTCATCTGACAGCACCTGTGATGAAACAGTATTTTGGCTAATTAAATCATCTTAAGCACCATTGTGCACCCAGTGTGGGTTCAACAGATGCCTAGAGTGGTGTCATGGCCCACAAGGCAAAGCTGAGTATTTCCAGCCATCTCAACAGTCTCTTTTTCTTGGCAGAGCAGCCTATCTCCAGATGTCCCTCTCTGTGTTCTTTTGAAGCCTCTGCAGCTTTTCTTTCAGAATTCTTTGGGGATGCATATCAACAGTTACATGGAGATTCATCTGAGGGACACTTGGCACACAAATAATTTCTTCCTTGGGAAAAAGTGGTGAAAATTGAAGACAACTTTTGTTTATTTCTCTGCTTGAGTTGTCTTTTAGAGAACGTATTTTGTGACAGAAATCTGTAAAAGACATGAGTTGCTGTACAGGGAAGTTTGACATAAACCAGGAGAGCATCTTGCTTCATTTTTTTTGTTGAAAACATTCTTTACTTGGAATATGAAATGGAACACACTTTAGTTCCTGCTCTTTTTTAGTCTAAAATGCTGATTAAGAGCCTCTGCTGTTTTCATTTGAGACCATCACAGAGCAGTGTAATCTTTAATTTCTTACTGAATGCTTAAGGGACTTCTTCTTGTCAGGTTAAAAAAAGGAGAAAGAAATTCTTCTTTTAAAGTTCATTCTGTATGGGGTAGAAATTATATGCATTTTCATTTCAACAGATGATATATTCTGCTGAGGTGTTTTGGCACTCTCTGGCAATTTCCCCAAACTCTAGAGAGGGAGTATTGTTTGGAGGCAAGTTCTTGAGGTGAAAGTCACCATTCCACTCTTATTGATAAACTGGCATTGTCCTAATAAGTTTAATTGTCCTAATAAAAGCAATAATAATATTACACTGAGCCCATTGTGTCAATAACTTACTTATCTTCATTGTTATTTTTATGTCCAGAAGTACCTCAGTTAAAAGTTCAGATAGCACCCTCTCATTTCTTATAGAATCAATCTTGCCTTGGTCATACACTCATATTTTATAAGCATTTGAAATAGCAAGGTAACTTTAAGGCAGCAGGCAGGCCAAATGACAAACTCAACTCTCTTTCTAGCATCTCACTCCTAGACTCACTCATCAGTTTTTGAAAAGATGGACTCAAGTCTTTCAATCTATTTTTTCATGTCAATAATTAATAGTAACAGTATGACCTGAAATATTTGAACCATAGTGCTAATTATCCAGAAAATGTTTTTTTTCTGCATTAGTAATTGCAGGAATTCTCAGTGGTGAGATCTGCACACTAGTAACACAATCCTACAGAACTTTAGTGAAAAATGTCATTTTCTTTGGGATTTATCCCAGATAAGTAGCATATGACTGAAGTCTTAATGAGTAGTACAGGTGAAACTCGAAAAATTAGAATATTGTGCAAAAGTTCATTTATTTCAGTAATGCAACTTAAAAGGTGAAACTAATATATGAGATAGACTCATTACATGCAAAGCAAGATAGATCAAGCCATGATTTGTCATAATTGTGATGATTATGGCTTACAGCTCATGAAAACCTCAAATCCACAATCTCAGAAAATTAGAATATTACATGCAATCAATAAAAAAGGATTGTACATAGAACAATATCGGACCTCTGAAAAGTATAAGCATACATATGTACTCAGTACTTTGTTTGGGCCCCTTTCACAGCAATTACTGCCCCAATGTGGCGTGGCATGGAAGCTATCAGCCTGTGGCACTGCTGAGGTGTTATGGAAGACCAGGATGCTTCAATAGCGGCCTTCAGCTCTTCCGCATTGTTCGGTCTCATGTCTCTCATCTTTCTCTTGGCAATGCCTCATAGATTGTCTATGGGGTTCAGGTCAGGTGAGTTTGCTGGCCAATCAAGCACAGTAATCCACAGTCATTGAACCAGATTTTGGTGCTTTTGGCAGTGTGGGCAGGTACCAAATCCTGCTGGAAAATGAAGTCAGCATCCCCATAAAGCTGGTCTGCAGAAGGAAGCATGAAGTGCTCCAAAATCTCCTGGTAGATGGCTACGTTGACCCTGGACTTAATGAAGCACAGTGGACCAACACCAGCAGATGACATGGCTCCCCAAATCAACTTCACACTGGAGTTCAAACATCTTGCAGTGTGTGCCTCTCCATTCTTCCTCCATACTCTGGGTCCTTGGTTTCCAAATGAGATGCAAAAGTTGCTCTCATCAGAAAAGAGGACTTTGGACCACTGAGCAACAGACCAGGTCTGTTTTTCTTTAGCCCAGGTAAGATGCTTCTGACGTTGTTTGTTGTTCAGGAGTGGCTTGACAAGAGGAATACGACATTTGAAGCCCATGTCCAGGATCCATCTGTGTGTGGTGGCTCTTGATGCACTGACCTCAGCCTCAGTCCACTCCTTGTGAAAGTCCCCAACACTTTTGAATGACCTTTTCCTGACAATCCTCTCCAGGCTGCGGTCATCCCTGCTGCTTGTGCACCTTTTTCTTCCACACTTTTCCCTCCCACATAACTTTCTATTAATGGGCTTTGATACAGCACTTTGGGAACATCCAACTTCCTTTGCAATTACCTTTTGAGACTTTCCCTCCTTATGGAGGGTGTCAGTGATGGTTTTCTGCACAACTATCAGGTTAGCAGTCTTTCCCATGATTGTGATTCCTACTGAACCAGACTGAGAGACCATTTAAAGGCTCAGGAACCCTTTGCAGGTGTTATAGCTTAATCAGCTGATTAGAGTGGGACACTTTGAGCCTAGAATATTGCACCTTTTCATAATATTCTAATTTTCTGAGATTGTGGATTTGGGGTTTTCATGAGCTGTAAGCCATAATCATCACAATTATGACAAATCATGGCTTGAACTATCTTGCTTTGCATGTAATGAGTCTATCTCATATATTAGTTTCACCTTTTAAGTTGCATTACTGAAATAAATGAACTTTTGCTTGATATTCTAATTTTTCGAGTTTCACTTGTAGATGGCTCCAAAAATGAAGAAAGCATCCAGAAATAACTGATCCTTAGTCTAATATATATCAGATATCTACCCAGGCACAGATTTAGTATGTGAACCTATAACATGTAACAGTCTTAATAAAAATCTGCCACTGGAATATCAGAAATACAGCAAGCCTGGAATGAAAATTGTAACCAAATGTCTGGTTGGAAATGGTTATTGTTGCCTTTTCATACTTTTTCCAGCTTTTAAGTCTGATATCAGCCCCCTCACTATTGTGCAATCAAAATATATCCTCCCCCTAAAAATCAAATAAAAATTATACACTAAATATATTCATTTTATAAATATGCATGTTAATTAAATATACATTTAGTTTAAATGCATGTGTTAATTATACATGTTACATTAGATCACAATTAAGTCAATAGAAATTGACAATTTGCATATAATCATACTTGTATAACTAATCAGTTGTCAGTCTAGAATGCCATTTTGTGAAGGATGGAGCTATCCATTCTAAGATATGTGAGTAATATGTTTATGGAGAAAAAAATGTAAAAAGAATAATTTTTGAACTGCACATAATGTTCAAATCACTTCTGCTTTGGACTGTATTGGAGACATTCTTCCCTTTCTAGAAAAGGAATTATGAGGCATTCTGTTTTCAATGTCCACATCAAAATATAGGTTTAAAAGTGCTTATTGCAACTAAATACCTTTTCTAAGGTGTCCCAAAGTCTTGAAAATGATGATCTTAAGAAGAAAATTTCTGGTTCAGTGTATTATTCATCTTTCCATGGTTGCTTTTTATGAATAGGGCTTTTTTCCTCAGATGGGACAACATTATATGATCCATCCCACACATCACATGGTTCTTTTTTGCAACCTATAGACCAGTCCTTAGATTGCTATTATTTCCACTGTTCTGAATATTTTCTACCTTTAATTTCATAATGACACTGGCAGTGCCATTAACGGGCAACACAATTTCATGTGGCAACTAAGAGACAAGGAGGTTTTGCAGACTGAGGGCAGGCTGCTGTTATCTCATGTTCCTGAGTTTATGGATGACACTAATGGAAACACCACAAATAGATATTGGCTTAGTTGTTCTTCGGAGCTTTTTGTCAGATGACTTCATTACGTTGTGTACATGATAGTTGGAACGTAGTTGGGTAGGCAAAGTACAGGTAAAATAGACATTTATCTTGTCAGTGAAACAAAACTAAGGGCAATAGAAACTTGTTCCAACTAATTGTAATTATGGATATGTAGTAATATTAGGCTTAGAATAAAATCACTGAAACCAGTGAAAATTTAGTCATGACCAATATATGTTATATATCAGCAGGTCTACTTTCCTGTAGAAAATAAATTACAGTAAGGAATAGACTAGTTGCCAAATAAGAAAGAACAGATGAAATACACTGTACTGTTTAAAACTGTACGAGAAGAGGCAATTAAAGTGCTAACAGCTCTATTTCAACAAAATGGAACAGAACTATGTGACTTAGAGTGAGTGTATACCTGTATCTATATCAAAACAGAGATTTGTGCAAATGAATGTGTAAATGACCAAGCTATTACATGAGTTTCACATATCAGCTATGTTTTATTTAAGATCCTAACAAGAAAATAAGAAGCATAGAATAGAAAGAATAGTAGTAGAATTTTGTGTAGCCTAAACACTGAAAAAAGGAAGATTGTTTTGCATTGTGGATTTGGAGACATAATTTGAAGAATTGGTCAACTGAATCCAGACCAAGTAAAGGTTGAATGACTGAATTGGTCACCAACAAAACCTCCCTTGATTGCTGATTATTAGCTAATACCTACTGTAGGCATTTGCTCTGAGCAGATAATAGACAAAAATTGGATTATCTCTGGCAAGGGTTGAAGAAAGTGGAAGAAAGAGAAGAGTCAAATATATGGACAGAATTAGAGAAATGATTGGATATCCTTTGAGGAATTATAAGTGATTACCAAAGACAGATGAAGATAGTAAAAAATTTTCTATGCAGCCACAAGAAGTCAAACTTGACTCAGTAGCTTCCTCTCAGCATGATTACATCTCGACTGAATCTACAGGCCTCCCTGAAGAATTCATTTTTAAACCAAAATAAAAATATTATACCAATATTTCTACAAAATACATACATTATTATGGTTTGGGACTACTATATTTAATGCTGTACTCTTGATATGTTTAAGGTCATATTCCATCAATACCTATTTATTAAAGCAACTACTAAGATGGAAGTACATTTCAAGACACTATGGATAAAGACATTAAAAGAAAGACAGGAGATAAGGTTATGAATGAAGAGCATAAGCAGGAATATCCATGTAATATCCATTGTTATATATTGTATGTTCAGTAGCCCATTACAGGCAAATGTGGTTTTATGTGGTTTTAAATATTTGATTATCCTTACTGAATTCAGTGCGGCTTACCTATTGTTATTAAAGTTAAACATGCATAGTGCTCAAAGAGTATTATAGTAAAATTTAATAAGGATTCTTCATTATCTTCTGTCTAGCACAGAAGTATTTATTTGGCTTAATGAAGAGAGATCACTCTTCCTTTGAAACAGGAGTTGTATGGTTGTTTGAAAACTTTCTTCTAGAGGTTGCCTCACCTTATTAGCTCAAGTCAGATTAAAGTTATGTTTTCCTATTATTATTCAGTCTTGATTTCCCTTCTGTAGTTTTGAATTTACTTTCCTCAAAAACATTATTCATTGCAGAGAATTCATTTAGCTGAATAGTTTACAAGCTTAAAAAAAGCAAAAGAAAAGGAAATCACCAAGGTATTAAATGAGTCTGTGAAAAAGTACATATTTCATCAGAGGTTTTAATCTTTAAAATATTTGCTTCAGATATCTGGGACACCACTGATTCTCTGCTACATAATGTAAAGTCTAGTGAAGAAATTAGGTCGGCATTCAGATTGTCTTCCTCATCAAAATTCAGTGGTGATGCATTAAGAGAATTAATTGTGCTTTAGATAATCACGAACTAAAAAAAATCTGCAAGGTGTGATGACACAAGCGTAAAGTTAGTTGATGTTATGGATGGAATAAATCTGATGCAAAAATATAATTTGCATCAACTCTACAATTACTACCAAGCTGTATACATTGAAGAAAATTGATTTACATTTCCAGCTAGGAGAAATGGGATTATTCACCAGTTAGTGGAGAGAAAATTGTTTCCCTGATTTTCACTATTCCTATATAGGAAATTTAAGATTATCACAATGCGATCATATGTATTTTTTTTTTACTACAAATCAGTTTCCCACTTTGTTCAATGGATGTTATTTCCTAATAATTGTATGCAGGTCAATAGCATTAAACTCCGAAACATGGATCAGGTCTTATTTTGATCCTTTATAATGAGATTTCAGAGATAAATAAGAATGTTAAGACTGAATAAATGTGGAACTAGCAGTTTTTATGAGATACAGGTACACTGATATGATCAAATGGTGATCACAGCACAATTTTGAACTAAGCATCATTACAATTTATAGTCTGCTCACCTGCCAAAACATTTTGCAACAAAGAATTGTATCTCAAAGACCAAACTGTTTGCTTTGTAAAATGACATTTATATTTTAATAATATATACATAAAAAACTATCATTAATTGTGACATCAGAGAACAGTTTGAAGGTCACAAAATGATTCACAAAAGTGCCAACTTCATGAGATAGAGGGCTAAAAACCCCAATGTATCTGTTAATAGTATATATAGCTTTATAGTATAACATAGCCTTTATAGTCAGATTTTATTACAGCAAATTTCTTTCTATGTATAGCTTCCTTTTGTTTGATTGATTATGTGTCATCAAGTCATCTTCAATTTGCAACCACATAGACAGATTTTTTTTTCTATGATGCTCTATTCTTAACTTGGTCTTTCAGTTGTTCCAACAGTGCACTCATCACCGCTATAACTGAGCTCATCCATTTCTTCTTCTTCCTCTTCTTCTTCTTCTTCTTCTTCTTCTTCTTCTTCTTCTTCTTCTTCTTCTTCTTCTTCTTCTTCTTCTTCTTCTTCTTCTTCTTCCGCCGTTGCTGCTGCTCCTTCTGCTTCTGCTTCTGCTTCTTCTGTTTCTTCTGCTCCTCCTCCTCCTCTTTCCTTCTGTCTTTTCCAGCATTAGGACCTTAAACTTTGTATTAGTATCCAATATTTTCCAAGCTAAACAGGGAAGAATAGAAATCATTTTTATTGGTCAAAAAAGGCCAAGTGGCATTACTGTGAATGGTTGCATCTATAGTTTGGGACCTAAGCAGCTGTGGGGTGGTTTTGAGATGTGTGTGTTAGCAAGGGACACCTATTTCTGGATCATTTTGAATATTGACCAGGTAGAGCTGAAGGATTCAGTATGAAATGGAATACTAAAACCAACTCTTTGCTTTATTGTTTATAAAAATAAATGTTTGGTATATATATCCCTAAATATAAATTACTAAGAAGAATAAAAATGCAGGCTATATTTAATGAATAACAGGAATAGTGTACTATATATAGTTTCTTTTAATCTGAGATTAAGGCAGTAGTTACAAGGGCTGTGAAAGGTGGCTTTGATTTACCTTGATGAAATTTTTCTTGTCATCTCACTGCCTAGATCAGCACTTGCAAAATCTGAAAAAGGCAGCATAATGTACACAAGCTTCTCCCAATTCACGTTTAGAAACCAGAAGGTTGTGCTCCATCTCAAAAAGAGCTTTGAGGAGGTTCTTGGGTTATACTTTCAAAACAAGCAAGATACACTCTCAAAGATCTGCTCAGCTGTTGCATTTTCAATCTCCTCTCTGTTGCAAAATAATAACTCTCGGATTATCTTTGCCATCTTAATTCTCTATGTAGCCCAGGAGTCATGCATTAATGTTTAGGGATGCATCTAAGATGTTTAAGCACAAAAGCTACATCAATGAATGCTCAAGAGAGAAATTAGATGACTTAAAGTTATTTGTCAGACAAATGCACTGCGGCAAAGTGGATTTGCTTCTCAAACTTTTGCCTTCCAAATATACTTTGCTGTCATATGTGGGTGGATTTCCTGAGAAAGCATAGCAATCATGTGCTTTGATCTTTTAAATGTTTGAGGTAATGTTTGTTTAAAGGCACCAGGCTAGAAACAAGGAAGCAGTGAGTTCTAGTCCCACTTTAGGCGTGAAAGCTGGCTGGGTGACTTTGGGGTCTCTTAGTCCAGCTCACCTCACAGTGTTGTTGTTTGTGGGGAAAATAGAAGGAAGATAAGGCATGTTTGCTGTTATGTATGTAGGTTTGAATGTTATTGGTTTATTTGAACTGTTCTTGTAAAATGTCAAATGGTATTGGTTTAAATAGTGCGGGAAGAAACCCTGCACTCCCATTGGTTGGCAACCACAGCTGCAGGCTATAAGTAGCAGCCATAGCCCAGCCAGCTCGGGTCCAATCGAGCTGTAGTCACTGAATAAACTCTTCACTGAAGCTCTTCGCGTCTGACTCTTCATGCAAACTTAACATTTGCTGCCTTGAATTATTTATTAAAAAAACAATAAAGGTGGAATACAAATAAATAAATAAAAATAATTGCCATGTTATTGCTAAATCAGGATCAGAATAAAGTCTTTCAAAAATGGCTAACAGGATATATATTTCAACATGAGATTGGGATGAGATTTGTGGAAAATTTAAAAAGAGCCTTTCAAAATTAAACTACCTCCTGTGTCCGCAAATGAATCTGAAACTAGATGAGTTTCCAATGGTCAGCATCATGGAAGGCTGGAAGCTTTTGTTCTTATAGAAGGGTAATCTATTGTGATAGTTTCTCTAAGAAAAACAGTGGTTCAAGTGTGTGCGTTAACTTAAACAGGTGCTTGAATAGACAGCTGAAGGTTTAAGGGCAAAGGTCAAGCAATCAAAAGTGGCCATCTATTGCATAGATCATCAAACAGCAAGCCCATCAATGGGTTCAGTGAGGAATGCTGGAAATTAATCAGTTCAGCTCTGGTGTTTAGCCATGCTGATTATATAGTGGCAAAGCAACTGTGAGATGACAGGCCGGAGAAAGTAATGTAATAGAAGTTCATTCCCAACAAAGGCCAAACAGGCAGATCAATTTGCAATATTCTTTTCTGCACCCATGCACCAAAGCAGAAACATGAAAGCAGAACTTTAAGGGATGCTCCCTATGAACTAGACAAATCAATAAACATCACTGGGAAAGGAGGAGAGAAAAAGGTGAGCCTTCTTCTTGAACATCCCCAGTCCATTTTTCCATTTCAATGGAATGATGAGGAGCAGAGGCCTCTCACTTGTTTCCTTTCACTTGGAGTGTCCCAGAATTCTCAAGGTGAAAGCAACTTTCTGAGTAAATCAAGGTTGTGACCAGATCTTGGCCGAAAGGAAGTTGTGGGCCAGTCAGTAGGCTAAGAAATGGAACATCTGAACTGGTAGAAAAAAGGAATTGGAGTGCTTAACAGTTAATGCCTTTGATTTTGAATTTTCAGAAAGAGAATGAAAACTGCGATTAGATCAATGATTGCTCTCTTCTGGTAAGAAAATGGGACATTATCACATCAGAGAACTGCCAAATACTAGTCCTATATGTGGAACATTACAGGAGCCAAATTCCAAGTATAAGCGTGAGTTGAAAATCAATCTTAATATGCAGTTGGGTTTATTGAGTAAATCATGCTTCACTTAATTAAGGTTTGTATGAAAGGGAAGGAGGGAAAATGATACCACAGGATCTGAATCAATCTGACAAAGCCCAAAATTGTCATGTTCATGTTCAATCATTCAGTTATAGTAAAGTTCACACAAAACCAAAAAATAGTTTTATTCTGATTTAGTATAATATGTGGACATGGGCATGTTGGTATGTAAATTATGACTTATAATTTATTGTTTGTGAGGGGATACTGTAGCTTGATCAACAGATTAAAAGAAGAATTCTTTTAGCATGACTTTTGAATTCAATGTATACCAATCTCAATAGGCAGCTTTTTCACTTTTTGGAATGTAGACTATTTAATTTTATTTATTCATCAGATTGATATAGCTGACATATGTGACTGTAGGTTCATCCAATAAAAACAGACCATAAAAACAAACATTAAAAATTATACTACAATAAAAACTATTATAAAAATAGCAAAAAATAGCAAACATATCCATCATACTTTCCTCTTATTTTCCCCACAACAGTGACACTGTGAGGTGGATTGGGCTAATAGAGGGTGACTGGCCCAAAGTCACCCAGCTGGCTTTCATGACTAAGGCGGGACTGGAACTCACCATCTCCCACTTTCTGGTCTGGTGCCTTAACTACTAGACCAAACTGGCTAAAATAGAAGCTAAACAGGTTTGTGTCTGATTTATACTTTGATGGGATTCCTCCAGTAAGTTGAACTTCGAAGAAGAAGAAGAAGAAGAAGAAGAAGAAGAAGAAGAAGAAGAAGAAGAAGAAGAAGAAGAAGAAGAAGAAGAAGACAGTAATGAACTACTTCTATAAGATTGCAAAAGAAGGCACAAGGGTTTGTCTCAAAAATCATCAGGGGTGAGATGGTCGGTGAATATATATGTATTTGGACTATGGTTGGTGAATATATTGTATATGTAACTGGACTATGGAACAGATTCAGCCCCTGGTATCACACATTAATATACCAGGATGATAGAACTAATCTTGTTAAGTCTTAACAAGGATAAATGCTAGCTGCTGTAGCTTGTCCTGGACTAGATGAAACAGTTGTTTAGCTCAGTACTTGACATCTTGCTATATTTATATAGAACAGAGGTGTCAAACTCATGGTGTCACAGTAGTGTTGCGGCGGCATCACATGACACATCAAGACTTCCCCCCCTTTGCTAAACCAAGTGTGGGTGTGGCCAGTGCATGATGCATTGGGCCCATGGGACATGAATTTGACAGCCCTGATATAGAACATGAGTGAAGAATCATAGTGTGAGAGATGCATATTCACCTGACTTCATGGTGTCCAAGACAAAAACCAAAGAAAGCCCATTGTGTAAATCAGGGTGATATGGGGAATGAAAAGTGAGTAGACCCACAATTGACAGTGGACAGAACTATATCGTGCTTTCTTCATACATTGCATATTCAACATATGTATGTACACATTGCACTGTTATACAATGCACATAATGATACCCATGCACCCAGCATAAATTACATCCTCCGCCAACATGCATACAAAGTTTTGGAATTAGCTATTTATACTTCTAAAGAGGTGAAAGCTTGGTTTTTCAATTTTATCACAAATTCTTTGCAGATGTGAATAAATGTATGCAACCTGCAATGCCTTAGTCCGAAATCAGAGTTTGCCTCCTGTATGTTACATAGCATTTGTATTACAGAACAGAGAGCTACAAAGTGGATTAGCCCTTTTGGTTTTTTTTAATAACTTTGATTGATTGATTGATTGATTGTTCCTTTATATGTGGATCCCCTTCTCACATAGCACAACTCTGGGCAGCATGCAAACAATTTTAGCCACCATTTCATGAAACAGAATTAGGCTTTTGATTTTCCTTAAGGTCACTGTGGGCTTCTGCAGTTCTCTAGATGTTGCTGAAATTAGCACCTACAGCCAGGATAGTAAACGACAGGGGATGTTGGGAGTTCAAGAACATCTGGAGGGCCCAAAGTTCCCTGCCTGTGCTTTGAAGACTGTGTAACATTTCCCCATAGGCTAAACATTGGCATTAGGGCTTGCTTAATTGTTGGAAATCCCCTGGTTTTCCACTCCTCAGCTTTCTATGGCATACTTCTTGCACAGATTTAGGTGACCAGTTACAGTGGACAAATACTTACGACTGAGATGGGTACTATGATCAAAATTGATTAAATAGTCAGGTCTCCATTCTAACAGACTAGACACACTATCTTCAAACTAATCCCAACAGTCTGTTATTGTTAGCCACTGTAACAGCATTGGTGGGGGAGGGTGTCATCTGTCCTGTTTCAACTGGCACAACCAATATCTGTGTGCTCTCCAAGGAGAACCCTGGCAGCTGCAGGACATAATTACCAGATTCTCCTATATCTTTTAGGCATTTGGATCTATGGCTGATTTCTGCATTGCTCCCTTGCTAACTAATATGTTATTGGCTTGACACAATTGACAGCTGACAATGCTGGTGGCTAAAGAATGGCCTCTGGGACTGTCTCAAAATGAAGTTAATGATGGGCTACGATAAGCTCCCTCCATTTCCTATACATCATTTACCTGGAATTGCACTGTGTGTGCAGGTCTCTTTTGTGATGGCAGGCCATGTGACCACATGGCCAGATGTACTAAATGATGCAATAATTCCACTGGGCCAAATTTGGACTTTTTTTTTTTTGCAGTTTTGCAGTAAGAGGAGAAACAAAGAGATCTGCTTAGGAAATTCTCTGGCTAGGGAATGGGTAATGCTGCCTAACCAAAATGCATAATATTATCTATCATGTACAGTATGAGGGCAATAAATGAATACTCCTCAAAAATTATAATGATCTTGAAGCCTGCAAAAGTCCTATTGACTTTTCTTGAAATTACATAAGGTCATCAAAACTTCAAAGAGTCATGCAGGGATCCTTATTTCTTTAACAGTGGTATAGACTGGGGTTTGATAAATATGGCCCAATGTTCAAAAATAACAGACCTAATAACAGGTTAAACAGACCTTCTGAAAATCCTTTGCCTACTAATCACCTTAAACAGTGGTGGGATTCAGCCACTTCACACTGGTTTGGACAAACTGGTTGTTAAATTACTCACCCCCTCTGCTATCAAAGTGGATTCTGGGTGCTGCGCTGCAATGGAGAAATGGGCAATGGAGTAGCTGGCATGAGGGAAGGAGAAGGCCGCTTTCCCTCTTTCTTCTCCCTGCTCCTCCTCCTCCTCCCCTCGTGCCAGCTGCTCATTGCCTGTTTCTCCATTGCAGCGCAGCACAGTGCCCAGGATCCACTTCGATAGCAGGGGGATAATTTAACAACTGGTTCTCCCAGGGTCAGGTTGGCCATTGCAGGAGGCTCGTCCCGCATGTGTGGCAGAGCTGAAGGACGGGGATGGGCCATGCTTCCCACGACAGCCAACCTGACCCTGGGAGAACCGGTTGTTGGATTATTTGAATCCCATCACTGACCTTAAGGCATTGGAGCCCCCTTCATCATTGAATTTTTTTTTAAATTACATTTATATGCCGCCCTTCTCCGAAGACTCAGGGCGGCTTACAATTTTTGGGATACAACCCAGTGTGCTCAGCAATAGCCTTCATTCCATTGTATATGCCTGCTTATTACTAAGCGGCATTTTTACAAGGTCAGCTAATTGCCCCCAACAATCTTGGGTCCTCAATTTACCTACCCCGAGAGGATGGAAGGCTGAGTCAACCTTGAGCCTGGTGGGATTCGAGCTTACAGCAGTTGTAGGCAGCTGGAACCTAAGTGCAGGCAATTAACAGCCTGAGCCACCAACATGTTGGACAACATAATCAAGCATTTTTTTCATTTTTTTTTAAAAATTACATTTATATGCCGCCCTTCTCCGAAGACTCAGGGCGGCTTACAATTTTTGGAGCACAACCCAATGCGCTCAGCAATAGCCTTCATTCCATTGTATATGCCTGCTTATAACTAAGCAGCATTTTACAAGGTCAGCTAATTGCAACAATCTTGGGTCCTCAATTTATTTATTTATTTATTTATTTATTTATTTATTTATTTAATTTCTTGGCTTGTATGCGCCTAAAATGAATTAATCACAGATCAAAAAATAAACAACTGCAAAACAGAAATAAAGTTAAAATCAAAGACCATGCAGGGATCCCTTTAACAGGGTATAGACTGGGGTTTGAAACAACCAAGTCTTCAGGACCTAATAACAGGTCAGGGGACCCAAAGATCCCCTACTAATCCAAACAGGTGGGAAGCCCTCACACTGGGGACAAACTGGCAGACAATTCTCACTCTGCTATCAAGGAGGCTCCTATGAGAGTGAAAGGGCAATGGAGAGTGGATGAGGGCAGGAGGCGTTCCCTGCTCCCCTCGGCCAGCTCATTGCTGTTTATAATTGCAACTAGGATACCTTGAAGCAGGGGAGGCAACCGGCAAGGTCAGGTTGGCCATGCAGGAGGCTCGTCCGCATGTGTGGCAGAGCTGAGGGATGGGCCATGCTACAGCCAACCTGACCCTGGGAGAACCGGTTGTTGGATTATTTGAATCCCATCACTGACCTTAAGGCATTGGAGCCCCCTTCATCATTGGATTTGGACATCATAATCAAGCATTTTTTTCAATTTAGTTTTCCAAATTGGCACGATAATTTTCTAGGTTCTTTAAAAGTATATTTTGTAAATGGAACATTTATATAGCACCTTCTCTTCAAAGATCCAAAAAAATAAATATCAATAAAACATTACATACAATCAGTGAAAATCAAATGATGTACAGTGGCTAAAATAAGCTCACTAGTCACATTACCGTCAGGGACAGACAATTTGTTACAACTTCCATATGGAGTTTGCTGTTCCCTTCTTCTCCAATGGTTTTTTTTAATTGTCCAGTCTACTCTACTTGTATCCCATGAAGATCTTTCACCCAATATTAACCAGGTTTAACACGCTTGAATGTCTAAGCCCAAGATGATCTCTCTTCTCATCTTCTCCTTATTACACATAGATTTTGTGAATATTGCTGCCTGGTTGTCTCTTTTTGCACAGTCTCTGTGCCATATATAAATGATTAATGCCTCTGCTTAAACTAGTTCTAGTCAATGCCTTTGCCTGCAGTGCAATATCTCAGAAAGAAAAAGCGGGGAAGGTAGGTTCATCTTCAAAGGCATACCTGAATACTTGATAATCTCACGTCATTTTTAATTTGTTATGTCTGTCACTAAAAAAAATGCTTTGCAATGCAGTGCTCTATCCTGGAAATAAGTGCCACTGCTTTCAAGAGGACTAAGTTTCAGGTACTTAGGCAAAGGATCATAGGATTAGCTAGAGACCTGTGCTGTATTAGTCTAACAAGTCCTAATAGTCCTATATTCTGTTCCCACAGTGGCTAACTAGATACCCAGGAGGAGCCCAGAAGCAAAACATGAAAAATTCTTTCCACTCGTATTTCCATCAATGTACGTTTCCAGACAGGCTAGTTCTGAAATTAAATATAATATATAATCAAGACCATCAGGCATTGATCTCCTGGTCTTTCGTGCATTTATTCATTTCCGTTCCTAGGCTGCCCAAATATGTAATTGTGCCCTGTTTCACTTCTTCTTTCTCCTCAATTTGGTGCTACATTCTTTTTCGTGTAATTTTTACTGGTTTTGCATCATATTGGAATTGCACAACGACTACTCCTGAGCGCAAAGCAATCATAGGTTGCTTCTCTGCCATTTTCCTAAATTGTCTCTTTTCCCCAATCCAGGAATATTATATATTTTTAAATACCTTGGATTGTGAGTTAGTCACTATAAAAGGTACAGCTCATTCAGCCTCCCTTCCCTATGAATTTAGGGAAGAATACAGTATACTCGCTGACTATCAACCCCAACTTTTCTGCTAGTGAAGAAATGAACAGAAGCAAAGAGCTGAGCAAAAACAGGCTATAGGAACGGATTGTTTCCTATCTCAAATTATATGCATAATGTCTGATTGTAAGATTTAAGAAGCAGTTCATTTTTATGGTGGGAAATAAAGCAGGAAATTCATGGTGTGTGTGTGTGTGTGTATACATACAAACACATATGTTTGATTATATTTATTCCCAAATTTTCATTTAACTTCAGATTAAATGCATACTAAATATTAAAGAAATCTCAAGTCAGAAGGAATATTTGCCTGACTCTATCTTGACACCAAGAGTGTCAACATGATTCTTTGAGGACTATCACTGTAGGCTGTATTGGGAATTATGTGCATGCAGTGACTCAAGTTTATTTCTTATCAGTTTTGTTACTAAAATGATTGAATCTCCTAGGCTTAGACTGGCAAAATATTCATCTGAAAAAATAGTGCATAAAACCTTTTGGCTGAGGGTTACAATATAAAACGTGAGTGTATCAAGACAATATTGACAAAGCTAGGATAATTATTACATTTGATTTAAACAATTTAATTTTAAATTAATTTAATTTACAACATTTGAGGTGATTACATTTCATGTATAATGCTTCCCTTCCAACACATAAAACAGTATAGTTTAGTAACAACCCTGAGGGGTAGGGACTCTGGGCTACATCCAATGGAGAGGGATGTCATTATGCAGTTCTGAGCTCATCATATTGTGCATCCCTAAAAAAAACTTTAGAAAGAGATGGAGACCAACTGAACTGGCAACCTATACATTTCAAAAAGGCAAAACATTAAAAGAACATATTTCTCACTTCACTGGCTCTTGGATGGGATAATAACAAGGTATGAAATGACTTTTCTTTCAGTAATATGTAATTTTTCTTTATTTCAGCTGCTACTTATACCACACATTCTTCAGGTGATTAAAAAAAGGAATTTCTATAGCAGTTTCCTAATACTCATCTATTAAAATACAATTAAACTTACTAGACTGATTGCTGAATGGCAGAGACTTTGGAAGGAGTAGCAGCGTACCCATATCAGGGAGCAAATTATGATCGGAATGGAGAGGACTATCAGAAATGTGAAGATCGTATGGAATTGAGTTCCTTTAGTCCAAGCATTGTTAGAGACCCCACACACCCACTTTATGACCTGTTTTTGTTGCTCCTCTCTGGGAGGAGGTTTTGAAGTATTTCTAGCAGGACTACCAGATTCTGTAACAGCTTTGGTCCCTATGCCATCTCTCTGGTAAATTTGCAAGATTCATTTTTCTCGCCATGTACATGTATACATCCGAACTAGACTGTATTGTTTGTCTGTGTCATATAAAATATATGCATAATTTTGTACTATTTATTTTAGTCATGTTTCTTTAATGTATATTGGAGGTGGTGACCCTTTGAGAGCTGTATGCAACGTAATTTCATTTTAATGTACATCGATTAGTGTACATTTAAAGTGACAATAAAGTTATTCTAAGTCAAAATTCTAAAAAGAATCAGAGTAATGGAACTCTAGCAAGAATCCTGGGATTCTTGGAGGCACCTAAAAGAACTCCTTTAATTCCATTCGATATATGCAAAAACCTGAGAAAGGGAGAACAAGTGAAATTCACTATAATCTTGCTTGTAGGAGAGAGAGCTAGAGTGGGTTTTATATTAAAACAAGACTTACAGGTAAAACTCAAAAAATTAGAATATCGTGCAAAAGTGCATTTATTTCAGTAATGCAACTTAAAAGGTGAAACTAATATATGAGGTAGACTCATTACATGCAAAGCAAGATAGTTCAAGCTGTGATTTGTCATAATTGTGATGATTATGGCTTACAGCTCATGAAAACCCCAAATCCACAATCTCAGAAAATTAGAATATTACATGCAATCAATAAAACAAGGATTGTACATAGAACAATATCAGACCTCTGAAAAGTATAAGCATACATATGTACTCAGTACTTGGTTTGGGCCCCTTTTGCAACAGTTACTGCCCCAATGTGGCGTGGCATGGAAGCTATCAGCCTGTGGCACTGCTGAGGTGTTATGGAAGACCAGGATGCTTCAATAGCGGCCTTCAGCTCTTCTGCATTGTTCGGTCTCATGTCTCTCATCTTTCTCTTGGCAATGCCCCATAGATTGTCTATGGGGTTCAGGTCAGGTGAGTTTGCTGGCCAATCAAGCACAGTAATCCCACAGTCATTGAACCAGGTTTTGGTGCTTTTGGCAGTGTGGGCAGGTGCCAAATCCTGCTGGAAAATGAAGTCAGCATCCCCATAAAGCTGGTCTGCAGAAGGAAGCATGAAGTGCTCCAAAATCTCCTGGTAGACGGCTGTGTTGACCCTGGACTTAATGAAGCACAGTGGACCAACACCAGCAGATGACATAGCTCCCCAAATCAACTTCACACTGGACTTCAAACATCTTGCAGTGTGTGCCTCTCCATTCTTCCTCCATACTCTGGGTCCTTGGTTTCCAAATGAGATGCAAAAGTTGCTCTCATCAGAAAAGAGGACTTTGGACCACTGAGCAACAGACCAGGTCTGTTTTTCTTTAGCCCAGGTAAGACGTTTCTGACATTGTTTGTTGTTCAGGAGCTTGACAAGAGGAATCGACATTTGAAGCCCATGTCCAGGATCCATCTGTGTGTGGTGGCTCTTGATGCACTGACCTCAGCCTCAGTCCACTCCTTGTGAAAGTCCCCAACACTTTTGAATGGCCTTTTCCTGACAATCCTCTCCAGGCTGCGGTCATCCCTGCTGCTTGTGCACCTTTTCTTCCACACTTTTCCCTCCACATAACTTTCTATTAATGGGCTTTGATACAGCACTTTGGGAACATCCAACTTCCTTTGCAATTACCTTTTGAGGCTTTCCCTCCTTATGGAGGGTGTCAATGATGGTTTTCTGCACAACTGTCAGGTCAGCAGTCTTTCCCATGATTGTGATTCCTACTGAACCAGACTGAGAGACCATTTAAAGGCTCAGGAACCCTTTGCAGGTGTTATGGCTTAATCAGCTGATTAGAGTGGGACACTTTGAGCCTAGAATATTGCACCTTTTCATAATATTCTAATTTTCTGAGATTGTGGATTTGGGGTTTTCATGAGCTGTAAGCCATAATCATCACCATTATGACAAATCATGGCTTGATTTGTATGTAATGAGTCTATCTTATATATTAGTTTCACCTTTTAAGTTGCATTACTGAAATAAATGAACTTTTGCATGATATTCTAATTTTTCGAGTTTCACTTGTATTTCTCCCTCTACATCTTAAAAAAAGTCACAGTTTTTTTAAAGCTGTAGACCTAGGAAATGTATTTATTTTCATTATAAAAAGGAAATCCCATCCCATTTCACAGAGATGGAAAAGTGTCAGATTAATAATAATTTGGTAACATTTCACAATATCGCAAGAGACTTCTTAGAAGTTAAAAACAATTCAGATGTGGGAGAAAATAACCTGAGTTCAAAAAGGGAAATCTCTTGGATTTTTTTCTCACCTTAAAATTTTTTTATTGATATTTTTGGCTGTGATTGAAGACAATGCAAAACAGCTACTTTCATATTTATCAGAGGGGATGTCACAAGGGACTAAATGTGCATTTTAAGAATATTTGCTCTCTGTTTCTTTGTGAATTTACTGGTATAACTGTCATTTTATTGCCTGTCTTAGTGTTCTCCATTGCAGGCTTCATCCCACTTGTATAATATTGTGCTATATAATGCCCATTATTCCCTGAATAATACTGCTAGCATTCTCCTAGATTAGTTTTTTTAATGAAAAGAAGATTGTTTTTTTTCCTTTTGGGAAGCATTCAGATGGACACCTTCCCATCTTTATTCCAAAGCAATATAAATCTGGGAGAAAAGCTGTTATCATTTTAATTAACAGAATAACAGAGTTGGAAGAGACCTTGAGATATTTTAATCCAACCCCTTGCTCATGCAGGAGGCCCTATCAGATAAATGGTTGTCCAATCTTTTCTTAAAAACCTTCAGTGTTGGAGCACTCACAACTTCTGAACGCAAATTGTTCCACTGATTAACTGTTCTCACTGTCAAGAAATTTCTCCTTAGTTCTAGATTGGTTCTCTCTTTGATTAGTTTCCATTTATTGCTTCTTGTCAAGTGCTTTGGAGAATAACTTGACCCTCTCTTCTTTGTGTCAGCCTCTTAGATATTGGAACATTGCAATCATGTCAGCCCTAGTCCTTATTTTCATTAAACTAGACATACCCAATTCTTGCAACCTTTCCTCATATGCTCTATCTTCCAGTCCCCTAATCATCTTTGTTGCTCTTCTCCACACTGTTTCTAGAGTCTTAACATCTTTTTTATATTTATATTTATGTATTATATTTTTATATTTTAGATGTACTATGATGTCACTGAATTATGTCTGGTTCCAGGTGACTGCACAAATAAATGCTTGCTGTCTTGATCCATTTTTTAGAAGTCACACACCACTCTTTCAGAAATATTCTTTGCATGTCGAATCCTTTAATCTCATCTATCCAGCTGATGCATTGTCTTTCTTCTATAGAATTTCTATCAGCCTCACAAAAGATAATAGGAGGCTACTGTAGAATGCAACTCCAAAGACAGCTGCACTGTTTTAACCTCAAGTTTACCTCAAATATTTTGACCTGACAATGTAGTTAGTTTTTTTCACCTGGCAAACAAATATATGGAAAAGTTTAAGTGTACAGATTTGAGATGTTTGTGTGGAAACATAGATTCATGGTTTGTTATTTTCATCCTTGATCTTGATTCTTCATTAAAATCAGTAAGTGCCAAATCTTTAAATTTAATCTATATTTCAAGACTTCATGAATAGATTCTATTTATTTTTATATTTTGAACTTTTGGGTACTTTGAAATGACTGCTGCCTTTTATGATTAAAACAGGATTCAAAATTTGTGGATGAAAGTCCTTTCATATACAGTTCCTATCCAAGAACAAGCACTATTAAACATGATAGCCCTTATTTTAGGTAAATATCTGTGGGACTGGGTTATTAGTTACACAAATTATTCATTGATTGCTACTTCTTGGAACAGAGGAACCTTAACTATCGTGTATAGTGATACTTAGTGAAGTTGCTGCCCTTTTAGTGAATGCTATGAGGTATTATTCAACCATAAATAACTAATGACTGCTTCAATGTCATAACCTGGATCCAGGCACCAGTACTTGTATATATATATTTGATGCTATAATGCAGATACTGTGCCATTATAGATGTACACTGTATTTAATGTGTAGGTTAAGCCTACTTTTAACAAGCAAATATTTTTTTCAGTGAAAAAACTTTAAGCTGCAGATGAAGGCATGGGATCCAGTTATATTCCAAGTAACTAGGTTAGCTGCAAAGCTTGACCCTACTTTTGACTAGACTTCAAAAAGCCACTGTGTAACAGAAATGATGCATTAAACCTAACATAATATAAATATTTTATTGTAAATAAAGGAAAAGAAAAATAAATTGGAGCACAAAGCTGGCCTACTTTGTATCATTCTCCTCAATAATGTGGTAATATATTGTCTGGAGAGGAATACATATTAGAAAAATTCATATTATAGTTTGCATCTCCCAAAAATTCAGCAAGAGGGATTTTAAAGTTTGCACTTTGGGAGTTTTATCGGTCATAAATGTAATTGTAGCTGGAAGTAAATAAGACTCTGCAATTTATAAGGCCTTTACACTATCCTAATTTGCTATGGATGTAGAATTACTTTGAATAATACAACCTTGTTTTATTCTGGTGGCTAGTGTATATTTTTATTTTTACCACTGCACTAAGGATTATTTTAGCTGCTAGCTTCTGTCACAATATATTTCTAAGGTGTTTATGATCTGGCCCTTAAAACAGCACTCTTAAAGTCTTAGTCTAGGATAAGAGCAGTTACTAGCAAAACATTAATCCTGTGATCTTGTTGGAGGAGTGTTGCTGAAGTCCTTTGTGGATTGGATAGATTAAGTATAAGCATTAAGTATATCAAAGCTTCACTTTGAACAAGACCAGAGAAACCTGATTGGTGGAGTGGATTTAATAGAATATTATATACATGCAATTAACTTTTCTTTTTTCTCCTCTTGTATTGATGTTTTTGTAGCAATGGATATTCATGAAGCCTATAAACATTTATATCAGAGGTGCACGGTAGGATACATTAACCGTCTTTTATTCAATTTGATAACCCCCATATATATTGGACTTTAATTCTCATAATTCCTACTTGGCATTACTAATGCCTATATTAGCTGGTGGATTATGCGAGTTGAATTCTAGTCTATTTAGAAAACATTAGAGGTCAACTAGAATTCAGCCTGGTGAGGATTCAAACATTTATACCTAAAGTTGATATAGATTTAATTCTGTTAATTCTGTTCATGGAGAAAGTGTTCACAAATATGATGGCCGTCAGGAAATTTTTGCATGGGAAATATTTTTGTGTTTACAAATATTTAGAAACAGAACCATCAGTAGACTATTACCCTTGGTGCAGTGATCATTATTGCAGTGTTTGTTTGCATAAAGCATTATATTCTTGGAAGAAACAATGCAGGATCATAATAGAAAAATCCGGTTCCATGAGAAACTTGCACAATGACTGAAGACATATTATAACTACAGCATGCAACAGATGTCTCTCCATTTGTTTTCTAAGAAAAAAGAGATTCCAGAACATCTTGAATCATCCTGTTTCACCTATAAAACATTTATAAAATTGATAGGAAATACAGATTTTTATTTTGTTTCTTTAAGGGGAAAGATAGATGCTTCTGTAATCAGATGGGACTAACAAATAGAAACGGCTTACTACTCCTTGAGCAGTCATCTATCGAAAGTCCAAATACCGAGAATATTTTGACTGTTCTATAAAGAGAAAACTCAAAATGTTCCAGGTTCCCATTCACTATGGGAACCTCCCACTACAACGGTGTGTTAGACTGTCTCTGAAGACTCTGAATAGTCTGCCCCTTGCTTCTATGGATCTGGTGCTTAGTGACTGTTCTTGTGCTGCTATGATCACTGCCTCAGTGCTGTCTTTTTAGTTCAGTCACAGATAGGATTTCCTAATGTCTGCCTCGTCAGCTACCTTTTGATGGTACATCCCAGGTGGAGTCTTGTCTTGCCATGGTGCTTCTTCTGCTTGATCTTCCTTTCATGTCTGCTGTTTCCTCAGACATTCGCTCAGACATTCCTTTCATGTCTGCTGTTTCCTCAGACATTCGCTCACTTTTGATGCCATTGTACTCCTGGATGCTCTGAGTTTCATCCAGAACAATAGCTTTTCCATTCACCAGAACCTGTCTGCCCTTTTTCCAGATGGTGTATAATTTCTGGCTGTTAACCACATCTAAGTACCACAAAATGATAAGACAGATCAAATTTGCAGATGATACTAAGCTGGCAGGAATGGCCCACACTCTAGATGATAAGCTCAAGATCCAGATGGATCTTGACAGACTTGAACACTGGGCCCTATCTAACAAAATGAAATTCAATGTAGAGAAAAGTAAAGTCTTATACTTAGGCAAGAAAAACCAAAAGTACACATATAGACTGGGTGAAACCAGGCTTAGCAGCAGTAACTGTGAGAAGGATCTTGGAGTCTTAGTGGATAATCAATTAAATATGAGTTGATAGTGTGCGGCGGCAGCCAAAAAAACCCAACACAATCCTAAATTGAATTAACAGAGGGATAAAATCAAGATCAAGTGAGGTACTAATATCACGCTTAGTAAGACCACACTTGGAATACTGCATCCAGTTTTGGTCATCTCACTATAAAAAGATGTTGAGACTCTAGAAAAAATGTAGAGAATAGCAACCAAGATGATTAAGGGACTGGAGGCTAAAACAGACGATGAGCGGTTGCAAGTACTCGGCATGGCTAGTCTAGTGAAGAGAAGGACCAGGATAGACATGATAGCAGTGTTCCAATATTTGAGGGGCTGCCACAGAGATGAAGAGGTCAAGCTATTTTTCAGAGTACCTGAAGGCCAGGCAAGGAATAATGGATGGAAACTGATCAAGGAGAGATTCAACCTAGAAATAAGGAGACATTTTCTGGCAGTGAGAACAATCAACCAATGGAACTTGCCTTTAGAAGTTGTGGGAGCTTCCATCACTGGAAGCTTTCAAGAAGAGACTGGACTGCTATTTGTCTGAAATGGTGTACAGTCTCCTACTTGGGTGGGGGTTGGACTAGATGACGTACAAGATCCCTTCCAGCTCTGTTAATCTGTTAATGGGAAGAACAAGATCCAGGCCATCAAGATGTATGCTCTGCCTGTCATCAGCTACCTTGCCAATATAGTGAACTGGCCAACCCAGGACATGAGGGAGGCTGTGAAGACCTGGAATCTCCTCACAATATATAGAGGTTTCCATCCCAACTCTAATACCCATAGATTATCTGGAAAAAGGGAGGGTAGGGTCTGGTGGGTGTCAAAACTATTGTCTTCCTTGCTTCCTCATTGTGGTTCCCATGTGATTGTGGAATACCAGTGTGCCGTGTGGTGAATTTGTGTGCATGTCTGAAAAATACAGGGGAAAATAAATATTTAATAACCAGGAAAAAAAGCCCCTGCTTTGGATAATGCTTATACTTAGAATTAAATGGGAGAATTATCACTGGTTCTCAGAATGAAATGCTTCTTTATGATAATCCTTTTAAGTCTACATCAGGTCCATTGAATATGCTGAGGTCTGGGAATCGCTAGTTAAGGTATTATATTAAGGGAGCAGCTGGTGGAAAATTTACATTGTTACATAGCATATGCCACAGTTTAGCCTCACTGGAGGAGCACTAGCATTCACATGGTATTTCTTTAACAGAGCATGTGGGATCTCTTCCTCCCTCCCTCCCTCCCTCCCTCCTCCCCCACTCTCTCACACACACTTCGTTTCTCTCTCACACACAAACAAGCAACTTCAAAAGCAGAAAACTTCCTTGGATTCAGTTGGCAAAATGGGGAATATTCAGAGTACTCCTGAGCAGTCTCACTGTCCTAGGAGAATATGGGTTTTCAGTATAAAGCAGGGTTGTCAAACTCCTGGTCCATGGGCCGGATGCGTCATGCACTGGCCATGCCCATGCCCCGTATAAACAAAGGGGAAAAAAGTCCTGATACGTCACATGACACCGCCGTGACGACTTGAGTTTGACCCCTGGTCTAAAGCATGGAGTTCCATGTACAACATGCCACAGCCCTTTATGCACAATGGCAAAGCTAAACCATGGTGTTTTTTTTGACAGCAAAGACCACAGCAGTGCATATGAAGATGATGACCCAAATGTGGATTGATTTGAAACTGAAATCCTTTTGACTGCTTACCCAGTTTAAAGAGACCTTTTGCAATCACTTTCAGTTTTCATCATGGTTGAAATTTAATATCTTTAAATCTGGCCAGCTCACTGCTTATCACTAAGTCAAGAAAATGTATGAATAAGTTAAACAGCACTAGTCCCTTGAGAGACTACTTCTTACTTCCATCCATTGAGAACATTACCTATTTATTTCTATTCTGTTCCCTGATTTTTAACTAGGTAGTAAATGGAAAAGTTCTGTTTCCTCTTCTTTTAAACAGATTTTTTAAAAATAAAAATATATTATCTGCCCCCACCCCAAGATCCCTGAGTTGATATGCACGTTTATGATGGGTGCTGTTCTTTAGGAAGTTCTATTTAGATCAAGGGTCTTCAAACATGGCAAGTTTAAGATTTGTGGATTTCAACTCCCAGAATTCCTGAGCTAATATGTCTGGAGGAGGAATTCTGGGAGTTGAAATCTACAAGTCTTAAAGCTGTTGAGTTTGAAGACCCCTGAGTTAGGTTGTAGAGGCCTAGAAGTGTGGAGATTTAGACTGTATGGCAGCAGAATCCCTTGGGGTCATTTCCTGAGTGGCCTGAGCTGGACCAATTTTTCAGCTGTCCCATATGGCTTGTAATTCTTGCTGAGCTACGTGGTAGCTTGGAATGGGTTTATGTGTGGACCCCATGGCCCACTCCCTTACCTGGATTGCAGGTAAGAGAACTGGCAATAGGGGATTGAAACCTTGCTCTTCTTGACCTCTCAAGAATCACATTTGATACCATTGATCATGATATCCTTCTGGACCAGCTTTAAGAGTTGGGGATGAATGGGACTGTATTGTGCTGGTTCTCCTCTCCTTCCTCCAGGATTGATTGAGGTCAGTGTTGATGTGGCATGGGGGAGAGAGATCTAGTCCATGGCCCCTACTCTGTGGGATGCACCAGGACTCATTTCTCTCTTCTTTCCTTTTTAACATCTACATCAGGCCACTAGGTGAAGAGCCTTGGTGGTGCAGGCTGTTAAATGCCTAGCACTTAAGTTCCAGCTGCCTGCAATTAGTGCAGGCTTGAATCCCACCAGGCTCAAGGTTGACTCAGCCTTCCATCCTCTCGGGGTAGGTAAATTGAGGACCCAAGATTGTTGGGGGCAAGAAGCTGACTTTGTAAAAATGCCGCTTAGTAATAAGCAGGCATATACAATGGAATGAAGGCTATTGCTGAGCACATTGGGTTGTATCCCAAAAATTGTAAGCCACCCTGAATCTTCGGAGAAGGGCGGCATATAAATGTAATTAAAAAAAAAGTGAGTGAGGTATCTTCAATATAGTGATGATACCCAGTTTTATATCTCCATTCAAATACTTCTTAACTTGGAGAGGCAAGGTTTTCTTTTCCAGGATTCCCCTTCATGCGGATTGCCCTTCAAGAAGACTTAATTCTCTGCATTCTTCTTATTTTGCCTACATTTGATTACCATTTCAATAAATCTGCTCAGAAAAGATGTTAAGCTGAAAGCCGTTAATCTTCCAGATTTCTCCTTATTAAAACTTGGTGTTACATTGGCTACCTTCCAGTCCTTGGGTGCTAAACTTGATTTGAGTAGTGAGTTACATTTTTTTTTCCTTAAGAAGTCAGCAATTGGAGTTATTTAGGAACTCTTGAATCAACCCTAGGGGGATTTGAGGGTTTCTTCCTCGTGGTCTTTCAAGATGTTCTGGAATATTTTCTTTTCTTACTTCAACTAGCAATTCCTTTCTCAAGAAAGTTAACACTGACCCAGGCCATAAATTCTATAATAAAGACAGGTGCAAGGAATTCGTTCAGTTGCTCCATAAGCTCCATATCCTGCTTCATTATCTTTTTTGCTGCTTGTCATTTCTCAGTCCACCCTATGAAAAAACACACAGTGAACTGGGGATGAGGCTGTTCAGGAGAAGTTAACCCTGACCAAAATCCCTGCCAGTTTGGAGAGGAGAAACAAACACTTCAACAGGGTTATACTTTCTGGGAAGGAGGATTAAAGCACTTTTCCTCCTCTTTCTAGGCTTCCCAAGCAAATTCTTCAGGAAGCCCTATGTGGCTCACATGACATGCAGTTTGCCTGTCCCATGTGCATAGGATTATAGGCCAATTATATGAATTCCTGGAAGGCAAACTTACCACGTATCCTCTATTTCCCTTTTTGTCTCTTGTGCTGACCTCTGTTGGGTTGTTAGATGCTTTATTTGTCATGGGTGACTTCCTCCTTCAGACCTCTTTAATTTTAGCTCGTGTTGGCAAAGCCCATTTATATTTCCCCTTCTCCTGTTTAACTGCATTTCTAAACTTTGTCTAACTGCAAACAGGCAATGCTTTACATGCATGGGTTGTCATTGGAATAACCTGATTACAAATGTGACGTTCATGTTTAATATTCCCTTTTGAAAAGAGCAACAAACTTGCAATTGGCAATATTTATCTGAGTAGAACATGGAGTTACGCTGAGTGGAAGCCTCAGGCAATAGCTTCCATTCCGTGGCTTGTTAAAAGGAGGGATCGAATTGCATTATCACTCCAGAAGAAAAGAGAAGACTAACCAGCACTATCAATGGTTTGAAGCTCCAAATGATGGGAATATTTTTTTTTGTCCCTCTACCCCTCCATGGTTGGGAACACAATGTCTGGATACCACACTTCATGTGGGCCTCCAGTGGTGCCCAACAGAAGTGCTTTTATGCCCTAAGGATACGGTAGAGAATAGAAATCATCATCCTTGATTTTAGCTCAGCTGCTTCTTTTCTACATAGATTTATTGTCTACAATTGCCCATCAGGCACATAAAAAAACAAAACAAAACTTCACCCGCTCTCCTTTTCCTATGCTTCTCTTTAGGCTTTTTCGTCTCAGCTTTGTTCTTTCCACTTGGTGAAATAAACAGCAAGATTGATCTTACACCCTGCATGTTGGTTTGTCCCAATTGTTGATCAATAGACCTGGGCTGGGAATGCAAAGGCTGGAAGAGAAGGGCAGAGCTGCAATTCACTTTGTGTCCTTTTTGCCTTTTAGTGTGCACTGGGATGTTGCTAATCTGAAGGGAGCAACTGTAGCTGCCAACTGACATGCAAATTAATAATGAAGTATTCAGTCTCATATTAGCTCAGCACAACTAACCATCTTTAGAAGTACCAGAGCCAAAAAAAAGGGGGAGGAAAGGTGATAGGGAATGTGTGTGGTTGCAAAATCTTTTTTTTTTTTTAAAAAAAATGGGGATTGAATGGAGAATATGCATCTCTAGGTTACTAGTGGTTCCCTTCCCCACAGAACTTTTTTACTTGGGGAAAGAGATTGTTCTAGAAAATGGAATGATCACTACAATTGTCATTAAATAGCCTTGGTGGTGCAGGCTGTTAATAGCCTAGCACTTAGTTCCAGCTGCCTGTAATTATTGCAGGCTCGAATCCCACCAGGCTCAAGGTTGACTCAGCCTTCCATCCTCTCAGGGTAGGTAAACTGAGGACCCAAGATTGTTGGGGGCAATAAGCTGACTTTGTAAAAAAATGCCGCTTAGTAATAAGCAGGCATATACAATGGAATGAAGGCTATTGCTGAGCACATTGGGTTGTGCTCCAAACATTGTAAGCCACCCTGAGTCTCTGGAGAAGGGCGGGATATAAGTATGAATAAAAAAATAAAATAAAATAAATCATGACAGAAAAAGGCAAAATCAGACTTCTAAGGAATTTTAAGTTTCATTTCCCCTATCTTATGCTTAGAGAATAAATCAATAGTTACATAAGTTGGATTTATCTTTGAATCGGTATTTTGGAGAGTAGCCCCATACATATTTATATGAAAGCCAGCCCTATTAGGCTCAGATTTAATGTTTTGTGACTATGTCTTTTTAATGATGTCTTGCAGGATTTTGATGATATTGTGAAATATATTAAAATAGGTTCCCCCATCTCTTAAAAGAAATTAAAAGATGGAAATTCAGAAAGCATTATTTGTTATTTATATCTCAGCATTATGCATGTATAATGCTTTAGGTGGCCTCAGCATGTTGCATTTTTGTTATATCTGCCCTATCCTTCTGTACTCCTCCATCCTCATTAGGTTGATATGTCTTCATCCTTTCTTACCAAATGCAGCAAGAATGTTGTACAGTAAAGCAACTTAAGAACAGGATGCTTGACGGTCTTTGCCATTTGAGATGTGATAGACCAGAGTCAAACTCGCATCACCACAGTGTTGTCATGTGAGGTACCTGTTATGTATGTAGGTTTGAATGTTATTGGTTTAGTTTGAATTGTTCTTGTAAAATGTCAAATATGATTGGTTTAAAAAGTGCAGGAAAACCCTGCACTCTGATTGGTTGGCAACTACAGCTGCTGGCTATAAGTAGCAGCCGTAGCCCAGCCAAGTGGGGTCCATTCGAGCTGTAGTCACTAAATAAACTCTTCACTGAAGCTCTTCGCGTCTGACTCTTCATGCAAACTTAACAGTACCAATACTCCCCCCTTTGTTAAACCATGCATGGGCATGGCCAGCACATGACACATCTGGCTCATGGGCAGCGAGTTTGACAGCACTGTGATAGACTGTTCAGCTCATCAGAACACTTATGCCTAGTTGCTGGAAATATCAGTGTCATCTTGCAATTACTGGGGACAGGCTTTCTCAGTGGGGACACCTGAACACTGGAATGTCCAACTCCAAAATTCAAAAGAGACTATTCAATTAATTAATCTAAGTAATTAATCTATGACAATTACCATAGTCAGGGACCTGGAGCAGGCAAAGCTGGGGAATATGGGCTTTAGTGCTTTTTTTCAAAACTCATTCTCAAGGTGGTCAAACTCACTGTTTTGCCGAACAGTGTAAACACACCTACACAAGAAAAGGAAGAGCTAGTAGTGATGGATAGCTAAATCCTTTTGTAGTTCCGTACAGGGACTCCACAACTTACAACCATTTGTTTAACAACTGTCTGAAGTTACAACAGAGCTGAAAAAAAGTGACTTGCGACTGGTTCTTTCACTTAGAATCGTTGCAGCAACTGTATGGTCACATGATCAAAATTTGGGTGCTTGGCAACCAGCATGTATTTATGATGGTTGCAGCATACCATGGTCATGTGATCACCATTTGTAACCTTCACAGGGAGCTATCAACATGCAAAGTCAGTTGGGGGAAGCTGAATTTGCTTATTGACTGCAGCAGCAGCAGCAGCAAAAAAAAGGTGTAAAATTGGGCACAACTCATTTAACAATTGCATTGCTTAGCGATGGAATTTCCAGTCCCAATTGTGGTCGTAACTCAAGGACTATCTGTACAGTCCTGTTTTCTTGGACTTTATTATAATTCATCTGAAACATTTCAGGATAAAGGACATTTCTGGATAAACCAGAATAAGTTGCCTGTTAAAGATCTATTGTTGAATGTTTTTCCTGTCTGAATGTTGGATGAATGATTCTGTTTATTTCCCTCCCTCCCTCCACCACAATGAATATTTTCAATGCTTAGTATGTACTGTAGTTTTGACTATTGCACTTTAATACTTTTTCTATAAATTGTAGGTGTATGGGAAACATCACAGAATTACATTAAGTACATAAATGTTAAAACATTGGAGTTGAAACCTGGTTTCATTGAATTGATTAGAGGAAATTATCTCCAATCTTCTCACTGCTTTGCATTGGAGTTTTGTCTTTTTCAAAAGCAGGACTGTGAAAATTATAACCTGTTCCTGCCTGCTGGACACCCTGATCAACGGTGTTCAGCCTAGTCCCAGAAGCCAACAATTATATACCCAAATACTAATTCTAATAATTACTAATATTTTGTGCCTTTATATTTCTCTTTCCCTCCCCTTCTCCTTTATCTCCTTCTTACTCCCATTTTTTTTCCACCTAAGGGAAAATAACTGAGTCTATAATTTTCATTCTTTCTTGGAGAGAATATTCTTTTATTTCTCTTTTTAAATCTCTGAAGCATTCTGACAAAACAGGAAGAGTGAAAAGTAAAGAAAAGAAAAACAGGTTGTGTTGCATTGTAGTTTCAGCTACAGATGTTCCCCCCAAGTTCATGGACAGATTAGATTTGGGTTTCATGATTTGGCTTGAATGAAAGAAAGCAGCACAGAGATTAAAGAATTTAATCCTTTTCCATGGGTCTCTCCGGAGTGACTCTGTAGCTCGTTGCTCATTGTGTGCTTATAACACTCTCCTGGTTGTCAGGAGAATAATATGTGAGCCCATACAAAATAAAGCCTAAGTCTAGTCCAAGAGAAAAGGCCCAGCTTTGAGATCTGTTTGGTCCTTATTTGCCAGCAGAGGCATAGCTGAAGCAATGAAAATATTGAGATAGAGATAGAGGCCTGTTAATAAAAAGCACTTTTAAGGTTCATTGATTTTATGCTAAATTCTCTCCCATGGAAAATAATGGGATTTGGAAATACTCAACACTGGGCAATCATCCACTTAGGTTATGGTAAACTCTGAACTTAATGGTCCACCATTCTGATTTAGGTATAATTTGTGACTCTTATTAGGACGCTTCCATATGGAAAACTAGAAATATGGTGTGACTGCAGACCCTGTGTGATCAAACAGGGTTGGCTGGTTTTGCGAGCTGATTCTTTATTTTTTTTTCTGGATCCACAGTAATTTATTTGAAACTGGAACAAAACTGGTGTTTTCTTTGCAATGTTACAGCTTTGCTGAGTTTCTAGCTGGATTCTTTCCATTCTGTAGGAAACTCTTGCTTCACTTTGCCTCCTGGGCTTTACCCTTTCTTACAGGCCTTTCAAAGAAAAAGAGGACTTGAAGCAGAGGTGGCATTCAGCAGGTTCTGACCAGTTCTGGAGAACGGGTAGTGGAAATTTTGAGTAGTTTGGAGAACCGGCAAATATCACTTCTGACTGGAGATTTTACAGTATCTTTCCACTGCCACGCCCACCAAGCCACGCCCACAGAACCGGTAGTAAAAATTTTTGAATCCCACCACTGGCTTTGAAGCCTTCCCCATTCTCTGTTTTAAGATTTTTGGATTTTAGTTTTTTTTTTCTCTTTTTGCCTAGGTCCAGGCAAATTTACCTAGCATGAAGGACATATTCAACAATTTTATTTCATTCATTCATTCATTCATTCATTCATTCATTCATTCATTCATTTATTGGATTTCTATGCCGCCCCATCTCCCGAGGGACTTGGGGCAGCGTACAATCATAAAAACAATAAATACTTTACAATTTAAAAAGAGATTAAACAAGAAACCCAATAATCCGAATTAAAATAGCACTATTCATAAAACCTGCATCCTCTTCCTCAATCCAGGTCGGTGAGTTGGAACAACCATGTTTTCAGGCCCTGCCGGAAGGACCGGAGGTCAGGAGCCACCCGAAGCTCCAGGGGCAGCTGGTTCCATAGGGTGGGTGCTCCCACAGAGAAGGCCCTATCCTTGGGGGTCGCCAGCCAACATTGTCTGGCCGACGGCACCCCAAGGAGGTCCTGTCTGTGAGAGCGCACGGGATTTGGGAAGCCATTATTGGCAGCAGGGTCTCCCTCAAGTACCCCAGTCCTAAGCCATGTAGGGCTTTATAGGTCAATACCAGCACCTTGAATCTCATTTCCCTTTTGAATGGAGGAGGGGTGAAAGAACTTCTGTATCTTTGCTTTTGTGATGATTTAATTGATTTACTGCTATTGAATTAGGACAGTTCCATTGATAGTTCCAAATGTATGTTGACTATATAGAATGATTATGCCAATACTCGAAGGTAATCTGAAGTCTCTCATACATCTCACATGGTTGATGTTGTGGGATAAAAGGAAGGGGTCATCACCATGTCAAGCCACCTTGGGTTCATGGAGAAAGGGGGAGCCTACATCTAACAAACATTATTTATTTTGAAAGTTTGGGATTCCGTCCATTATATTCATCCTCTGGTGGCACACATACCATTGTATGAAAGAATCTCTCTCCATTGGTCCCAATCTGCCAATCAGATCTACTGAAAAGGATACCAGTATACTCTAATAGTGATTTGAAAAGTAAAGGAATAAAGAAAGTGAAAGTAAACTCATGCATCTCTGCAGATAATTCATATCCTTAATCCCATGACTGAATGTTTCACCATATAAATACAATTGTCTGATACAGCTAATGGTTTGGGGGGTTTTTTGGTAGTAAAAAAATCAATCTGTGAAGTTATTTATGCAGACTTAAGTAGCACAGTTTCAACTCAAACTGACTCATACCTGGATACATTAGAAATCCCAGGACGCTGAGATTTGAAACAAGAAATTTATTTATTTATTTTATTTTATTTTATTGGATTTATATGCCTCCCTATCTCCGGGGGGACTCAGGGTGGCTGACACAGAAATATATATACAATAAATACAAAATTTATCAAATTAATTTTAATCCAATTATAATAATATCAAATTAAAATACCCTTAAATTAAAATTCCCAACCCTGCTCAGTCCAGGCCGGCCTGTGCAAACAGCCAAGATCATGGCGGAAGGAGCGCAGGTCTGGGGCCAAACACAGCTCCAGGAGTAGCTGGTTCCAAAGGGTGGGCGCACCCACAAAGAAGGCCCTCCCCCGGGGGACCGCCAACCGACATTGTCTGGCCGACGGCACCCCCAGGAGGGCCTGCCTGTGGGAGCGTACTGGGCGATTGGACCTCGATGCTGGTAGGAGGCGCTCCTGCAAGTACCCCGGGTAAAATTCTCAGGTAAAATTTCACAGCTTCCCTAGGTAGTCTTAAATAGGAGTCAAGTTTGGGTTGTTTTGGCTGCAATATTGGGATTAACATATTCAGCATGTTTGCTTTTACAACAGTGAGCTGTCAAAAGTTACTAAGACTCAGGTGGCATGTAAGTTCAATAATAAATTATCATTATTACTATTTGAATTCTGCTTCCAAAGCTGCCAAGCAGCATATTTCTGTCCAATCTTCCTATTCCTTAGTGGTTTTGTTCCCATGACATGAACAACCCTGTCATGCCAATGGTGTACTAGCAGCATACCATTAGAGATGGCTGGATGAATGCTGCATCAGCCATTTTGGCAGTCCTCCTAGCAATTGCAAAACAGGTGGGATGATGATCATTTTCCAAGCCATTTCCTTTTTATCCTCCCCTCCCCCTGCAGAGAATTAAAACAACAACAACAACTAGAATCTGCACCACAGCAGACAAAATCCTTATTAAAACAGGAGCTCACCTTTCATTTATTTCTTCTGATTTTTACCTTCTCCGCTGGCAGCTTGAAGATGGTTGAAAAATGGAATAGTTGTAGAGAGGCCTAAAAAGGCCAGTTTAAAGGTACCTTTCAGAAGACGCAGTGGTGGGATTCAAATTTATTTACTACCGGTTCTGTGGGCCTGGCTTGGTGGGTGTGGCAGGGGAAGGATACTGTAAAATCTCCATTACCACCCCCACTCCTGGGGAAGGTTACTGCAAAATCCCATTCCCTCCCCACCCCACTAATCTGCTTTCCAGCTCTGTTCTCCTGTGCAGGACAACAAAAGAAGACCCAGCCAATCAGCTGGGACTCGGGAGGCAGAGAATAGATGGGGGCGGGGCCAGTCAGAGGTGGTATTTGCTGGTTCTCTGAACTACTCAAAATTTCTGCTACCAGTTCTCCAGAACTGGTCAGAACCTGCTGAATACCACCTCTGCAGAAGAGGTAAGAATTGGTTGGAGTCTAAGGTCAATAGTTCCCACAAGTTAACTGACTGAATGGAGTTCATTTAACTCCAAGGATAACTGACCACTATTATTATTTTATTAGACTTGTATGCCGCCCTCTCTCCCTAAGGACTCAGGGTGGCTAACAATATAAAATCCATACAAATTTACAATAAAAAAGAATTAAACTAATTACAAGCCTAAACAATTAAAAGTCAATTAAAAATTTAAACCCCCTAAAAGGCAAACCCACCCCCCTTACTTAGTCCAGACCAGCCTGTTCAAAGAGCCAGGTCTTAAGGTCATGGCGGAAGGAGCGGAGATCGGGGGCCAAACGAAGGCCCAAGGGAAGTTGGTTCCAAAGGGCGGGCGCTCCCACAGAGAAGGCCCTACCCCTGGGGACCACCAACCGACAGTGTCTGGTCAACGGTATCCCAAGGAGGCCCTGTCTGTGGGAGTGTACCGGGCAATTGGAATGCTATGCTGGCAGGAGATGCTCCTGCAAGTACCCTGGACCCAAGCCATGTAGGACTTTTTAAGTTGTCACCAACACCTTGAATCTGAGGGGTAAATTTAAATCCCTAGATATCCTGCTATTCCTGGGCTAGAGTAGATGAGAGGTTTTACAGGAGGTGATTCAAGGATGCAACACTTGATAAGTAATTTTCTGGCTACAACTAGAAAAGTGGTTAAAGAAGAAATCCATCGAATGCCAAGTATTAAATGCAGTCCCTATTTATAGTAGAAATGAGATCCAATTCTTTGTGCCTCTTTCTCCCTCCTGTATGACATGCTAGGCTGACACTATTAGGAGGAATAGGGCCCCAGCTATGATAACAATTCAGTCTGGTCTCTGATCTTAACTGGGTCATCTAACTCCTTTTTAGTGTTTCCTTGGCAGACTCCATTGAGCATGTCATGGGAAGGGTATTTTCTGGAGGAGCAAGAGCCTGTTAGATGGCAGATTTACTGAATGCATGAATAGTGTGGAAAATTTGTTCTTAAACTAAGTCAGAACATATTTTGAGGGCTTCTAATGATAGTCTTTCCTTGAAAGCAAGCACTTCAAGCATTATAATTACAGGTCATCCTTGACTTATGACCACAACTGAGCTCAAAACTTTTGTTGCTAAGTGAAACATTTGGTAAGTAAATTTTAGCCCCTTTTACAACCTTTCTTGCCACAGTTGTTAAGTGAATCACTGCACTTAGTAACATGGTTGTTCAATGAATCTGGTTTTCCCATTGACTTGCTTATTAGAAAGTGGCAAAAGATAATCACGTGATCCTGGGACAGAGCAGCCATCATAAATATGAACTAATTGCCAAGCATCTACATTTTGATCATGTAATCATGGGGATGGTGCAACTGTTGTAAGTGTGAAAAATGGTCATTGGTCACTTTCTTCCCATGTCATTGTAACTTTGAAGGGTCACTAAGTAATCTGTTGTAAGTTGAGGACTACCTGTATTTTACTAGAATCCCATTTCTAAGGCTATTGCCCTCTAATTCAATCTGACTGACTTGTATTTCCCATCTGGATTTCTTACCCTGCCTCCTTTGCTCAGTGAACTGTGTGACTTTTTTGGAACCAAGATCCTGCATTTGCTGGATGTACAGAGAAGGATTTTTAAAGCAAGCTCAGGAAGAATGGAGTTGAAATCTTGCACAAAGCCGGGAGACAATCTACCTGAGAAGATGAAGCAATAGATTTTCCAGTTTAAGTAGACATTTTCCATTTCTCACTGAGAGGTAAAAGCAATGGAGGGGACAGGATGTCCCATTTACCTGACATTTCTTGCAGCCATAATAGTTAAACAAGAGCCTTGGTGGTGCAGGCTGTTAAACACCTAGCACTTAGCTCCAGCTGCCTGCAATTAGTGCAGGCTCGAATCCCACCAGGCTCAAGGTTGACTCAGCCTTCCATTCTCTCGGGGTAGGTAAATTGAGGACCCAAGATTGTTGGGGGCAATAAGCTGACTTTGTAAAAAGGTCACTTGGGAGGGCCAAAAAAAGCCCTAGTAATAATAAGCAGGCATATACAAGAGAATGAAGGCTATTGGTGAGCACATTGGGTTGTGCTCCAAAGATTGTAAGCCACCCTGAGTCTCCAGAGAAGGGCGGCATATAAATGTGGATTAAAAAAAACACACTCTATTCTCTGTCTGGGGGTGAAATGAGAACTTGGGCCTTTAATGTCCAGTCAGACACTTGGTTGTTTTCTTAAGCTTCAAGTAAAATTATGATGATGAAACTATATTAAAGTACAATACACAAGTTTATGGTCTGTGGATTACTAGCAACATTATCTGATTATTTCATGTGGCCCCTATAATCCTGTAATTGTTTGCCACTGCATTTCAGCAGTTAAGGCTTGTTGTTGAATTTTGATAGAGCAGTTTTTGGTAGCAAAGTAGACAAGCAAAGGAAAAAATTCCAAAAAGGAAGAAAGAGAAGATGAATTGTGTTCTATAACATGAAATAATCTCTTCTCTTCAAGTGACTATTTTCTTCACAGGTACCTAGTACACATTACATTTTCGTGCAGACCTTAGATGGAAGGAAAAAGGAGGAAGCATATAAAAATTGCTCATCCTTGTTTTAAAATCATGAATTTGACTTCAGGAAAGGGAAGAAAGATTCTTGGTGATAGGAAAGCTAGAAATGTTGCTGTGGTAGGATTCTTGCAAATATTTATCTCCCTGAAATCCTGGTGAGTTTTTAAACAGCAGATACAGATCTATGTATGGAGAATTGCAATGTTGCTAAAGAAACAGCTTATTTATAACTGTTGGTGCAGTTTGAGATATAACAATAAAAGAAACCTGATTCAATCCAAACATTGATATGAGATTGTCATCTCAAAAACCACAATGAGATCTACAGTATCTATCTATCTATCTATCTATCTATCTATCTATCTATCTATCTATCTATCTATCTATCTATCATCTGTCTCAAAACAGATAGGTAGGATTTTTTAAATTTCCCATCCTATTAGCATGATGAGTATAGACTTACATGGAACTAAAACCATAAATTATCAAATCACAGCTCAAATTTCTTTCCAACTTTAGCCATTGTATGAAAGTATGGGCATGCTGGTTATTTGCTATTATTTTATTTGCTGATTTAAGCACATTCATATGGTGATGATGTACACAAGTGACTCTGGGTGGAAAAAAGAGTAAAATCACAATTACACAAACTAGTTAAATAAGATCTGTCTGAATAAAAATCAGCAATGGGATCTTGATAAAACATGTATCCTTAAATGAACTGCACCACTTGAGCTCCATCAATATCCTGGCCTCAGCATCTGGTGCAAAAGTCAGGTCTGCACTGCTTTCTTGAAGGCCAAGAGAGTTGGGGGCCATCCATATATCTGGATGGAAGATGTTCCATAAAGCTGGTGTTGCAACAGAGAAAGCACACTTCCAAGCCACTGCCACATAGTACTTTATCACTAAGTCGACCCAGAACAGAGGTCTCCAAACTTGGCAACTTTAAGACTTGTGGACTTCAACTCTCAGAATTCCTCAGTCAGAATTCTGGGAGTTGAAGTCCACAAGTCTTAAAGTTGCCAAGTTTGGGGACCTCTGATCCAGAGTACGCCCACTTGCTAGATCTAATGAAATGGATAGGCAGTCAAATCATTGGGGATAGGCAGTCCCACAAATAACTTGGTCATGTAGGGCTTTCCTTCCTTACATCAAGGAATCGGCCTTTCATGAGAACTTTCCTCAAATTCAGTTATGTGAATTTGGTAACAATGTGTTAATGTCATTATCTACCTGTTTATCACTCCTTAAGTTTCTTATTGTAAAAAGTAATTAAAATAGTAAGGAATTTATTTGAGCAATGTTTTTAAGGATCGCTATAAGGTTTTGTTGCTTATAAATAAGTTGATTCTAACTTTATAAAAATTTGCTTATATGGTTTTGGTTCCTTCTAATAACCATACCACAAAATGTGAATAGTTTATTTAAACAAATAGCCTTAGTTCTTTTATAAATACACAAGAAAAAAGCCATACGTCATTTCACATTTATTTTATAGAACAGGAGTGTCAAACTCAATTTCACTGAAGGCCGCATCAGGGTTGTGTTTGACCTCAGGGGGCTGGGGAGGGCGTGGTCAGGGTGGGCATGCCCAGCTCTATGTCACTCATGTCAGGGGCACCTGAGTGCTCTGTCAGCAAAAATGACAGAGGGTTGCAGGAGGCCCTCCCAAGCTTCATTTTCGCTGGCAGAGGCACAGCGGGCCAATCCTTCCCTGTTCCCATGGCTGCCCTGTGGGTCAGATCTAAATACCCCATGGGCTGGATCCATGCCGTGGGCCTTGAGTTTGACACCCTTGTTATAGAATGACAGTAAACTCTGAATTTAGTCCATGTTGACTAAAAATCATAGAAGAAACATTTCTCAGCATACCTAGGAAGCATCAGGAATGGTCAAAATTAGGGGTTTTTCCCCCCTCTATAACCTTCTTTAATAAAATGTTGTTTAAAAGTTTTTTTTAATAAAACTTAGAAAGAACACAGTTATTTTTTAAAGGAGTATATGTTGCAATGAACTCATAGTTTTGTCAAGTTTTTTTCCTTAATTTCGGTATCAAAATATCAATAGTCAATATCAAAATTTATGATGCCTAAGGTTAAATAAATCAGAATATTGACCTGATTGTAAGTCAATAGTAGGTTAATATATTTTTAAAGGTATTTTGTATTCATTTTTCATAATAGAGCCCATACTGCTAGTCAGTACTCATATTCTTCCTTCCTTCCTCATATTTAGTTTGTCATTTATTGATGAATATTATACCAATAGGCATCATATAACAATCAAGCAGAAAACAATACTGCAATAAAGGAACTACCAAGGACGAAGACACAACACCTGTCAGCTATGGAATTCATCGCTGCCACATAGTTGGAGAAAGTGAGAGGGGGGTGATGTTAATTGAGTAGCTCTTAGTAGACAAAACATAATTATTTTGATAGTTCAAGGTTACAGAGTGTGGCGCAGAAAGAATTAGAACTTACTTTGGGATTGGTTCATGTGATGTGGTGATGAGGGAAAAGAGGATGGTTTGTAGGTTGGGACTTTGTGGGGAAGTCGAGAAGCTTTTAGTTCCGGAATTCCACAGAATGTTCCAGGTGCTATTCTAATAAAAGTACTTTGAGATGACGTATGTCTTGGAGTTACTGACAGGAATGGATTTTCCCTGGAATGCTGATAACACACATACCCCAGCCAACACTGGCAGGGCAAACTTCTGTATATAAATAGGGAGCAAATCAGAGGTGGGTATTCAGCAGGTTCTGACCAGTTCTGGAAAACTGGTAGTGGAAATTTTGAGTATTTCAGAGAACCGGCAAATACCAGCTCTGACTGGCCTCCACCCATATCTATTCTCTGCCTCCTGAGTCCCAGCTGATCATCTGGGTCTTCTTTTGTTGTCCTTCACAAGAGAATGGCACTGGAAAGCAGGTTAGTGGGATGGGGAGGGAATGGGGATTTTACAGTATCCTTCCTCTGCCACACCCACCAAGCCATCCCCTCAGAACCGGTAGTAAAAAATTTTGAATCCCACCATTGGAGCAAATCTCAGACTCACTAGCACTGATGATGCTACGTAGTCCAGTAATGAAATGTCTTCAAGCAAACAACCAAGTTCAGAGAGCACCAAAGACTCTACAATTGAGCCCTGAGCTACAGATATTTTCTTCTACTGGAAACATCATGTTGTTCATGAATAACAAATAAGAATATCCAATCGTTAAGTATTGCTCCATTATAGGGACTGAACTGCGTCACTTCCACAATCAACTTGATCTGAGTTGTGGAGGGAAAAATGCTCCTTTCAACTGGTAATGTAAGAATGTCTAGCTTCATTTTTTTATTTCTGTAGCTTCCACTTCAAAAGCAAGTTCACTTTCTCTTTCCTCCCCTCCCCCTCTCCCCCCCTACACACACAAAGAACTCTATTTTCTGTTACATAAAACTTTAAAAGTTATGCAATTTAACTGACTAAAAATAGATTTGTACATTTTCCTTTCAGAAAATTTTAAATTTCCATCTGTGTAGTCAAGCGAAGAGGGAATCTTGCCTGAGGAGGAGATTCAGGGAGGAGTGAACAAAGGTGCATATATTTCATCTACATGATTTCAGATTTGTATTTCAACAAAGAGTTCAGCTCTTAGTCAAATCTGCAATGTGTGATGCTGTTTTGCAATAACAACACCACAGTTTCATCTATTGCGCTTTGCTAGATTTTACAATCAAACCTTTAGGTAAGGGTTTTGTCTGCAACAATTTCAGCTTGTAAAGTTTTGCAGCCTTGCCTTATGGATGATCAGAGTAGGATGAGAGTTATTATCCCACCTCTTCAGGAATCTGAACTGCTGTGAATTTTTGCAGTCACAATTGGGCAATTAAGACTTTTCATGCACCTTGGAAAACAGCAGTTGACCTATTTTGCCCATGAGAACAATTAGCCAATATGTTGTCTCAGTTGATTCAAACCAAGCATTAGCTCATCAAAATTCATTCTTTGTTCTGTAGCATGAAGGAGAAAAATGCCATACAAACAGAAGATGTAGAGGAGGAAGTAGAAAAGAGGAAGGGTTGGAGCAACAATGCAGTACATTGTTTGAACTGATTTGGCAAGAAGATGAGGGGACAGGTGGAATTGAAGTAGCTTGCAGCTCTTTATTTATGAAAATAATTCCACCCAAAATCTCAGCCCTGCTTCCCTCAAACACTATATCAGAAATGTACTGTAAGTTGTGGAGTTCCAGCTTCCCCTTTGAGAGAACATCTAGGATAGGTGGTGAGCTTTTAAGGGTGCATGTCATGGCAAATAAAATATTTTATGGCTCATTGTCTTAAATGTTCTGATTGGGAATCATAGGAGTCCAATACACCTGTAAGACACTACTTTGGGTAGATTGAATTCTGAGTAAATTATGGCCTACACCAGGGGTCCCTTAGCCCTGGGCTGCCGCCCATTACTGTGCTGTGGTCTATTCAGGATTGAGCTGCCAAGTGGCTTGCTGGAGCTCACATGGCCCAATTCCTCTCTCTCCCTCTAGCTGCCAGTTGGGCTGCCAAACCATAAAGGTTGGGGACCACTGACCTACATTATGTCACGTACAGAATGCAGCTTGAAAAGACCTAGTCAACTATATGCAATCCAGAGAGCAGAAAACATATTCTCCTCCCAAGATGTGGTCTTATAGAAATAGTGTCCATCAAAAGCTTTTCTTCATCCTCCAGCAATATCATTGGTTGGGTTTTAGTCCCCTGTGATTGATATTAGCCCAATCAAAGAATCCTTCTTCTGGTAAATGCCTAGAGAGGGATTGGTTGTTCTGCATGGTGGGCTGGAGAACAAGCTTGGCCTTCTTTTCTTTTCATCATCATCAGAGGTGGTATTCAGCATGTTCTGACCAGTTCTGGAGAACCGGTAGTGGAAATTTTGAGTAGCTTGGAGAACCGGCAAATACCATCTCTGATTGGAGATTTTACAGTATCCTTCCCCTGCCACGCCCACCAAGCCATGCCCACAGAACCAGTAGTAAAAATTTTTTTGAATCGCACCACTGATCATCATCTAATGCTTATTACTTGGAATATTTATCCATTATGGAATAACAATAAGATCCATATTAAATTTATATTTCACCGACAAAAAAATAAAGGGAGACTAGTATAGATCTATTTCAAGCTATTTAGCTCTCATCAGCTAGCCATACCCTTCTGGGATTTGAACCTGGGCTGTTTTGAATCCCAGAATGGTATGGCAAGCTGATGAAAGCTAAATAGCTTGAAATAGATTTATACTAGACTTCCTTTATTTCTTTGTCAGTAAAATATAAATTTAATGCAAAAATAGTTTGCATGAAAGTGACTGAATGTGAAGGCGAAAGGCAAAAACGGAAGCAGTATGCTCCATCCATAATTGGGCAGATCAGGTTGCCCTGATAGACTGGTCCCACCGGAAAGAACCATAATAAGATCCATAGCATAGTCAGAACTCCTGTTGGATGTTCTACTACAAACTGTTACTATAAACTACTGAGAGGATTTGACAATGCATTAACTGTGATTAATAAATAGATTGCCTTTTTTAATAGCAATTGCAATAGCACTTTGACTTATATACTCTACAGCACTCTCTGGGCAGTTTACAATGTCGGCCTATTGCCCCCAACAATCTGGGTCCTCATTTTACTGACCTCGGAAGAATGGAAGGCTGAGTTAACTTTGAGCCCTGTCAGGATCAAACTCCAGGCTGTGGGCAGAGTTATCCTGCAATACTGCATTCTAACCATTGTGCCACAGGACTCTTTAACACGGTGCCCTGAGATATATTGGGATAACATTTCCTAAGTTATATTTGCAAGGTTTGGGGAAACCAAACTGAGAAAGTCCAGCATAAATTATTGCTGGATTGTGAATACTCTCCTTATATAAATAAAGGGGGACTAGTATAGATCAGCCGGGGAAGGGCTGTGCTCGGACTTGCAGTGGTCTGGGGAAGGGGAGGTGAGTGGTTTGGCTAATGTTATCTGGACTGAGTTCGATCCTGTTTCTGAGGATGAAGTGGACAGGATCATGCGGCAGCTGAGTTCCACCACATGTTTATTGGACCCATGCCCTTCCTGGTTGGTTTATGCCTCCAGGGAGGTCACGTGCGGCTGGCTCCGGGCAGTTGTCAACGCTTCATTAAGGGAGGGGCTGTTCCCTGCCGCCTTGAAAGAGGCGGTGGTGAGGCCCCTTCTGAAGAGGCCTGCCCTGGACCCAGCCGTGTTGAACAACTTTCGTCCGGTCTCCAACCTTCGCTTTCTAGCCAAGGTTGTTGAGAGTGTGGTGGCCCAGCAATTGCCACTTTTCCTGGAGGAAGCGGACTACCTGGATTCGTACCAATCAGGCTTCCGACCCGGGTACAGCACGGAGACAGCATTGGTCATGCTGATTGATGATCTCTCTAGGGCTCGGGACAGGGGTTATTCCTCTGTCCTGGTCCTGTTAGATCTCTCAGCGGCCTTCGATACCATCAACCATGGTATCCTGTTGCAGCATCTTGAGTGGTTGGGAGTGGGAGGCACTGTTTTACAGTGGTTCTCCTCCTACCTCTCGGGACATTCGCAAACAGTGTTGGCAGGGGGGCAGAGATCAGCTCCGAGGTCTCTCACTTGTGGGGTACCTCAGGGGTCGGTTCTCTCACCTCTCTTGTTCAACATTTATATGAAGCCACTGGGCGAGGTCATCCATGGTTTCGGGGTGAGTTATCATCAGTATGCTGATGATATGCAGTTATACATTTCCACTCCGGATCACATCAGTGATGCCCTCTCCATGATGTCCCGTTGTTTGGAGGCAGTGCGGATCTGGATGGACAGAAACATGCTTCGACTCAACCCAGCCAAGACAGAGTGGTTGTGCATACCAACATCCCGGTCCAGTTCGGAGGTTCCATCTTTGGTCATGGGTGGGAGGTGTTACCCCCCGTGGACAGGGCACGGAACCTGGGGGTCCTCCTGGACTCACGGCTCAAGTTGGAGGAGCAGGTGGGAGCCGTGGCCAGGGGGGCCTTTGCCCAGGTCCGGCTGGTTCGCCAGTTGCGCCCATATCTGGACCGGGATGCCCTACGTACGATTACTCAGGCCCTCATGGTCTCCCGTCTGGACTACTGCAATGCTCTCTACTTAGGACTGCCCTTGCATACCACTCGGAGGCTTCAACTGGTGCAGAATGCGGCCGCGCGGGTAGTGTTGGGAGCTCCCCGATACTCCCATATTACACCCCTCCTGCGTGACTTGCATTGGCTTCCGGTTGCCCTCCGGGTGAGATTCAAGGTTTTAGTGTTAACATTCAAAGTCCTACATGGCATGGGTCCAGGATATCTTCGAGAACGACTCCTCCCAGTTTCAAGTACCAACCGCCCGGTACAGGCGCATAGACAGGGCCTCCTCAGGGTACCATCCGCGGCTCAATGTCGCTTGGCGGGGACCCGGGGAGAGCCTATTCTGTGGCAGCCCCCACTTTATGGAATCTTCTTCCGCTGGGGCTTCGGCTTGCTCCCGATCTCCGTACCTTCCGCCACGAGTTAAAAACCTGGCTGTTTTTACAATCAGGGCTGTGCTGACTCCTTGGGTTTTTGTTCACTTTAAATTTGGAGGGTTTTAATGTTAATTCGGCTTATTTGGTTTAATATGGTTTTTAGGTAATTTATTGTTGTATTGTTTTTAATTTGTGAGCCGCCCCGAGTCCTTCGGGAGAGGGGGCAGCATATAAGTCGAAATAATAAATAAATAAATTAATTAAATAAATAAAAAAATTTCACTGTCGTTGTCAGCCATCCAGTCATGTCTGAGCCTTGTCCAGTCTGTGGATCAGCACTCCTCTGTCTCACACCATCTCCTTTAGATCTATCATGGTCATCTTGGTGTCATCCTTTATAGTGTTCAGCCAATGAGTACTAGGACGGCCCACTCTCCTTTTTCCACGGATCACCCCCAGCATGATTGATTTTTTTGAGTGAGTCAGCTCTCATGACATGACCAACGTACTACAATCTCTGGAAATCTTGGCTTCAAATGATATTTTTGGTGAAGTTTGGTCTAGGACTTTTGTTACTTTTACAGTCCGTGGGATGTGCAATAGTTGCATCCAATCCCACCGTTGAAAGGCCTCCACCCTTCTCCTATCTGTCTTTTTCAGAGACCAAGTTTCACAGCCATAAATAGCAACTGGAAAAATTATAGCGTTAACATTTTCATAGTTAGTAGCAAACCTTTACCTAGCAGCAACCACTCTTTCAGTTAAAATGATATTGCTTTCTTATCTCTAGATACTTTATATTATCACCTTTTCTACTTCCTAGTCCATCAGTAAATAGTCTGAAGCTGACCTGCATGGATCTTCATTTCTGATGATCTTGAAATGCTGCAAAGGCTACAAAAGATATTCTAGAAAACAATGACCAGCCACTTCTGAATTGTTGCCATGCACTTAGATGGATATGTTTACTACCAAGGCATTGCTAATTTTCAATTAACCAATAATAAGAGTGCAAAAGCATTTTTCATTACTGAAAAATGGGCTTTACCATGGGCTTTCAAACAATGATAGTCCCCTCACTCTCATTTTACCCAAATTGCAATTAGGGCTGTGCAGTGTTTCAGATATGAAGGCAAAACAGTTTTGGAGTACCTGGGGTACTCACATAGTATCTGTCAGTGGTGGGATTCAAATTTTTTTACTACCTGTTCTGTGAGTATGGCTTGATGGGCATGGTGTGGCTTGATGGGCATGGTTTGGTAGGCGTGGCAGTGGAAGGATACTGCAAAATCCCCATTCCCTCCCCACCCCATTAACCTGCTTTCCAGCTCCGTTCTCCTGTGCAGGGCAACAAAAGAAGACCTAGCCGATCAGCTGGGACTCGGGAGGCAGAGAATAGATGGGGGCTGGGCCAGTCAGAGGTGGTATTTGCTGGTTCTCTGAACTACTCAAAATTTCCACTATTGGTTTTTCAGAACTGGTCAGAACCTGCTGAATACCGGCTCTGGTATCTGTCTACAACTTCTTAAAGCAGCTGTGTCTTTTCCATGGATCTTATCTGAGGCTATTGAGTGACATTGATAGCAACTGAGATGCTTATGTGCAGATCATCTTGCTGAGTGCATTCTTTGCACTCAAAAGAATGCAGAGAAAAGAATAATGGAGTAAACAATAAGAACCCATTGAGCACTTGAGGGTGCCCATGGATTGATATTCCAGTTGGATTGAGTCATTGTGTCTCATCTGACAATCCATCCTCTGCTTTCAATCCAAACTTCCTCTATTCTCAGTGTCACAACAGGTGACCAGCAGTATTTATACTGATAGCACTCACAACTTGCCATTCACACACAGGGAGTTCTTTAAATGGGACTCCTCATTTCAAACCAAGTTGCTATAGCTACTTATACCTTATGTAAAACATATTATTTATAGACAGCGGCTATTTCCACAGTGTATCTTTTATTGTGTTCTACATGATGAGTACCCTAATTATATTTTGTGCATATACTTTGTGCTTCATGCAGGAGTACTCAGCTATAACCTTCAAAGAATAATTTGTCAAAATGTTTGGCCCTTTTGATTATCTCCTTTAAACATGTATCCTGAAATTATTTCTGGGCGAATGCTAGAATGCATTTGTGTGAAACAGGCACAGACAAGTTGAACTCAATTGCAGAAATACTGCTCAAGTTCTCACACCCTCCAGGTCAGAACAAAATCCCCTATTAATTAAACAAAAATTATAGCTGAAATAAATCAGTTGGTGAAAGAAACCACTGTGGATTTCATTTCATTTTTTTTTAAGGAAAAGATGATTGCAATAATTAAACATTCTGTGACTGGTGACATTTTAAGATAACTCTTAAAATGCCAACTAACCTAGCTATTTAAAATTGATTCAACAATGAACATCGTGACAGATCCTACAGAGGGCATGAAATAAATGGTGTTGTCTTTAAAATGTTTTTGTCTATCAGGTGCTCTTGCTGGGGCTAAGAGCTCCATAGGGAGAAATTGAGATTCGTGGAAGCGGCTCCCATTTTAATAGTTTAGCAAGTACATTTATTGTTTTGTGGCTACCTCTGGAAGCTCAGTCTGGGAATAGCAGAAGTGCTGCAATGATGGGGCTGCTGGATCTCCCTGCCCTCCCTTTCACCTCCATTTCTCCCTTTCCTTTCCTTTCCTTTTGGTCTTCTTCTAGCTGCCTTTCACCTGGATTAGTTTACTTAACTTGCCTTCTTTCCTGGGGGAGAAAAACCACACGAGTGTATGAATGAGGCAAGCACTTCCGAATAGCGATTCCGATAAGGAAATCTTAAACCATTCTTTCCTTTGATACTTCTCTAACTCAGATCCAAGTTATTTTCCTCTTCAAGGGAAGGTCCAGTAGCAGCCACCTACCCCTGCCAAATATTTCCAAAAGCTTGCTGCATCATTCAGATATCTGATCCTCCTCCCCCTCCCCCACAATTCCAGGGGGGCTGCCTGAAGCAGGAAGCTTCATCTTAGGCAAGTCAGTGCTTGTCTTTACTGCTCCACTTAAAAAAGTGCAATCCCATAAATGTTTACTGAATTGTAAATCCCACCTGATTCTCTGAGGGTTATTGCTTAGCAGAAGGACCATCACTTTAAACTGATAATCCACAAGGCTGAATTGTCTCCCTTTAAAAAGGATAGTGGGAAAGCATAGTTGCATTTAAATTTAATAAAGTATTACGTTTCATCACAAAATCAGCCAGTTGGGTCCTTCCCCAGGACCTGAGCTAGGCAGATGTGGATATTTGATGGTGTAAAAGTCATCGTCGCAGGATGTAAGCTGTTCCGAGTAAAATTGCCTTTTCCGACTGATGGCAAATTTGTCAAATGCCCATGGTGTTCAAGTGGTGCTCCAGTTGTTTTGGGATTGCTCCCAAGGTGCATATTACTATTGGTACTAGCTTTGCTTTCTTTTGCCACAGTCATTCATTTCTATTTGCAGATCTTTGAATTTTGTTATCTTCTCCAGTTCCTTCTCTTCTATTCTGCTGTCTCTAGGTACTGCCATGTCCACTATCCAGACTTCTTTTGTCTTTCTTATTGACAGTTATTAAGTCTAGGGTGTTGCGTGGCAGGTGCCTGTCTGTTTGAATTCTAAGTCCCAGACCCAAAGGTGCTTTTTCAGAAGTAACTGGACTTTCTTGAAGACATTTCACTTCACATCTAAGAAGCTTCTTCAGTTCTGACAGGATAGTGGGGAACGGAAGGATTTATATTCCTTGCAGATGGCTGGTCATTTGCATCCTTTTAGAGGGTCATTGAAGCACTTGGAGGTTTATTTGTGTCCTCAGGGTCACCTGAGTAGTGCTCCTGGTTCCTGTAGTCTGCAATTTTTTTCCCCTCTGGAAATCCATTCCTACTCCCACACCATTCAAAGGGTGTTCATCCCAAATTGTATAGCTAAAAGTCTGTAGAGATTCTCAGTCATCCAAGTCATGGTTGTCCCAAAGGTGCTTATTCTGGAGGCAACTGGACTTTCTGTTTTTTTTTTTCTTTGAAGACATTTTGCTTCTCATCCAAGAAACTTCTTCAGTTCTGACAGGATAGTGGGGAATGGAAGGATTTACAGACTTTTAGCTATACAATTTGGGATGAACACCCATTGAATGGTGTAGGAGTAAGATTGATAGGTGCATTGAGTTATTTGCAAGAAATATCATTTTTCGATAAACTAGGACTGGTGGTACCACAAAGTAGATAAAGTAAAAGAAAATGAAGAAGCTAAATTGTTCTGGGATTTTAGAATTCAGACAAACAAGGGCCTACTGTCAATGTTCCAACTGACAAACCCAAGCAGGCATGGCTGAAGTGATCCAATTTCTTAATGCAAAACTTTATTGAGTACTTCATATCGACAATGATGAGGGCAAAACCAGATCAAACCCATATAGTTAAAATGTTATTCTTTCCTCCCCTCTATTAGACCAGGTCACATTGTCCAATGGAGACTCCTGATACTGCTTTGAGAAGGTCTTTTGGTTCTGGTAAACACCTGCTGAAATGGTGGCATTTACCCCTGACGAGAATAGCAAGAATGTTTAAGAATAAATCTGAAAAATGTTGGAAATGTCATCAGATACCAGGTTCATTTTACCATATGTGGTGGACATGCGTAGAGGTGAAAAGATATTGGACTACAATCTGCACATGGTTGGAAAAAATGACAAAAAGTCATATTGACTTTAAACCAGAGATATTTTTATTGGGTATTTTACCAGAAATATATAGTAGAGAATTGAAATATTTGATTGTAAACGTATTAACAGCAGCCAGAATTGTGTTTGCGAAAAATTGGAAAAATTAGAAAATACCAACGCAGGAGGAAGTCATTACGAAAATAATGGAATGTGCTGAAATGAGTAAATTGACATTTGAAATTAGAGAACAAGAAGATAAACAATATTACAAGATATGGGATTTACTTTATCAATGGTTAGATAAAAAATATGGAAATGATATATCTTAGATAACTTTATAATACAAGGATAATAGAATTATAGAGGATATAACATAAGGATGTATTATTATTGGATGGATTTATGATGGCGTATTGAATGTTATAATATAAATTAATCCAAAATGTTGAATGTCTCGCATAAAATGATGGAATAATAGTTATAGTCAAATAAATGATTAACAATGATAATAATACATATATATACATATACTAGATGGATAATATGAGAATTTATATAAGCTATAAGTGAGGACTATGCAGATGAAGCACTATGACTATGAGATTCAAAGTGCTGGTACTTACCTATAAAGCCCTACATGGCTTAGGGCTGGGGTACCTGCAGGAACATCTCCTGCCAGCATCGAATACCCATTGCCCGGGCCTCCTTGGGGTACTGTCAGCCAAACAATGTCAGCTGGCGGTCCCTAGAGGGAGGGCCTTCTCTGTGGGGGTGTCCACTTTGTGGAACCAGTTTCCCCTGGAGCTACGATTGGCCCCTGACCTCTGCTCCTTCCGCCTAAAGACTTGGTTATTCGAACAAACTGGCCTGGATTGAGGGAGGGGGTTAGTTTTAAATGTCATGTTGATTGGGTTTTAAACACTTTATCTGGTCTAATTAATTTAATTATCTTTTAATTCTTTTAACTTTTATATTGGGTGTTTTTATGTGAGCCGCCCTGAGTCCATCGGGAGATAGGGCGGCATATAAGACCAAATAAATAAATAAATAAATAAATAAATAAACAAATAAAAGACTTGTAACCAACCGACACACTGTATGTAACTGGAAGATGGTTTTATGTTTTGTTTGTCTATGTTTGTTTAAAATAAATTAAAAAAACCACACCTGGTGAAATGTCCTTGGTTCTCACGGCTGGCATCTTGATATCTGGAATTTCAGTTCTATCTCCCCCTTCTCTCCCCCCATAGTTCAATGGCAAGTTGAAAAGCAGTAATAGTTGCAACAGCAAAAGCACCTTTGTCTGGCCAAGGCTTCCCGAGACCATAATTAAGCACACACTTAGTTAAAACAACTCTTGTTTTATTTCAGTGCTGGGAATTATGTTCATTCCCAGCCGGTAATGAGTCCCAAACAGTCCCTTCGAGATAAGCACCCACCTTTCCTTCCTTTGAATTGGTGTCAACAACTAGAGTGCCAAATGAATTATAAAATAACCAACTGAAGTACAAAGTCCCCACAGAGTTTCAAGGATTAATCCGAACAGAACGAACGACTTTGCTTCCTACAAAGGTTTCTTTACCTTTGCACTTCCTTTATACCTTATGGGAGGGGCAATCACCTCCCAAGTCACCCTTTTTGTCTAAGCTGCTCTTGCCTTCTAGCAGCTCTGTGCACACGCACACTGGGAACAGGCTCCCCTTGTTCCTCTGCCTCGCTGCTGCCAGACTTCGGAGGCTCTGGAGTCAGCACACCACTCCCAGATGGTCCTGACCCCATCTCTGCATCAGAGACAAGATCCTCATCTAAGTCCTGTCCAGACTCCCAGACTAGTCCCCATTCTTCTCCACTGTCCGATTCCGCTGCCGTCTGCACAGGCTGCCAGCGAACCACAACACACCTTTTGAAACTTGACACCTGTCACACAATACCCTAGACTTAACAATTGTTGAAAAGAAAGACAAAAACATCTGGATAGTCTATGTTACAACACCTGGAGTCATCAGAATAGAATAGAATAGAATAGAATAGAATAGAAAGAACTGGGAGAAATCACAAAATAGAAAGACCTGCAAATAGAAGTAGAATGACTGTGGCAAAGATAGTACCAAGAATAATAAGCACCTTGGGTGCAATCCCAAAATATCTGCAGCACCACTGGAAAAACATCAGCATTGACAAAGTCACCATCAACCAAAAGCTGAGGTGGTATTCAGCTGACCCGTAGTCTCTCAAAATAACCCCAAACCCAACCTTATCCCGGTCAGTGGGAAAATCCTCAGGCCGAAGGCTCATGTAAAGCTGGCACTGCCCAAAAACATGCTGGAAATTGGGCCAGAGAACCATCAAATTTATCTGGCACTGTCACTGGGCATTTGCGGTGTGGCCGGGCAGCTTGCATCTGTGCCACCCATGCAGTCAAAAGAGCCACTTGCTGGCTTAACTGGGTGTTGTCAGCTCTGAGCTGCTCCATGGTCACCCCACAAAAAGCAGTTCTGATAGTGGAAATTTTGAATAGTTCAGAGAACCAGCAATTTTTTTTAAAAATTCACATTTATATGCCGCCCTTCTCCGGAGACTCAGGGCGGCTTACAATTTTTTGGAGCGCAACCCAATGCGCTCAGCAATAGCCTTCATTCCATTGTATATGCCTGCTTATTACTAAGCGGCATTTTTACAAAGTCAGCTTATTGCCCTCAACAATCTTGGGTCCTCAATTTACCTACCCCGAGAGGATGGAAGGCTGAGTCAACCTCGAGCCTGGTGGGATTCGAGCCTGCACTAATTGCAGGCAGCTGGAACTAAGTGTAAGGCATTTAACAGTCTGCACCACCAAGGCTCTTCCACCTCTAACTGGAGATTTTACAGTATCCTTCCCCTGCCACGCCCACAAAGCCACTCCCACAGAACCGGTAGTAAAAAAATTTGAATCCCACCACTGGTCAAGGGTAGAACAGCTTTACTTGGAACAGCTTATAGCTTGTCACAACATCTTTAACCTTATCAAACAATAATATCTGCTTATCTCAAGTCCTTGGGAAGGATGCAATAGATGGATAAAAATGCTGAATTCAGTTTAAACATCTGGCTGACTGTGTGACAAATCACAATCATGATATCACCTCCAGATGAAAATCTTACATGAAAATCTAGCTAAAGGAGAGTTCTTCTCCTGGCAACTCTTTTAATGTGGAAGATTTATTATTATTTTAACTGACATGAGTTGTAGTTTTATATTTCTTCATGTGTAGCCTAAAATAAAGCAGTCTAGACTCTAAGCTCATCATGACTTTGTCATCAAGAATATAGACACAGTTTACTTTTTTTTTTTACAAGGATACTAAATCAAGGTATTCCCAAGAGTTCCTTAATAAACTTTTTATGTGTTGCAATTTACATAGTAGCTGACTTGTGGAATGACCTAACTCTGAGGTTAATTTGATTCTATTGTATCTTCTTACTCCTTTCTACTATAAACACTTTTTTCTTTACTGTTCCCACTCTCTTTAAAACATTGCCTTTTACTGGTTTTCCTATTGTTACCTGCTTTAATATAGCTTAAGCATTAGAAAAGTCCATTATAATTAATGTCCTATGCTGGTCCCTTCATTGGGCTTATTCCTACTTCGCTGCAAAATCTGGAAAATATTACTGGGGGATGGGGGAGTTGTCTTTGAATGGCTGAGTCATTTTCATGCAATTTTCCTCCAACTACATTTTCTCCTACTTTTAAATACGATTTCCAGTTGTTGATGTTGCTAAATCATGAACACGTTGACCTAGTCCTCAACTAGTTTTGGAGAAAAGGAATTTCTGCAGCTCTGTCCTGGATTCTTGCTTATCTACTAACAGCACATTGTTGTATGGAAGCATAACCTTTGTTTGGAGATGAGGTACAGCAGTTTTTAAAGTAAAATGATATAGAAAAGGACTGTGAATTGGAGGCATTAAAGAGATAAGCTTGTGTCATCAGCATTCTGGAGCAGATCTGTGCAGACAGCTAGAAGTTCTTTGAATTCAAGATCCTATTATTAACAGAGGGATAGCTTGCCTGTTCAGCTGTGTAAGCAGTTGTTATAGAAACATTTAAGATGCCTGTGGATGTCTATTTAACTTATATGAATGCAGAACTGCGGCTAAAGTCCAAAGGAACTTTGCATTTCTTAAACACACATTCCAGGTGATACCGAGAACAGATTTTATTTTGGGAGGGGGAGAAGGGTAGAAAATCTTTCATGCTTTCATGCCACCAGTAATAATCATAAAAACCAAGAACATCCCCTAAGCAACTGCTGTACAATTCTGCTCAGCTTTCTTATTTGAGGAATATCTAGCCAAACATAACAGCTTCTAAGTTCTGTTGTGTTAAATGGAAGAAATAGGCATATGTTAAGTTTCCTCTATCCATATGTGGAAACAATTATAAAAGGCATAAAAGAGACAAAAGTTTCACCGGTTCATGGCTTCACAGTTTAATAAGATGTTCACTTGTCTTGTCATGAGACAAAAATCTAAATTTAAAAGTAAGAGGAATAACAATTGATACAATGCTTGTGCTAGACATCTGGTAAGAAGAACCTGTTTGCTTAAAAAAAACATATGCAATCATTTTTACTGGTATACACACTGTAAACTTAACAGCCCTTTCTTCGCAGCTGGAATTGGTATCCACCTGCTTGCAGGCACAAGTCTGCCTTTCCAGTTTGTTGACCTCAGATTCCACATTCCACTGGCCTTTTTATAGCAGGGAGGCAAACCCAAGTGACAGGCACCAGGCAATTAGAAGATTTAACATGTCGCTACTTGATCAAATTGATCTCACAACCATTTCTGTGGCAAGAGCTGTTTCTTTCTTGAATGCCCCCGCTTTGTATGCAGTATTTCTGAAACTCATTCTTCTGACTGCATCAAAAGCATGCACTAATGTAAAAGAATAATTTGGTTATAAAAATGGGTGGTAATAAGCAAACTGTCATCTTTCATTGGATATCTCAGGCTAGACTAATGGCAAACTTTGTAAAACTCCATGAAGTAGCTTGTTTTACCTGCACTTTGGGTGTTTTAGGGTGGAAATCAGTGTCAAGCCTAAATGGGAAGCGGGATAGTTAGGTGAATATCTCAAATTTAGAGTAAGCTCCTTTTTTTTGGTATCCTTGGACGAAGAGTAGAATGTTCTACTTGAAAGGATGAGGACATATACTACTGTTATTAGGGTAACTTGATTTCTTCTTCCGATTAGGAGACACATCCCGATGCACATTTCATTGCGAATAATATTATCCAGATGAAGTGGACTTGACTGTGCATTTGAATGCAAGTGTTATTTCTTTGACTAGCATGAAGCATTTGGATATACATCCTTTTGAATGATAATATACAATCTACTTTCCTTTTTGAAAAACTCTCTGGTATCAAAAAATGGGTGCTACATATGTCAGGGCCTCCTTTATTAGGTATTGCATGACTCTTACCACCCCACGACTTGTAGGGACGCATATGAGAAAAATAATTTCCTATTTTTACAGTGCGTATCCTGTGTGGTGCTGCTGGGGTTCAATGTAATCAAAATTTCCTGATTCAAGATAGCACGGGCACTGTGACTTTGCTGTTTCCTCTTCCTTCTGATGTAACTACAGTTATGGAGAGGCAAGCGAGCAAGAAAAACAATTGTTTTTTCTTCTTCTCATCTAATACGCTCTACAATAGCATTGTTGGCAGCAGAAATCAACATTCATGGATACATGGCAGAGCAGCGAAGTTTCCCAAACCCTATAAAACAGATCACAATGATTGTCATTGTGCTGCCTGAGATCCAAGGCTGAGATAATCACATTCCCAAGGTTTCAAGGTTTTCCAGGATGACTGCTCATTGAGTGAAGGTTGACACTGGAATTTAAAAATTTGAAAATTCTTTACAAGTCAAGGAAACTTTGTTTAGATGGCCCTGATCTTGTCAGAAACGTAATATTGCTGTCCTTCTCAGTGGTGTGAAATCATTTCACTGAATTAGACTCTGAGTTGCTTCCATCTCTTTGTATGAATGCCTGGAGAACTGGGGAGCAGAGAAGGCTGTAATGCAAGCAAATGGGCATTTTGGCTAAGGTAGACATTATATTCATATGGCAAAATAGAGGAAAGAAAGAACTGTTTTAAAATTCCAATGTGAAAATTGCCCCAACAGGCAGGATTCTTAGCTTGACTTTCCTCTTGAATGTTCTTTGGCCTACAGGACACAAGTTTTCTCTATTCTTCAGGGGTATGAAACCATAGGCCAGTGGTGGATTAAGGCTCACTGGTCCCCTAAGCACTGACAAATCTTGGTGCCTCCTTCCTTAGGCTACATAAAAATTTCTGTGGTGCCCCCTTTGGGCCTAGTGCCCTAAGCACATGCTTAGTCTGCTTAATGGTTAATACACCACTGCCATAGACAGTTTGCTGGACTGTGTACTTCAAGAAGAACCATCATCTTGACCAACTCATATTAAAATTATAGGTTCTATTTTTCACTTTACATTACTCTTGCCAGGTGGAATTATTAGCACAAAACTTTTTATTAAGAGTTTATTATGCCCTTCTGTTGGATGTATGATATGAAGCCACCAAATGGGATGGCTTTTTCTTCTAACCATTTCTCGGTGTTAACAGAGAACTAAAGAACTTAACAATGAAACACTTGTGTGTGGAAATAAAATGGTTTGATTTGCATCGTCTTTGAATAAAAATTTGAATGTTTTAGTGCGAATGAATCTAGATTGTAAAAATCCTGATAACTACAAGATGGCAACAAAAAATACATCTAATCCTAGGTATAGTTAGATATATAGATGAAATATTTTGTTTTGTTTTGTTTCATTTTTGTAGCTTTGAGCCAATGTTGATTCCTGGAGAATGCCTGGACTAGTCCCTGCAGTTTTCTTGACAAGATTTCACCAAGAGAACTATAATATTTTTTTTCAGAATGGATGAGATGGAATGGCAACATCCTACTTTGTATGTCTTTCAAATATTTCTGGCTGCTTTGAAATGCAATTTCAGTTTATGCTGTTTCACTGACTGAATAAAAAATGGTTTTCCAGGTCTTCCTCTAATATGTTCCGTCTTATTCAACATGCTTCCATGATGCACAACTGGACTGTTTCTGCATGAAAAACTCTTTTTTTTTGTCTTTGAGCTCAAAGCTGAAATGTACGGTACTTCCTGTTCTGACAGAGAAATGTTTGAAGAGGGTTTCAGCTGAAATTCTTATGATAACCACTAGAGGGTATGATGTTCTCAAACTCTTGGCAGAAGTTTGTGTCTTCTGCCAAATCTTGGCCATGTTTGTCTCCAAAGGATGGGTTTAGTCTCTTATAGTGAAGGGCTAACAGCTGAGTGGATGGGAGTAAAATGGGACGACATTTTAATATAGTAGTGAAAAGAAAAGAGGAAGGAGCAAAGTTGTTGTGTCTAAAGGCACAAAGAGTAAAATGGGGGGGGGGGCGGTTGTGCCTGTGCCTTCAAGTCAATATTAGCTCCTTGAAGCTTCCAGAATTACTCCTTGGAGTTCTCTTGATAAAAGTCTCCAAAGCTATTTTGTCATTGCTACTTTCCTAGGGCTGAGAGAAGAAACTGGCCCAAGGTCAGTCAACTGGCTTTGTGCGTAAGTCAAGATTGCACACTAGCCTGGCACCTTAACCACTACACAAAGCTGGCTCTCACATCACATGTGGGTTTATTGTATATGTGTAAAAGCACTGTTTACCGTGTGAGTTTACCAAGTGAGCTTATCTTGCAATGAATTAGAATGAGGTGAGCTGGGAACACAATAAAGTTTTATATATAGACATAAATCAACACCTATCACCTCTGGATGCCATTATTCACCTTCTGCTAGCATTTTTCAGTGAACAGAAAGCAGAGTTACCATGTTGATATCACAAAGGCTGTAAAATAGCTGGAAAGTGCTATTTCTTTTAAGAGACTATATTTTTTTTCCTCTTTCTAGAAGAAGAAGAAGAGGAAGAAGAGGAAGAAGAAGAAGAAGAAGAAGAAGAAGAAGAAGAAGAAGAAGAAGAAGAAGAAGAAGAAGAAGAAGAAGAAGAGGAGAAAGAAGAAAGAGCAAACCAATTCTGGAGAATGTTGCCAAGATTGCAGGGACTTGTCCAGGCAGTCTCCAGGAAGTTACACTGACTTGGAAAAAAATCTGGAAAGAAATAGTGCAATTATGCAGTTTTTTCATTAATACTTTCCTTCCCATCTCATGATCTTTTGGAATTTTTCAATCTTAGAGGAATTGAACTGGAAACAAGGGAAAGTCCGAATATTCTTGCAGTAACCCTAGTGTTCCATTGTTGTCGGTCCTACAGGTAGATCAAACTAAAAAACCAATGCCATATATGTCGAGACTATTTTTATTATAATAGCCATAGTAACAGAGTTTTGTAAATCCTCCGTCACTTTATCTTCATATGAACTAGGCACGGAGTTGTCTGAGATGCTTTCTCAAGTTACTTTCTTGACCCCAGCTCTATCTAACCATTGCCTTAAGTAGTGGCTTTTTTCTTCAGTTCTTCAAGTTCTTCTTCTCTCTGTAAGTGTTCAGCATCAAACAATTGTGATTTGCATCAACCTTTTTGGGGAAGAGGGGGGAAGAAAATGAAAGAAGAAAAAGAACTAAAAACTGTTAATAAATTGTATGTTTTTCTGGGTGAGAAAGTGGAACGGTGTTCAGACTAGGAAATAGCACAATAAATAAGCATCGGTGGTTACTGTGCTATGTATGTGTCTTTATGTCAGCTATGATGGTAAAGGGGAAGACAGATAAATTGTCAATTGTGTTTCTTGTGTAATATGGATGATAGTAACAGTGTGTATCAGATTAAGTCAAATCCAGTATTGTACTGAGCTTTTGCAGAAAAGTCATTGAAAACAAAACCAGACCAAAACCTTTATTAGAACAATAATACATGAAATACAAATATGAAATTTCTGTCCATATAAGGCAAATTCAACAGTTCTTTTGATTGACAGGTTCCAGAAAAGGCTTTTGACTGACAGCTTAAGCTTCAAAATTGGATTACAAGGGTTTCCAATCATCAAGGATGTTGAAATTATATACTGAATGACTGTTTCAGTGTTTAGTGCTCTTGGATAATTTTCTCTGGAACATGGGAAGTCCTAACATCAGCAATGTGTTTTTAACTGTTCTTTTGGCCTGTCATTTTTCACTCTTTGTCTGTCATCCACTTTATCCTATTCCATTTTCTGTGACTTTGGTACCAATTGAACAGAGTATTTTAAAAACTGTTTTCAAACAATTTAAACTACCCATTCTGGAAAATTGCAGATTTTTTTAGTCTAAGCATACCCATCCTCTAAGAAAGTTAAACAATTCCAATACTCATAGCTTTTAGAAACCACCTTGTACCTTCTTCACATTATTAATTGTTCATGCTTTTATGAATTTATGTTTATTAATTATATAGGCTGTATTTTAAATTTTATGATTAGCCTTAGACCATAAATAAAATATAATTTTGCTGGTCTATATTGTTTTTTGCTATCATTTTCTAATATATTAATGGAGGTAGGAAGGTGAATCATGAAGTTCTCCATCTCACAAAATTAAATATATGCATAATAAAAAGTTGTGCACATTTTCTTTTGTTTGTGCTTTGTCAATTTTATAATTTATAAAAGTCCTGCCAGATTTTTTTTAGTATTTGTAGTACTCATTTTATTTGTACAAACTTCAAGCCATATTGTGAGTTGAAAATTTTCTTTAAACATTGAATCCTATAATATAATATGACAATTTCTACAAATTGACCAGTATTTGGCAAAGAAATTGTTTGCCAAGAAACTCTCCTGGTTTAAATAGTGAAGTACACATAGTCCTCATTTAGTGACTGCTTTGGACAGTGACCGTTCACAGTTATGACAGTAATAAAAAATAATTGTGACCCCTCCTCTCTCTCTATCAGTCTGTGCAGTTAGAGCATGTTATCCTGTGCCTAAGCTGGTTTTTAAAAAATCTCCCCTCCTGCTCATAGAGTGGGCAGATTGTCTAAATTAGCTATTTATTCCTGAGCTGCTTGTAGCATATCCCTAAAAAGGGCCTTGGTGGCTCAGGCTGTTAAATGCCTGCATTTAAGTTCCAGCTGCCTACAATTACTGTAGTCTCGAATCCCACCAGGCTCAAGGTTGACTCAGCCTTCCATCCTCTTGGGGTAGGTAAATTGAGGACCCAAGATTGTTGGGGGAATAAGCTGACTTTGTAAAAATGCTGCTTAGTAATAAGCAGGCATATACAATGGAATGAAGGCTATTGCTGAGCACACTCGGTTGTATCCCAAAAATTGTAAACCGCCCTGAGTCTTCGGAGAAGGGCGGCATATAAATGTAATTTTTTTAAAAAAAGTGCTAACTTCAAGTTAACAAATTCAGTTCTGTGACCTTAATTAACTGCTTAGAATCCTCTCTGGCCACAACTGCTGCCTGAAACTGACAAGACTTTTCACACTAAAGGCTTTTGTTTGCTTCCTAATGTCAGCCATCCCAAGTTGGTCAGGTAAGAAAAAAAGACTCTTGAATCCATTGTTAACAAAAGTACACTTTACTAAAGCCAAATGGTTACAACGTAGCAAAGTTGGAGCTGGTCATTTGCATCCAAAGCATCTCGTTAACTCTTCCCTTTTCCCCACCTTTCCCCTGGTTTTCTCTCTTTGTCCAACTACATTCAAACGAATTGTTTTAGTAACAGTCCCTGCCTTGGCGGGATGGATGGTGTTGCATCTCACGTATGTTGTATGATCTTGGAATGGCTGGCAGTTCTCATGGGATGGGACAAAGAGTAGTTTTGATTCCCCTCATCCCAGCCCTCCTCCCCCACTTTACCACCCTGCAGCTCCTTGTTCTATTACATATGGCAGACTGGCCTCTGGCAAAGCATAGCTGGTGTGGCAGGATGGCAGTCCTGACACCTAAGTGGCTTGCAGGAAAACACACTAGGCAAATAGCTTGCAATAATGTGTTCTTTTTCTATGTGTATTCCCCATTTTGTGCCTGCTTACTCTCTTGTGCTCTTTTCCTCTCCAATGAATGTAAATAGAAATAGCAATTTTCATATTGCCAATTATCCCAGAGCATTCCAAGGGTAGGGATTGGAGAAAAAGAGCTCCTTTGCCAGTGGTGGGATTCAATTTTTTTTTACTACCAGTTCTGTGGGTGTGGCTTGGTGGGCATGGCATGGCATGGTATCATAAAATCTCCATTCCCTCCCCACCCCACTAACCTGCTTTCCAGCTCTGTTCTCCTGTGCAGGGCAACAAAAGAAGACCCAGCCGATCAATTGGGACTTGAGAGGCAGAGAATAGATGAGGGTGGGGCCAGTCAGAGGTGGTATTTGCTGATTCTCCAAACTACTCAAAATTCCCACTACTGGTTCTCTAGAACTGGTCAGAACCTGCTGAATGCCCACCTCTGTCCTTTGCCCTTTCACTTGGTTTCCTTGTGAGTCAAGTTCTGGAAAGCTTCCTTGCCATTTGGGCTCACCTGGCTACCTGGGATTGTATTTTTCTGATGCTCTGAAGCAAAGGAAAGCTGACAAAAATTGTAAACATGGCTGTGGACATATGATTTTTCACTTAGCAAACACATCACTTAGTAACTGAGTTGCCAGTGCCAACCCTGGTTGCTAAAAGAGGACTACTTATAGATGTTGAAATACAATGTTTTATGAAATAAATGTGTCTGATGCTACCTTTATAACCAGGAGGCTCTACTTAACCATGTAGCTGGTGATTCTTTTAAGCAGCATGTTTTTTTTTTATTAAGAGTGGAAGAGGGCAAATAGCTGATGGGAAAGAGATAAATCTAGTGTCTTCCTGCCAAGTAGCTTGTTGGTGCTATTTCTGACTTGATGATGGGGAATTTTATTATACTTTTTTATGAGTTCAGTTCTGCCTTGAGGATGTCCTTGCATAAATCTCTTAAGCTTAAACAGTTGTGTTGGATGTTTTGTTATTTGGTTAAAGAGGGCACCTACTGAATGCAAGTTCCAGCAAGTCTCATTAAGTGCAAACATGAAATTAATTTACTGTGCCCACTACTTCTTAGGGCTTCAACTCTATACATGTTGCAGCTCCATTTAACACAGTATAAAACTGACTTCCAAGTTGATGAGAACATAGAATTACAGAGTTGGAAGAGACCTTGGAGGTCATTTAGTCCAATCCCTTGTTCGAGCAGGAGACCCTATAACCCTATGTGCGCAACTGTATTTGTTTGGGATGTACGGTATACAAACATTGTTGTTCTAACTTACCTAGCCTGCAAGAGAATATGTACAATATGCCTTTCCACTGTAGTAAAAGCATGCAGAAATCCATTCAGAAAAGTGCATTTGCCGCCTCCCTGATGCTTCTCTCTCTTGCTTATGTCTAAACAGTCTTCCAGCTGGCAAGCTAACCTCAGAGTCAGCTGCCAATGCTGATTCATTACACAATCCTCAAATGCTATTTAATGTGACTCCATAGGAGTGCTTGTGTTTAAGTCACTGCACACACATTTCCTACGATGCGAGAATCAGCTCATTGTGTGGCTGTTACCTTGCCAGGTTTTGATGCCAGCAGTTGTACATTATAGGTTTGTTGGTCAGAGATTCAATCTGTTTCAGGCCATCTTCAATGTACAGTAGATAGACTGTGTTTGCTTCATTACAAGAGCTAGTGGGGGTTTGGGATTGTGCCTTTCCATAAATTCAGGTGTTTTGTAACTTTAGGAAACATCATCTGAGTTTACCCTCAGGCCTTTTCTCTTCATGCAGATACGTAGCAGCAGCTCAGGATATGTGCTACAAACTCAAGCTGGAACATTTGAGAAGTTTGGAAGAACACCACAGGGGAAAGGGAATATGGTTTTTTATGAAAGATGGCTTTCATTCAGATTTTTAAATTTTTTGGAAGAACTTAGCATTCTGGTTTAGAAATCTAGATAGCCTACATATTGTATTGTACTTGCTTTGATATGCAGGCTGGGTTATACTGTTCAATAACAAACAACCAGAAACATCTTTGGTTGTAACAAAATTATATTTAGGTTGTGTTGAATGCCTAGCTGATTAATAGCATTTCCAAAAATGAACCTTAGTCTGACCACAAAGATAGTCCTTAACAGGGGTGGGAATTCAATTTTTTTAACAACTGGTTCTGTGGGCATGGCTTAGTTGGTGGGCATGGCTTGGTGGTCGTGTTATTGGCTGGGCGTGGCCAACTCAATATCACTCACATTGAGGCACGCATCTCCTTGCCTGGCCTCTCATGACTGTGGGGTTGCTGCAACAGTTGTAAGTGTGAAAAATGGTCATAAGTCACTTTTTTCAGTGCCATTGTAACTTTGAATGGTCACTCCACACAAACCAAGCACCAGCAAAGGAGGGAAAAAAAACTCCAGAGAAGTTCCTGAGACAGGAAGTCTAGTCCTGCCAAGAATGTAATAAGGGTTAACAGAGAGGCAGTTTCTGTAAGCAACACCACAATGTTTCCTTCCTGCCTTCCTTACAGGATTAGGCCAGTAATTTCTTCTAACAATCGGTTCTCCGAACTGCTTAGAATGTTAACAACCAGTTCTAGCGAATAGGTAGAATCCCACCCCTGGTCCTTAAGGATTGCCCACTAGATTGTTGCAGAATTATTGCCTTATTCTACTTAGAAGGATAATATTCAGAATGCACTATAATAATTTTGGATACCTAATTGCATCTGCCTAAATATGAAAATAGAAATGACAAGTCTGATCTCCAGCATTTGCTTATCGCAGAAACTGACCTGGAATTACGAATATGTGGGTCTTTATTCCTAGAGTAGCATAAACAACCAGGAGCTCACATACGTTTGGAATGCAGTTTTGCACAATAATTGCTATGGGCTATGTTGATTGGGGCTACTGGAAGCTGAAGCCTGGAACATATTGAGATTAGCAGATTGTTTATTCTGTGCAAATTTTGCTGGAATATGGTGGGCTTTTACTGTGGTGGATTTTGCCATTAAAGACCTGATGGTATTTATGTGAAAAAGGTTGGCAGCGGGTTAATTATGTGGCATCTACCCAATCAGACTGAGAAGGATGGGTATAATAAGGAAAGCAAATGCATATGGTATGGTATATGGTGGTTGGAGTTTGGAGTTTGGATTTAGGATGGGAGAGAATGAATGCAAATCCCCATAGGCTTCAATTGAAGTCATAGAGATGGAGAGGAGGACCAGCTGCTGCTAAAGCAATGAGATAGATAAGAGGGTGGGATCCCAGGTGGAAAGAATAACTCGGTCTTAAGCAAGCTCCTCCTTGGTGCACACAAAGATAAAATGAAGGGGGGCAGTGGGGAAGCACATGCAGACTTACGAAATTATATTGCAATAAAAGTAGCCCTGTCCTATTATGACATTGGTGTCTTAGTCTGGTTTACTTTGCAGGGATGAAATCAATCTAAGCAAGTCTGTTAAATAATTTAGCGAAATGACACAACATAAAATAGTGGCATGTTATGAAACCTTGTCACATAACTAACATTTTCAGTGATATTTTAAACTATTAAACAAATGAATGCCAGGTCAAGTATTTCATTGCTAAAGTGATTCTGCATCTCCCTGTGTTGCACACAGGTAGAAACTACATTGAAAAAATTGGAATCATCTGTGATATGCTTCTTCTTAGACTCTTCCCCAAAGCATTGTACATTGGAATAAAATGGAAGAGCCTTGGGAAAGTTAATTCCTAGCAGCTGTCTATACTAGATTGGAAATTAAAACTGTCCATTGTAAAGCAACACCTTTTCCCGTGTTTTCTTTCTCACTGTTGTTTCATTCCTTGATGGACAGCATAGAGACAAATATCTCACATTTTGTAGAGCTTGCTGTCTCAATGACCATTCCAAATCTCCAGATCATTCAAGATGATTTTCCTTTGCTTTGGTCAAGTCCCACATGTGTCAGATTATGCCTGCTTAATATCTTGGTGCTGGTGTGAAGTTTAATCCTTATCTATGGTTGACTCGATCTTATGAATGGGTTTAGCTGTAGATGCATGAGTAATATTTGAGTCTCTTTTTCAAATTCCAGTAGTTTGAATGAATTTCTGATTCTCTCTTGCTGCAATCTAAATGGTTTATATTTGTATTTGTTTATGCTACTCTGGACCGTCAATTATTTCAATATTGCTGAGATTTACTTATCAAATGGTCACTTATGATTCTCACAGTTCTAGTTGCTAGCTAATTTATTCTTTTATGCTTGCAGGTATGTATATATAGTACACTGCTTTCTATCTTTCTTTACTTTTTTTGTTGCTATATATCATTTTACTCAAATCTCCAGATTGTCAAGGTCATTTTGACAATTAATCCTGCCTCCAGTTCTAACAATTAGTACTGCCTTCACCTAATCCTTGAACAAAGGACTGAATGACACTGAATCCAAAGAAGACAACACTGAACTCTAACCCCCTCTCGGCTTGGTGATAATTAATTAATTGCTGACTTGTTGAGCACAGATCTCTAGCAACTTTCTCTTGTGTGCTTAATGGCTTAATTACCTTTATGTCAAGATGTCCAAGGGGCAATGAAAATAAAATAATTAGAAGCAATAAAACTGTTACTAAGTCTCCAACCCCTCCCTCAAGGAAAACAGGCATCAAAAATACAAAGTGAACTTTGGTTGAGTCTCCCCATTCTGTTTCCTTACAAATGTTTGGGTCTTTCAAACAAGTAATTCCTAGTGTTTGGGAAAATTTGGAGTGAAACCACATATTTCAAGGGGTTTCAGAGTGGAGAGAGAAAGGATAGGGATAAGCCTTCTCATGACCTTAGAAGATGACCAGAGGTGGGATTCAACCAGTGTTACTACTGGTTCGGTGACTACGTTTTGCTTTGACTTTGGATGATGACTTACATAATGCTGAAAGCCAACATTATGGGTAGACAGGACACAAATCCACAATTCTTTCTGCCAAAACACAAAATGAACCCAAATTGGATTGACAAAGGAGAACTGCTCTATTATATTCACATCACATTTTGTAACCAAAAATATAGCCAAATGAGAGAATGCCATTTCATAGAATGTTTAGGAGTTGGAAAGGACCTAGTCCAACCCCTGCCAGTGTAGGAATCCAGTACCACAGTATCTGTGCATGGCCAGCCAGCCTCTGTTTAAATACAACAGTGAAGGAGAATGTGCTTTCTTCTGAGACAGACTGTTCCAATATTGAACAGTCTCACCATTAGGAAATTCTGATGTTCGGCCAAAATCTATTTTATTATAATTACTTCTTGTTCTACCTCCTGGAACAATTCTGAACAATTCTGCCTGTCAATCCTTCAGATACTTGAAGAAGCCATCATGTCACCCTGAAGCCTTGTCTTCTCCATACTACACTTTTCCAATACACCTAGCTGTGTTCCTCATCATTTTCCTTCCAGATTCTTTGCTGCCATGGCTATTCTCTTCTGGACACAGGTCAGTTTCTCAATATTCTTCTCAAAATACATACCCAGAACTGGGGGCAATATTCCTGATGCAGTCTAACCACTGCAGGAGAAAGAGGAACAGTTGTTTCTCTGATTTTCACTCTCTGCTTCGGTTGATGTAGTCTAGGATTGCCTTTGCTTTCTTTGAGCCTGTGTGACATTGTTACTCAGTTACTCACTGGAGAAGAGCCTAATGCTGGGAAAGATTGAGGGCAAAAGAAGAAGGATGGAGTCACTGAAGCAGTAGGCGTGAGCTTAAATGGACTCCAGAAGATGGTAGAGGACAGGAAGGCCTGGAGGAACATTGTCCATGGGGTCACGATGGGTCAGACACAACTTCGCAACTAACAACAACAACAACATTGTTGATTCAGGCTTAGCTTGTGACTCAAATCTTTTTCAAATTTATTGCTGTCCAATATACCCCAGCCATACTAACCTCATACCTTTGATTTTTCTTATCCTAACAAAAGCTTTCCCAACATACAACTTTGCATTTAACTTGCTTGAAAATCATCTTTCTATCCCTTGTTCAAACTTGTTGGGACCTTTTTGAATCCTTCTATGTTCCTAATGTGTTTTAACACCATTGGCCCATTTTTTGTGTGTTCTCTGCACACTTGATGATTCTATTTTCAAGCCTGTTATCCATGCCAATTATAAATATGTTGAACAACACACAACCTTGAACAGATGACTTGTCCTCTGTTTTGATCCAGAACCTTTGATATAGCCTTGTTGGATATGGTTGCTCAACCAGCTCTCTAATTGCAACAATGTTCAACCTAAACTTTTCTTTCTTCTGTACTGGAATCTCACAGGAAATTTTGTCTGCTTTTTTCCTGAAGTATTTAATTGTACCAAACTGATTGCCACCTATCGAATTTATGCCAATTCCTTTAACAATAGAACTCTTTAAATTAATGTTGACATTAACATCATTGTTATCATTGCTGTCACATTTATTTTCAGTAGTAATAGGAAGATTCTATGTTATTAGGGCTGTTAAACTTGTGGCCCGTGGGCCAGATGTGTCATTTGCTGGCCACACCCACACCTGGTTTAGCGAAGGGGAAAAAACTCCCGATACATCACGTGATGCTGCTGTGACAATGTGAGTTTGACACCACTGATTTAGAGATAGGGTTTTTTTTTATCACAACCACAAATAAGAGCCAGTTTTCTGCAAAGGCATTGATTTATTTCATGCATTAATCTGTTGTTGTGATGAACTGCTTTTTCTGAAGATTCTGTAGTGCCTACTAGTTCATAAATAATCTTATTTAGCTTTCAACCCTGTTTCTCTATTGACACTGCATATACCTCCAATGCATTACAGTACATAGAAATATACATGAAGCTATGACAGCAAAGAGTTGCGAGCATGGATAAGACCTTCCTAATTGCAGAGGTGGAGCTGAAACTGTTGTCAGATTGTTTGAACAATCTCCTTAATACAGTTGTCTTTGTTTCATCAATACTCTACATTGGAGAGCACATCTTACTTTGCAGTTTCACTTTGAATTTAGGGGAAGTAGTAAACTGATTTTATCACATTTCAGAATGGTCATTTGTCTTTGGGTAGAGGTTCTACTTCAAGTACCTGTTTGTTGCATCTGGTGACAATTATTTTCAGGATGGGTATAAATTTAAACCATATTCAACACACCATAGAATATTTCTGTAGTCATCCTGATAAATCTACTTTTCCAGTCCTGATGATAAGTAGATGATAATGCAAAATGCGGCGGCGCGGGCGGTGATGGGAGTTTCCCGGTTCTCCCATGTTAGCCCCCTCCTGCGCTGCCTGCATTGGTTGCCGGTTGCTCTCCGGGTGAGATTCAAGGTCTTTAACATACAAAGTCCTACATGACATGGGTCCTCATTACTTAAGGGAGCGGCTGCTGCTGACATCGAATACTAACTGCCCTGTGCGAAGTCATAGACAGGGACTCCTTGGGGTCCCATCGGCCGGGCAATGCCGGCTGGCGGTCCCCCGATGACGTGCCTACTCTGTCGCGGTCCCCGACCTCTGGAATCAACTTCCCTTGGGGCTCCGCCTGGCCCCTGACCTCCGCACCTTCCGCCATGACCTGAAGACCTGGTTATTTGACCAATCCGGGCTGTGACCCTTGGGAGTGGTGGTTTTAGATTTTTGACTGATTTTAAGTTTTGTATTTGGTAATTGTAATTGGGACTGTTAGTTTAATTCTTTTTTAAGTATTTATTGTTGTTGTTTTATTGTAAGCCGCCCCGAGTCTTCGGAGATGGGGCGGCATATAAGTCCCACTAATAAATAATAATAAATAAATAAAACCAGATCACTGTACATCCTTCCTAGAGTTATGTTGATCTTTGACAAGATGTTTTGCTTGAACAAGACTTGTGTGGAACATCTCAGAGATGCTTAGTGAAGCAATGTACACCCCCCCAAACTGGAGCTAAGTTGCTTTCCTTATCTTCTGAGGTCTCTTTCAGTTATTCTTGTTGTTAAGAGCCAGTCCCTAGAAGCATTGAATGAGCTTCTGTGTCTCTTCATGCTTTACAGATTGGGGTTATGAGGTGATGGATGCCAGGTGCCCAGTTGAGATATATGGCATTGAATCAGTAAGATGAATCTTACTACCTCCCCAATGGGAAATTCCTTGGGAAGGTGTTAACCCTACAAAGAAGTCCAGACAAGAAACACAACCAGGAGTTCTAGCTGTAGATATATCATAAGTTTATATTAACAGACTCTTGCAAGATTTAAAATACTTCTTCCCTGTTTTTATTCTTTGAAAAACTAGGGAAGATCCCTTTTAAAATGTTTCCCACACCATCCTCCCTTCCATGGATGGAGATATCTTTTACATGCTGGTTGTTCCATCTGCAGCTTTCCTTCCTGTTGCCTAAGGTCATTCCTGCGTACTATTACTCAAGGCCTAGCTTAGTTGTCTTAACACGGCCTATGCTACAGGAAATCTTTGGGAGTCTTCAGTAAGGTCTTTGCCCCAAACTAGAAGACTCCAAGGTTCCTCCCAACTGTGTTATTCTGTTAGTTCCTCTAAAAGTTGCTATCCCGCTCACTTTTTAAAGTGATAGAAGGGGAAGATTAAAAAAATAAAACTTAAAAAACCCTGGGGAATAATCAGGTTAATTGTACCTAGCTGAATTGTGGGTTTTGTTGAAATTAAATGGATATTAATTTATTTTAATGTTTATTATGGGTTATCTTTTTGGGGGCAATGTAGTCTTCAGCATGCCACTTAAGGGCCATAAAGAGGCTACCTGTTCCTCCCCATACTTTTGCCATCTTGGTTGGAATGCACACCTTAATTGGGGTGCAATTGGAATCAAACCCAGTTTCGTGGAATTCTTCAGTCTAACACAACAAAAGGCCTCATTTGTGGGGAAGGCTCCTTGCTAAGCATTGTAATCTTAAATTACGGTCCAGCATTCCCATCTGAAGTATATCTAACATCGGCTTAGTTTATTGACAACAAAAATAAATGTTTTAATTTTTCAACAGAGCTCTGTGTCCCTCGGAGCGGCATATTTGTACACACACACACACACACACACACGTAGATACACATACAGACCCACAGATGTGTGTCATCCCCAATTGCAAATGAAAAAAGAAGATATTTCATAGATATCGGTAATTAAAATGATGAGTTATTATAAGATAGAATATTAGCCTTTTGACATCTTAATCTGAGCCAGAGGGAGCAAAGGAGTGCTATCTGAGCTGCTCAATTAAATTTAGAAAATCTCTCCCCCCTCCCCATTGTTATGAATAAATAGAAGGATTCTGTAGCAGTCTGTAGAATTATTAATTGCAACGAGTGTAGAAAGTGCATGCACCGTATCATGAAATGGAGTATCATTGTTAGTGACTATATTTCTTGGTAATTAAGGCCCAGACTAATGATGCAAGTTTTTTCCAGCATGATTTTCATCTGATTATGAGGCTGCTTCATTAAGAGCACTCAGACTAACGAGCTGTAGCTGTAATAAAGTAATTTTCTGTCTTGTGCTCTGATTGATAAAGAGTTTCTATAGCTAAAAGGAATTGAAAATATAATTATAATTAGAAATGGTTGAATAAAGTTATTACAGGATTGCTGAAGGGTAGTGCAATTGACACTGTAATTTTTTTCGGGGGGGGGGCTTGGGCAAAGTATGCATCTTAAAATTAGACTGCATAAAGGGGGGGAGGGGGGAAAAACACATGGGCAGCAAATGTTGCTCCTCTTCAGTGAGCATGTAGGTGAGCCCGTATCATCCCAAATGCAGATATGCAAGGTGAGTGCCACAGTTTTTCTTTCCTGAATTCCTCTCAAGTGAAGTAAAGCTTAAGCAAATACTTTTTTTTTGCTCCCTTTATTAGAATTTTTGTGCTGCCATTTAGGATGCACACACACACACACACACACACACACACACTCACTCACATGTCCCTTGAAACCCGCAATATAATTCAAATTCTTCTACATGCATAAGCCAGAGTTAGCATATACATTTGGTTAAATTGTGGACTTAACAATTTAAATACACCTCCTCCACCACGCTTATTGTGATATCTGAAGACAACTTGCTTGCCTAAAAACCACTCTTGTGCTCTCAGAAGAGAAGCTAATCAACTTTTTATGCTAGAGATCCTTATTGCCTTTTATGATACTCCCTTTCTGAAAGTGCCCAAACTGCATTAGGACAATCCTTTATGCCCATTTCACAAGGATATGGGATATGGGAGTGGTATAAATGCCTATAAGAGGTTTGACTTTGAATTAAGCAGGGGCATCTGGGTACCCCAGAGTTGTTCTTTTTAATTGAATTGTGGCTGTTTTGTACCCACAATTTCCCCCTGTGAGGAACACGGTTATGCTTTAAAGCATACATTTATGGACATTTGGTTTATGTGAAATCTGCCCTGCACAAACTCAAAAGGAATTAGATTGCATGAGTTGGAATCTCATGGCAGATCATCGAGATGTATATTTATGCTAATTTCCTGGAAGATGGCATTCTGTATCGATCATTCAGCCTTGTAATGTATTTTGGAAGATTATTTTCCCCCAGATTATTTTTTTAAAAAAATCATTTCTTACACATTATATGGTGATAAAAATGTGTTATCGGAATACTATTAAGGGGAGGGGGGTTACAGGATTTTATTGGTTGTTCATTGAAAATGTTAGCTGTGATTAGTTATATAATCCTACATTAACCTGTAAATTAAAATTCCTTGGTGCAATTTGATGGCTGATTTAATTTTGTCTTTCTTTGTTTGCCGCAGGCTAATTCCATTATGAATTCTTTATACAGCCTTTTTTCCTCAATGATTAGCAGCTTCTACTCCAGTCCTGATTGCTATTGTACACTTAGCACTACATAAAGCTGGGGATTAATATTCCCCTGAAGAATTGTTGCTATGGATCTGCACTGCTCCTTATGAGAGTTGTTTCTGCAGCTTCAATTGTCCATAAATTATGATCTCTGGTGAATTATCAGTGGGAGTGAACTAAGCTTAACAAGCAGAAGAGAGCACTCTAGTTCTGAGAGCGAGCGAGCAATTCTCAATTATTAATTCCCAGATTTTTATAATAGAGTCAGAAGGAATGATATTTCTTGATCCCTGGACCTTATGCTACAGTGTAAGAAATTGATACAAGCCGGAGGTCTAAAGTTAAAGCTAGAGGATGCTTTAACTTCTTCCTTTATTGAGACATCACCAGGAATGAAGGTCAATGTCCTCAGTTAGGAGAAAGGGGGGGTCTTTATTAGTGGAGTAAGGCATTTTGGCCTGCCGTTGCTGGCATCATTTTAAAAGCTACTTGGTGTTAACTGGGGTTATGATCTTTAGGGATCAAACTCTCTCTTATTTTGGAAGTGTAGAAAAATGTAATTAGCACCTTATTCTTGACTCAGCCTCATCTTTCTGTAGGGCAATGCTCAGCCTTGGCTTGAAATTTAAATCCATCACACTTCTACACAATCATCAGCTTTTTCATTCTTACCTTGGGCTCATCCTTTGAAAAGGGAGGATGGAAGGACCATCTGGAGGGCATGTGAGGGAACGGGAGAATCAGGACTCTACCTGGTACCCTGCTGTCCCCTTCTTCTTGGTTTCTAGCTGAGGTTCTTTTTACAGTAAGTGACAAAAGGGACATGATTATGTCATTGTGTTCTCAATAGAAAGTGTGGATTGAATTGGGTTACACTGGAATTTACAGCATTCAATTTCCTCAATCATTCTTGCCAATATCTATAATATGTTGGAAAGGAATGACATCTTGTTGGTCTGAAATCAATAGGCAAGATGGGCAGTAGATAAATGTAATAAATAATAAATAAATTAAAATAGAACAGGTTCATAAAGACATGAGGATATTCAGACAAGAGTCAATTCAAGGAATCAGAAACTTGAAACATTCTTTTTTTCATGCAAAAACAGGCTGGATGGAAAAGGTTGCTTCTGTTCCACCAGATTACACACAAGAAATATTTCACAAGTTAGAATATTTATGCTGGATGAATGGAAAAAAAGACCAGTTTCTTGGATATAGTTTCCCCCAACACTTTCTTATTTTTGCATGAAATCTGCTTCAGAAGATAAGAACAATTTTCATAATAAATATAAAAAGTTGTGCTGGGGGTTTGTAGGGAGATGAATCAAGAAATACTGTTTCTATCCAAATAAAACTGGTACTACTAGAACACCAGATTCATCATCTCCAGTAGTGTGCAGACTTATGTATATTCCCCATATGTTCTAAAATCTGCTTTAGCTATCTGGCAGAAGAATGTTTCAGAGCAGTTTTCGTAAGACACAGGGATGAAAGATGGAAGTGAGTGAGTAAAATGCTTAGTGCATAAGTAGAAATCTAGTTCTGAGCCACTGAATGTGATCCATTACTTCCCATTTTACCAACTGGAGCATTTTAAGTAAAATTCTGTTCCAAATGTGTTCCTGTTAGCAGGAGGAAATCTTGAAACCAGCCCAATTTTAAATTCCTCATGCTCTAATTTGAGAATAATAGCAAAATAAAGTACAAACATCTAAGGCACTCTTTTGATGTAAAATTTGTGTGTGGGTCCCTCTGGCTTTTTATTGCTTTCTATCATTTCAACATGTAGAAGCATGAAAGGTTCAACTTACAAGATATGAAACCCACAAATTCTGATGGCCTCGTTTATTCTAATATTGAATAGGGTAGTGGTCAAAAGAGAACAGGGCTTATAGAGATGGAACATCTTGGCAATACAATAAATAAAAGTTAGGTGTATGTATAGAATAATTACCTTTTAAAAAAGGCCAGGAATATGTTCTACTACACAGAATGCTCAGATATGATGTATGGCACCCATAGACACTTGTTGAAATGGGTTGCTATAGAAATAAAATAACTTAGGGGATAAAACAAAACAAAACATGTGAAAGCAACTTAATCTTTGGTCTCCATCTTGTGAATAATTAAAAATCTGAAAGTTAAAACATTTGATTTAGTGTTAAAATTTTCTTGCGTTCCTACCATTTCCTACCTTTTGTGCCATCTGCTAGATAAAGAATTCAAAAGCTCACATTCTCTTTTGTGTCTTTTTTTTTTGTTCCTGAAAATGTTTTGTGTTAGATTTGCATGAAGAGTCAGACGCAGAGTGCTTCAGTGAAGAGTTTATTAGTGACTACAGCTCATAACAGACCCAATTTGGCTGGTCTGCGCTGCTACTTATAACCAGCAGCCGCAGTTGCCAGCCAATCAGAGTGCAGGGTTTTCCCGCACTTTTTAAACCAATCATTTCTGACATTTTACAAGAACAGTTCAAACTTAACCAATGACATTCAAAGCTGCATACATAACATTTTGCCCAATGGGAGATTTCAATTTTTTGTTTCTTCCTCACAGATCAGTGCAGCTATCTTTGTTTCATTATGCACCTTGAAGAATACAAAATGAAACAATGAAAAAAGCTATCAGCAACAAAATAATAAATTATGTGCATTGAAAACATTTTAGAACTTTCTGTACTATCGTCATATTTCTTATAATGTCATTTCTATCTGCCTCATATTCCAAGGGCACAGAATCGAAGACAGAGAGCATAGTGGTGGCTTTTGTAATGGAGTGCTGGCTGAAGAAGTTAGAAGCAGGAAATCCATCAACTCTTATTTCCTGCATAGGAGCATTGGCTTTCATTTAATTGGAAAAACCTCCATGCTAATGACTGAGTTTGTTACTGGAAGTCCAACAGGCTTCCAATTCAACATCCAACAGGCTTGGTAAATTGAGATTTCTCTGTCTGCCACCTCTGTTATGCCCCAGTGTTAACTTTTATGTAAGATCTGACCAACACTTTAACTTACCCCTTTAAGCTGCAGATTTGCTGGAGTGCATTTTAATGGTATTAGTATCTCTAATGGAAGTTCACCATCACTGGAACTTCTCATAAATGTTCTATTAAGCTGTATAAATAGAAGATATCTGGGCAAATTCAGCAAAGTTAAACACATGTTTAAATAAATATCATTAAGCAATAATTAATTGATAGTCTCTAATACTGTCCTTGAGATGAATATAATTTTGTCCCAACTGCAATTTTATTATTCCAAACCTGATCGTTACCTTGCTTGTTTTTGTTTCATGATAGCAGTTGTTTACCCATGTATACTGTATCCACAGTTTTCATATAGGTTCCCTCCAGTGAAGAACAGTTTCTTCCTTTACTTTTACTTATAATGATTACTTATATGTTTATGTGATGCAGATCGAAAATACAGATTATCATTATGGACATTATCATCAGGACAAGCCAAGTCTGCATCATTTACAAACAAAATATGTTATAATCTAGACATTCTATATGTATTCTGTTATTATAATTAACACTTCTTTTAATGTTGACATTACCCATACGATAAACATTAGCGTGATCAGATTTACATTTCAGGAAAAACTTTTTAAATTAACAGCATATCCTCTGGTCTGAGTTAGGGTTGCATATTAATTTCTCTCTACATTCCTTGTCATGATTCTCTCATGTCAGCTGATTATTGCTATTGAATCTAATTGTACTAATAGTTTATAGAACTGATTTAACTGCTATAATCTGATTATTGGAAATTAGGATTTCAAATTAGTGTTTCCTATCTTTAAGAATAGTCAAGACATGGGAGCATTAACCGATAATATAGAAACTAAAAAAAAGTGATAGGAGACATTTTTTAAAATTAATTTAAAACATCTCCTATTTTAAATTAAATTATCATAATTTCTTCACTTGGATTAAATGCATTTTGAAGTGAAATTAAATCTTGCTGTTTTCAAAATTGCATACTATCCAAAGTTTCTTTTTAAAAAAACCTTTCATCTTTATTATTTGCTTATTTTTATTATTCATTATCAATTGGGGGAAATCTTGAAATCGTATATTTTTTCCCAAGATAATAGAATGTTCTTGATAAAGGGATTGCATTTAAAAAAAATTATATTCAAAACCTCTCTATAAAATATTCCTGAGGTGTATAGTTAGTTTAAAAGGAGATACTTTGACAGAATTAAACCATGGTTTTAGTCCAGTGTCATAACTCTCCTAAACTTATCATAAGCAGTAAAATTTTAGTTAGCATTTTTTTCTCCTTTAGGGGAATATTACTAGGTTCTGTCCCTGAGAACTACATGATCATTTGCATGACATTTGAATAATGCTGGTCAAGATTGGAACTGGTGAGACATCCTTGCATATAACAAAGCATAGACTCCATTACAAGAAACTTCATCCAGTCATGCCATCAGGCTGTTATTGGCAGCAGAAGATTCTTCAAGTCTCTAAGTGACTTAACAGAACAGCTTCCAAACTCAGCAAAATAATATTTTTAAAATATTGTACATTTTGCTATCTAACGGCCAGAACATAAAATATCTAACAACTCTAGCTAATCCTCCAGTCAAACCTGATAATTTTGACACAATGTGTTATATAGCAAGAGAGTCAGAGCTGTGATGTAGAGGGCATGCATAAGTGCACCAACGTGCCTACCGTCCCTGTCTTGTTTTTTTTCTTATATGTATCCATTTCATCTATTCATAACTATGTTTATACTTATACCTGTTATCTTATAATCACTTGACAAAATAAAATAAATAAATGTATGTCCAGAAAACAAGCAGCAAGATGTGTTCTGCTAACTAAACCAGGTTTATAGGCTTACCTTTTTTAGATCACCTTCTTTCTATTCATGAAGGCAGTTTACTTTGGAAGGTATTTGATATTCTGACCTAGTTCTAACACTCCATAAAGACTATTGTTTTATTCATATAAATTTAAATTTAGCAAGGTACTTAAGCATGTTCTTGCATTTATGATTGCAATTCCTTTCTAGCAGGACTCTTGTACAACTCCTGACAGAAGTCTGGTTCTGTGAACTGTCACTTGATATTGACAATTTTAGGGCAAATATCCTCAACCTGAAATGCACTATCAATGATTATCATAAGATCTATACCGCAATACGTTTACAAACAACATTTTAAGTCAGATTGTTTTAAGACTGAGACTGAATATGTATGTGCTTTCCCTGTTAAATCCTGCTTTTTGGTAATATTGGTTTATTATATTATTTTAACCAGAAGGTAAGCCAGAGGTCCAGCAGTACTACATGTTCACCTCCACAGGTTCTACAGGCTTAAACACTTCTTAGATATTGCCTCTGTTACCTCTTTAGATTATATCTATCCAACCTTTCACTCAAAGTCACTTTGCAACCAAGATGCTTGGCCAAATTTTGCAATTTACCGTATTTCTTTCTCTAAGCCTGAGAGGTGGGAAACCCAGTATTATCAAAAAGCATAATTTTGGACTGAAGACATTCTCCTATTTTGAGGTGAGATGGAAAGGGGTATAATAGGGGTTCTTTGGAGGGGTGTTCTTCTCTCTCAGAGGATCTGTTTCTTCATAGCAAAGGTGGCTCTTGCTATGACAATTGGGAATAAAAAGCAATGTGGAATTACCAGTGTCAGAAATTATTTAAAATATACTATATTATATATATCATTTAACTGTATTGTACTTATTTTTATGGATATTGTACATTGCCTTTAATCCCTCTCGGCTGAGGGAATAAATAAGTCCACCTTCTGGAAAAGTTTAATGTATGGAGAGATAAGGGAGGAGAAGGGAGAAGTATAATTATGTCGTGCGAACGTGCCTGTTTCTTGTGCATGTTGATTTTTAGCCAAAGCTTTTATTTTTAAAATGAATATTTTGGGGTGGAGTGCAGATAAATTAAAACAAACAAACAAACTCTAAAGTTATAATCTTTAAAAGACTAGGGATTAAGTCTCTTTTTAAATGAATGATACTTATTTCTAAGGGTTCTTTAGATTGTGGTGTAAAGTTTATCTGTTTGTATATTTACATATTTATTTTATTACATCCAACATTTACTGTAAAAACTAAGATAGTTTCTCAGAACTTGAAGTGCGTCTCAATACAATGTAACAGGAGTGACTAACTTTTTGAAAGGATTAAATTAATTAATACATGACAGACCTGCTAATAGTTATTGGCCATGATTATGAACTTTGATATGTACAAACTATAGACATTATTTGATACCTTAAGCCAAGGGTCTTCACACTTGGCAAGTTTAAGACTTGTGGACTTCAACTCCCAGAATTCCTGAGCTAACATGACTGGAGGAGGAATTCTGGAAGTTGAAGTCCACAAGTCTTAAAGCTGTTAAATTTGAAGACCCCTGCCATAAGCAGAGTAGTGGATAAAATTGGTCTTTGTTGTGACTCAATAAAGAGTTTTTAGTCCCCCCGGCCTTTTAATATTATGTTTTCTGCATGTTGGTTTGCTGGCACTAGACTGGAATGCAGCTGTTGTTAGACATGCACTAGATGGACTGAAGTCAAGTGAACTTATGGTGGCTCTCTCCAACGCCCCCTTCTCTTGGATTCCCGGCCTCTAGCATTTTCCCAGCAGGAAAATGTTGGAATATACCCAGGGGTTTTCTTTCTGATCCTGCAGAATTAGTCTTGTCCAGTTGCCATCGCCTTTTTAATGATAAGGACACTCTGTACCAGATAAAGTAGGAAATACACCTGTAGCTTTTACTACTTCCTGTGAGGTTTGTGTGGGGGAACCTGAGAGCCAGTATCCATAGCATCTGAGATCTAGGTGTCTAAGCAGTGTCATCAAGTATAGAACAATATGATTCTAGTAAAATAAACATGACACACAGCAGTAAAATAAAATCACACAATTCCTTGCCTATATGATCTTTTACCTCACCAGGAGCCCTTTGTTAAAAGTTCTTTCTTTTAGTGAAGACTGAGTTGTTGTTTTTCTCTTCAGCAGCCATCCACAGAGCCAAGGATCAAATTTTACCTGTTTTCTTTCTGAACGCTTCTATTCTTCTTGCCTGCCATAACTGACAACTTTGATGGTGAGTCTGTACAGTCACTCCCTGAAAACTCTGAACTAAGCTCTCAGAAGAAGTTAATAGCCTGTGTGTGTATTTTTTATTTTTATTTGTTTGATTTATAACCGGAGGTAAAGGCAGCTTATGTAGACAATTTTATTTATTTACTATTCCATTTTTACCCTGCCATAATCTGAAAGTCTCAGTGAAGTAAAATACTTCAAAAAGTATTACTTCACAGAAAGAGTAGTGAAAGCTTGGAACAAACTTCCAGTGAGGATGGTAGGCCAATTATCAGTAACTGAATTTATATATGCTTGGGATAAGCATATGTCCATTATTCAACAAAAATAAAATAAAAATAATTAAAATAATAAATATATAAATAAAAAGAAAACAGAAACAAAAATTCAAAGGGCAGACTTGATGGACTACTAAATCTTTTTCTACCATCAGATTTCTAGGTTTCTAAGGTAAGGATGCATAACATTTTCCAACCTAAATTTTCCTGGCACAGAGTATCGAAACACCCATGGCAAAATACTTGAGGACCATCTCATCCTACTGGGATTGGCCTGCCCCACCTGTGTTGGCAGAGGAGGCATGCCGGGCCCTTTGGCAGGGTCTCTGCCATTGCTCTTGCCCTTTGGAACATATTGCCCCCTGATGTAAGATTGGCTCTCACTTCCCTGACCTTTCACAAGAGCTTAAAAAATTGACTCTGCCAGTTGGATTGGGGCTCCAATGGAGGAGTTTCATATTGGATGATAGAGTAATAACTGATCCCATCTCTCCCCCTGCTCATTCTACTCCCTCCTTCCCCATCTTTGAGGGTGGGCTATGTATTTGTATTATGCATTTCTGTATTTTTGTAGTATTTTGCTTATATAGTTTTATCTTTCTAGTATTATAAACTGACCAGAGTTACCCTGTAGTAAGATGGGCAGCCAATAAATTTAGTGAATAAATGAATGAATAAATAAATAACAAAACCATATATACACATCAAAATACTTGGAACAACATTCAGAAACTACTATATATCAGTGCCATCTGGATTAGGCTAAACTAAAAGCCTACCAATGCGTTGTTGCTGGATTTTTTTTAGTTGGGTGGACTTAACAAATCCCAGACAAACAAATAAGTACAGAAGAGCTCTCTCTTCACTATCTTGCAGAACATAATCATCAAGGGTTTTATATGTATTATGGGATTTTTAGCTTAATTCGGCTTGCTGTAATTTAATTCTATTTTAGTTAACTTAATTTATTGTATCGTTTTTATCTGTGAGCTGCCCCGAGTCCTTCTGGAGAGGGGGCAGCATACAAGTTGAATAAATAAATAAATAAATAAATAAATAAATAAATAAATAAATAAATAAATAAATAAAATCGTCAGGATAAGTTTCATCTTATGGTACAAATAGTAGATCTATTCTACCTTTATAAATCATTATTTGGAAGACATTATCTTCATTATTTTATCATACCATATTTTTATTGTGCTGTATTATTGAAGTCTGTTGAAGAGACAATAAAATATGGTTATGTGGAGTTGTATGGACATAATAGGCAACACCAAAAACCTACTGTGCTGCTGCATTCAGGACCAGCTGAAGCTTCTAAATATTCTTTAAGGACAGTCCTATGTATAGAGCAATACCATAATCCAAATGGGAGATAACTAAGTCATGAATCACTGTGAGCAAGGCCCACTATTCCAGGAATGGACACAACCAGTGCACAAAATAAAATTAAGCAAAAGTTCCACCTAGCAGTATCTCCACCTGCTCTTGAGGGAAAAAAAACCCTGTGAGTTCAGGAGGATTTTCAAATTGCATACAACTCTGACTGGGAAATACAACTGCATTTTGCCACAGTTGAGTTGAAGCCTGTTGTACCCCATTCAAATCCCCATAGCCTCTAGGCATTGACCTTGGCAGAATAACCAGTTGGCCCAAGATGAAGGGAAGGTTGGAGACTGCATGAAAATTATCTGGCAAATCTGAGTGACTTTGTTGGCAAAATGCTGCTGAAATTGAACACAGAAGCTAGGCTAGGGCTTGTTGACAGTTGTTCCCGAAGAGGAATGTTGAGATGTGGAAAAGTGGAGATGTTTCATCCTTATTATCACCATGGTGTAGGCCCGAACAGACCTGTGGTTAGTCAGATTCATCTTTTGTCTTCCTCCACTGACAAAGGACTCATCTTCTGCTTCACTTCCTGTTATGTATGCAGAGTTTGAATATGATTGGTTGTTCTTGTAAAGTGTTTGAAATCGTTGGTTTAAAAGTGTGGGAAAACCCTGCACTCTGATTGGCTGTCAGCTGTGGTAGCCGGCTATAAAAAGCTACTGCGGCTGAGCCTTTTCGGATCCGTTCTGAGCTGAAGTCACAATAAACTTTGAGTTGAAGCACTCCACGTCCTGCCTCTCTATGCAAACTTAACACTGGCAACGAAGGTGGGATTACCCTGAAGAGAAGGCAACGCGGAACAGAGAAGAGGGAGATGGCTGCGCTGAACACCCCCCCAGCCCCATTCGACCCGAAGAATGAAGACTGGGAGTCGTATGCAGATCAGTTTCAGATGTTTTTGGAAGGAAGCGATCTGGCCGCCATTTCTGAGCAGCGGAAGAGGGCGGTTTTTCTCACATATTGCAGTCCGGCAGTTTTCAAGATGGCGAAGGCATTAATGGCCTGATCTAGAGAGGCTGTTAAGGGCACACTATGCACCCCAAGTATCGTGCCTCATTAAGAGACACGAGTTTTATCACTGCGATCAGGGGGAAGACGAAAGCATAAATGACTTCGTGGCAAGTTTAAGAGACATTGGGGGTGCGTGCGAATTCAGCAGCTTAGAGGAGGCCATGCGCGATCGTTTCATTTTCGGCCTTAAAGACAAGGTTTTGCAGAGCAAATTACTGATGAAACCCAAGATCATGCTGAAAGAAGCCATAGAGGAAGCATCTTCAGCAGAAGCCACCTCAGCAGCAGCCATGAGAAAATTGAACAAGACTATGGGCCATTCAGATGGGGAAAAGACCACTACAACTCATTTTGATGAACTTGAATCTGAGTCAGAATACAGTGGAGAAGAAGAAGAAATCAACAGACTCAGAATGGAGCAGAAAAGAAACGACCTGAGAAGGAAGAGGTGTGATTTCCACTGCATAGGTTGTGGGGAAACCACCCCGCACTGAATGCAAGTTCCTGGACACCATTTGCCTCCGATGTGAAAAAAGATGACACCTTGCAAGAGTCTGCAAATCATCCAGAACTCCACCAAACAGAAGAAAGTTTGTTACAAACAACAAAGACAGAGAAGTCAAGCCAAACAACTCCAGTGAGAAAATGGGGCGCAACACAGAAGCAAATGGAAGGAATGAAACTCATCAAACAGTAACTATTGGTCATTCTTCCTCTTTAAATAACAGGAAAGTGCATGTCAAGGTATTCATTGAAGGAAGGCCTTGCCAAATGGAAGTGGACTCAGGTTCATACTTATCCATGGTGTCATGGGACACTATTCAGAGACTGATACCAGACATTCAGAAGACTCACTTCAAGAAGCAGGCATTAACTCTTAAAGACTACCAAGGAACAAGATTCCAGTAGTTGGAACAAGAGAATTCAACGTGAAGTTCAAAGGTCACATCAAACACCTGCCCTTGACCATCGTGGATAAAGATCGCCCAAGTTTGCTGGGGCTAGAATGGTTCAACCCGCTGGGCATCGAAGTGACTGGCATCAATCATGTAAGCAACACTGAGTGGGAAGAGTCCTTGAAGTCTGAGTTTCCAGAGGTCTTCAGCAACGGATTAGGCAAGTACTTGGGGACCCCTATCACATTTAACCTAGATCCCAAGGTACAACCAATCAGATTAAAACCCAGAAGGGTACCCTTTGCATTGAAGGAAAAAATTGATGAACAATTGGGCTTGTAATTTGGGCTTGTAATTGGGTTTAATCTCTTTTTAATTATTTATTGCTGTTGTTTCTTAGTTGTGAGCCACCCCGAGTCTTCGGAGATGGGGCGGCATACAAGTCCCAATAATAAATAAATAAATAAATAAACTTATAGCCCAAGGGGTGTTGGAGCCCACAGACCACTCCAGGTGGGAAACACCCATAGTCACGCCAGTCAAGGCTGACAGTTCCGTGAGAATCTGCAGGGATTACAAGGGGACATTGAACCATGCGCTACAGCAGAGCGCGTATCCGGTTCCAGTGGTTCATCAAAAATAGACCTGGCTATTTCAGCAGGCCGGCCTGGATTGACCATGGGGGCGGGTTGTTTTAATAGCATTGTTTATTATTGTAATTTTAACTGTTTTAATGTTTCTTGTAATTTAGACTTGTCTTTATTTAATATCTTTTTATTGTATATATGTTCCTTTTTATATGTTCGCCACCCTGAGTCCTTCGGGAGAAGGGCTGCATACAAGTCTAATAAAATAATAAATAATAATAATAATTTATTACATTCTCTGGGCGGGGGCACAATCTTCACCAAATTGGACCTGGCCCAAGCATACCAACAGTTAACAGTAGATGATCTAACTGCAGAAGCCCAAACCATTGTAACCCATCAGGGTACATTCAAATGCAAGAGGTTACAATTCGGAGTAAGTGTGGCGCCAGGCATCTTTCAAAGTCTCATGGAAAGGATGCTACAAGGGTTGCCTGGGGTGGTGCCTTATTTTGATGACATTTTAATCTCTGCTGAAAATGACACTCAGTTACACAAGAAACTCAGAGAAGTTCTAACCAGGTTCAAATAAGCAGGGTTAAAAGTCAAAAAAGAGAAATGCACACTAAGAACTGAAAAAGTAGAATTCTTGGGTTATATGATTGATAAACATGGCATCCACCCCACAGAAGCCAAAGTTCAGGCAATCAAAGAAGCCCCCAGGCCTAGATGCAAAACTGATTTGCAAGCATTCCTGGGACTTATTAATTTCTATCATATGTTTCTACCTCAGAAAGCAACCACTGCAGGACCTTTACACAGATTACTGGATAAAAAATCTGCATGGGTCTGGGGCACAAAAGAAGAAGCTGCATTTAACAACATCAAGAGACAAATCACTTCTGATTGTGTCCTGATACAGTTTTCTGAGAATTTACCTGTAGTATTGACTTGTGATGCATCCCCTTTTGAGGGGGGTGTTGAGCCACATGCTTCCCAGTGGAAGGGAAGCCCCTATTGCATTTTACTCTCGCACTTTGACCAAAGCAGAGAAACTACAGTCAACTGGACAAGGAAGCGTTGGCCATCGTGGCAGCAGTCAAGAAGTTCCATGAGTATGTATATGGGAGAAGGTTCACCATTGTTACAGATCACAAACCTCTTTTAGGCATTGTGGCAGGGGACAGACCAACGCCCACCATCCTGTCACCAAGAATGATGAGATGGACTGAATTTCTTGCTGCTTATTCATATAAACTCATTCACAGACCAGGAAAAGACATTGGGCACGCTGATGCTTTGAGTCGCTGCCCACTTCCTTTGCACACTGAGGACCCTGCTCCAGAAACTTACACCTTCTTTCTAGAAACTGTTGCCAAACTTCCAGTTCATGCTGCTGAAATTGCTAGAAAAACTGCCAAAGACACTTCATTGGCTCCTATTGTAGGCTGGATTAAAAAGGTTTGGCCACTACATGATCTACCTCAAGCTTCCCAACCTTTAAACTTCACGTTGAATTCTCTTGTTCCAACTACTGGAATCTTGTTCCCTTGGTAGTCTTTAAGAGTCAGTGCTTGCTTCTGGAAATGTTTCTTCTGAATGTTGGGAAGTAGCCTGTGAATAGTGTCCCATGACACCATAGATAAATAGGAGCCTGAGTCCACTTCCATTTGGCAAGGCCTTCCTTCAACGAGTACCTTCACATGTACTTTTCTGCTTCTCAAGGGTGAAGAATGACCAATGGTGACTGTTTGATGAGTTTCATTCTTCCCATTTGCTTCTGAGTTGCCCCATTTTCTCACTGAAGTTGTTGGGCTTGAAATCTTTGTCAGGAAACTTTTTTCTGTGTGGAGGAGTTCTGGATGATTTGCAGACTCTTGCTAGATGACCTCTTTTTCACAATGCAGGAGATGATATCAAGAAACTTGCATTCAGTGTGGGGTGGCCCCCACAACCTCTGCAATAAAAGTCTTGCCTTTTTCTTCCCAGGTCTTTCTTTTTCTTTTCCATTCTGAGTCTATAAATTCCTTCCTCCACCTCACTACAGTCTGATTCAGAATCTATCTGCTCGCAATGAGTTGTTGTGGACTTTTCCACATCAGGATGGCTTGAGGCCTTGTTAATTTTCTTCATGGCTGCCACTGAGGACTTAGTGGCTTCTGCTGAGGAGGCCTCTTCTATGGCCTCTTTTAACGTGTTCTTAGGTTTTAATACTAATTTGCTCTGAAGCACCTTGTCTTTGAGGCCTAGAACAAACCGATCGCGCATGGCCTCCTCCAAACTGTTAAACTCGATGCACCCCCAATGTCCCTTAAGCTTGCCACGTCGCGCTTTCCGCTTGATCCCGATGGTAAAACTCGTGTCTCTTAATGAGGCACGATACTTGTGGGGCATAATGGGCTCTTAAAAGCTTTTCTAAATCAGGCCATTCCATTACCTTCACGTCTGCAGCTCCCGCCAATGCCTTCGCCATCTTGAAGACTGCTGGACCGCAGTGCGTAAGGAAGACCGCCCTCTTCCGCTTCTCGGAGATGTCAGCGAGGTCATTTCCTTCCAAATACATTTGGAAGCGATCCGCATACGATTCCCAGTCTTCTGCCACCGGATTGAACGGGGCTGGGGGGTGTGTGTTCAGTGCAGCCATCTCGCTCTTCTGCTTGTCTTCCGCGTCATCTCCTCTTCAGGGGAATCCTATCCTCATCGCCAGTGTTAAGTTTGCATGAAGAGTCAGACGCGAAGAGCTTCAGTGAAGAGTTTATTAAGTGACTACAGCTCAAATGGACCCAACCTCGCTGGGCTACGGCTGCTACTTATAGCCAGCAGCCGTAGTTGCCAGCCAATCAGAGTGCAGGGTTTTCCCACACTTTTTAAACCAATCCTATTTGACATTTTACAAGAACAATTCAAACTAAACCAATGACATTCAAACCTACATACATAACAGTTCCAATGTCTGAAAAAATGGAATGACTTGGGTTGTCTAGTCTGCATTATTTGGGAAGTAAATAGAAGAGGTCTGGTTGGGGATTCTGTTTCAGATATGATCTGTATGTCTTTAGGAGATTCTTTCATTAGATTCTATAGTGCTCTCTGACATTGTAGTGAGATCTGAGGGGTGAAGTTGGCAGAGTGCAGTGTTGGAATGTTGCTCCTTAGCTTCCCTGAGGTAACTCACCTTCTTTATGAGGACAACCACCCCTGTTTGTCGGCTTGTTTGATTATGATGTTGTTATTATTCCTGAGGCCTCTGATGGTATCTTTTTCTGCTCTACTGAGATTGTTGTGCATAGAATTCTTTTTAAACTGATGATTGTGGCTTTAGTGTGTTGGCAAAAACATTCAGCATAAAAATCCAATTTGCTATTTCACATATTTGGGGGCATCTACGCATTTTAAAAATGTATTTAGTGGAATTTGGAATTTGGTGCAATCCGTAGTTGTACGCTGTTCCAGGAAGTGCTGGAGTGAATGGGACTCCAAGTGTGTTATGCTGTACATCAGGTGAAAGGAGCAGCAGAACATAGAATAAGAAAGTTGGAAGGGACCTTGGAGGTAATCTAGTCCAATTCCTTGCACAAGCAGGGGAGTCTATACCATTTCAGACAAAGTGACTGTCTAGTCTCTTCTTGAAAGCTTCTAGGGATGGGTACCCACAACTTCTGAAGGCAAGATTGATTGTAATCATGGTTAGGAAATTTCTCCTTGGTTCTAGGTTGCTTCTCTTCTTGATTAGTTTTCATCCATTGGTTCTTGCCTTGCCTTGGTGCTTTGGAAAATAGTTTGCCCTATAGAAATAGCAGAAATAGTTGTCCTGTGGAAGTAAGCCCTGAAGAAGTATTTTATTCAGTTTTGTCAGTCTCAGAAATGTAGCTCTCTCAACACATTTACTTTGCAGAATTGGAAACAATGGGAAGAGGTCATTCTTAGGATGGTTTATTACCCTTTCTCTTTTACAAACAGTGTGATTAAAATACTGCATGGGAACCTGTATCTTCCTTATCATCCTTGGTGTGTACCGCTGAACTTTTAGCCTCAGATGGAGCTCAGATGAACAAGATAAAGTTAATTGGCACCGATAAGTAATAAGTAGACTTTGTTTGTTTCATCCAGATACTCTTTTGGCAGGCAGGCGGGGAAGATAATGAAGCTGCTCCATTGTCATTTTTCACTCTGCTTTTCAGCAGTGTGAAAGGGATATAGCAGACTGACAAACAATATTCCTCTAATCTGAGAATGTGTGCATAACCCATGGCCCTGAGCACTCTTTATGGCTCCTTTATTTTCTGCACATAACTTCATGCTTTCCCACTGCTTCTAATGTTCCTGAAATGGTTTATATCATCATGAAAATATAATTTCCTTTATGGGTTAAACATGAATCTTTCTCACAGTCCATCAGGGTTAAAATTCCCCATGAGGCAGGAGATGAAGTTAGTGTTTGCTCTGGCTGGTGCTGCTTTAGAAAGCAATAATTACCTTTTCAAGTTATCTTTACATTTTTACTCTACCTTGGAGCCATTTGTACTGCTTCTGAGTTTACAGCTCACTGTTCAGATACTCATGTGTAGTGTTTAATAGATTGATGGAAAAGAAGGGCATAAATGTTTTAAAATAATATTTACAGTACTATTTAGTAGCGTTTTAGCTGCCATTCAAAACTGTCTTGTCTGAAAATCAGCTTCCTTGAAGCCACTAGTGATCATTTCGGTAATATTTACTCAGTGGAGATGCACACTAAGGAGATTGTCTAAAGCAACCAGTGCCTTCCAGATATATACTTCAATTCCCATAATCTACTAGTCAGCAAGATTCTAGGAGCTGGAATCCACCACTTACAGATGGAAGAAGTCTAGTTTTAAGATTACTTTTTGTGGCACAGCTAGATCTAAGAATTAAAAATTTCACAGTGTCTCTTATATAAAATTCTATATCTAATATACTCAGGTTCTGTTGTCCAAAAGTACTTGCTATATTGTAACCTTAAACACAGCACTAGCTCCTTCATGTTCCTTGTAGATGTTTACTACCTGCTGTTAACTCAACAGGGAACATCATCCAGAGCATCATCCAGCCAATTAAAATGGCCATTTTTTTCAACTGGATAGATGAATTTATCAAGGCAGTGATTTAGCTTACAGCAGTGAATTCCATTTCAAGTGGTCCAGAAATTTAAAAAAGGAAAGGAAAATTAGAAGACTTGTACAACCAGGCAATGGGTGGAGACAACCAAAGCCTGGAAAAGTCAGTGCACAAAAGAGTGGTTTTGGCCTCTCAGGTGTATTTTTTTAAGAAAATGTTATCTTGACTTCCTATTTTAGTGTTTGTACTGTCACCTTTATAAATGCAACGTCCTTCTGTTATCTTATATTTTATACCATCCATTTGGGACATCATTAACTATATGATATTCAGGTAGTCCTCGACTCATGACCACAGGTGAGCCCAAAATTCCTGTTATTAAATGAGACTTTTGTTAAGTGAATTTTGCCCCATTTTACAATGTTTCTTTCCATAGTTGTTAAGTGAATCCCTGCAGTTGTTAAGTTACTAACAGGTTGTTAAGTGAATCTGGCTTCCCCATTGACTTTCCTTGTCAGAAGGTGACAGAAAGTGATCACGTGGCCCCAGGACACTGCAGCCATCATAAATATGAGTCAATTGCCAAGCCTCTGTGAGCATGGGGGATGCTACAATGAGTTGTTAGAGTGAAAAATGGTCATAAGTCCCCTTTTTCAGTGCTACTGTAACTTTGAATGGTCACTAAATGAACTGTTAAAAGTTGAGCACCAGCTGTAGATAACTATACACACACACACACACACAGAGACACACACAGACACACACCAGTGGTGGGGTTCTGTGGGCGTGGCTTGGTGGGCATGGCTTGGTGGGCATGGCAGGGGAAGGATACTGCAAAATCCCTATTCCCTCCCCACTCCTGGGGGAAGGTTACTGCAAAACCCCATTCTCTCCCCACCCCACTAACCTGCTTTCCAGCTCTGTTCTCCTGTGAAGGGCAACAAAAGAAGACCCAGCCGATCAGCTGGGACTTGGGAGGCAGAGAATAGGTGGGGGTGGGGCCAGTCAGAGGTGGTATTTGCCGGTTCTCCAAACTACTAAAAATTTCCGCTGGAGAACCAGTCAGAGCCTGCTGAATACCACCTCTGACACACAAATATAGTATCTATACCAGGGGTGTCAAACCTGATTGCATCACAGGCTGTATTGGGATATATTGGGATGTTTTTTGCCTTCGTGGAGCCAGGGTACGTGTGGTTTGTGTGGGCCCATGGACCGCCAGTTTGACAGGCCTGGTCTATACTTACACACACACACACACACACACACACACACACACACAGAGAGAGAGAGAGAAAGAGAGATGGCAGTTTAGAAATAGGATAAATAAATGAATGAGTGAATGAATAAATAAAATAAAATAAAGAAAATGCCACAAAGAACCTAAAATATACTCTAGAAAATTGGGAAACCACATAAAGCAGTTCTGAAAACTGCATAAGGGTTACAGGAGAGAAATGAGAAAATACATTCTCATGATATTCGAATGTATCCCTGTGTATTTAAAATTAAAACAATGACAAAGTAACAACAAACTAAGGAAAAATATAGTGACAGGCAAATTGGACAGGCCAACATTTCTGGCCTTCATTTTTTTTTTTTAATTTTTTAATTGATTTTATTTAGTAATTAAACATAACCAAACAAATAAACACTGACATAAACAAAACGTAAAACATATACTATAGTCGAACCAAGTACGGCTAGGCTCATGACATTCATTGTCCATCATTTGTTAAGTCCAATTCAAAAAGTCAGTTAAGTCTTTTTCTTGTCTAACCATCCATAGAAGTTATTCCAAGTTCTGTAATAGTCCGTTTTTCCTTATTTTTAATTTCCAATGTCAGTTTGTCCATTTCAGACTCCATTATTTTCTTCATAAGCTCCGCTTCTGTTGGAGTTTCAGTGTTTTTCCACTTCTGTGCAAAGGCCATCCTTGCCACTGTGATAATATGAATCATTAAATAGAAGATTTCCTTCGGATATGTCTCATTGGTGATTCCCAGTAAAAAAATTCTGGTTTAAAATTAAACTCTACATCACAAATTTCGTAAGCATTGATGTATTCCTTTCCAATATTCTTGGGCCTTTCCACAACTCCACCATATGTGATAGTATGTACCTCTTTCCTTATTGCACTTCCAACAAAGAGAGGAAAATTTATTGTTCATTTTAGATAGTCTTGCTGGTGTTATATGCCATCTGTAAAATAATTTATACAGGTTTTCTTTAAATGGAATTGCAAGAGTTATTTTTTATTTCTGGTCCAAATATTTTGCCAATCGTTCAGGGCAATACTATGACCAAAATCTCTCATCCAATGTATCATTGTTTCTTTAACAATTTCTTCTTCCAACTTAGTTTGTAGTAATACTTGATATGTTTTTAATCATTTTTACATCTGGCCCTAACAAGATTTCATCTAATTCGCCCTAGTTTTACTAATACCCAATTCCTTTTTGTCTTCTGTGTTTAGCTTGGAGTTGTAGATAGGCCCACCATTCCAATTCTATTCCCTGTTCATTCAACCGCTGTCTAGTTTGCAAATCTCCTTTTTCGTCTAACAGTTCTTCATAAGTAATGATTTTATCGTATCTTAGCAAGTGTGGATGCATCAAAGCCTCTAATGTTGATATCCAGATTGGTATTTGAATATACATTTGTTTCTTAATTTTGAACCAGGTGTGTAGAAGTGTTTGTCTTACTTTTGTGTTTCAAAACATAGCTGTGTCCTTTAAACTATCTTGTCTAAGAAAAGAGTGCCATCCTGTCTGGAGATTATAGCCTCTCTAATGTTAGTATCCTTGTATTTGTGTGGTTTATCCAGTCTTTTATCCAAGTCATAATTGCAGCACTATAATACAGCTCCCAATCCGGTAGACCAAATCCCCTCTTCAGTTGCATCTGGGGGTTTCCGTTG
>CM019148.1:171041066-171105923 GCA_009733165.1 Naja naja | reverse complement strand
TGACAAAAACCAGGGAAATGTCACACAACTACTCACTTTATGTATATTTACTTTGAAATCAAATAAATGAGAGATTCTTCTTTCATTTGTTTGGCAATGGCTGCAGTCTAAAAGATCAACTTTAATTTGGTATTTACTCTGCTATTCTCAGAAGTTTAGACTGTGACTGCTGTTCTACAAATTACACTCACAGCTACGGGATAAAACTATAGTGGAGTCACTGCCAATTCAAAAGAGGTGATGGAAGAAGGAATACCCTAGTGCTATCCTTTGCTCATCTGGAAATTTTTTTTAATTACATTTATATGCCGCCCTTCTCCGGAGACTCAGGGTGGCTTACAATTTTTGGGATACAACCCAGTGTGCTCAGCAATAGCCTTCATTCCATTGTATATGCCTGCTTATTACTAAGCGGCATTTTTACAAGGTCAGCTAATTGCCCCCAACAATCTTGGGTCCTCAATTTACCTACCCCGAGAGGATGGAAGGCTGAGTCAACCTTGAGCCTGGTGGGATTCGAGCCTATAGCAGCTGGAACTTAAGTGCAGGCAATTAACAGCCTGAGCCACCAAGGCCCTTAAAATGGGTTTTAGAGGGTTTTGAGGCTGGCATGATTCAGATTTTTGCCTCCTTTCTTCTCTTCCAAATTTGTTTCTGATCCAATAGTTTGCCATTGTTTTGGTGTGCTACTAACAAATCAGTGTAGGAATGAGAGCAAGTTGAATGTACCCATTCCACATTTGAGCACACCAGGTTCCACTTTCTTGAAAGAGGTGATCTTCTTTTTCCAACTTCAGGATGTCAGCGCAGCAAAATATAGTCCACATGTATAATATGGTCTATGATTGGTTTTAAAGGTTGACAGTGGCTCAGTAAGAATATAACTCCTCTTTTAATAGACCCATGACTCTCTGTGTCCACTAAATAGCTCCCTCTGGAAACTCACTGAGTCCATCAGTTGCCTGGGGTAGGCCAATCAAATAGGGTCCATGTCCCAGAAATTGTGTGTGTGTGTGTGTGTGTGTGTGTGTGTAGCGATCATAGAGAACCTTTGGATCAGGTCCATGGTTGCCATGTTGGCCATGAATTCCCTAGCTGCCTCTAAGTTTGGACCAAAAGCAGGTAGTCTGAAAATCATGGAGTCAAAAAGCTCGGGTGAGGATGATGCTAGGCTGCAGGGAAGAACATAAGTGAGCAGCAATCCCAACTGGTTCCTATGTCTTCATCTTGCCAAGAATCTCACAGCCATCTATCCTGGTGCAGTGCACCTAAATATTACCAGAGACTCCCAGATAACAACATCTATTCTCACTCTTGATGCAAAGTCACAGCTGGTGCCACAGCTAAAATTCAAGCGGGTTTCAGAGAGGAGAACTCTCGCCTCCCTTGCATGCCCTACCAGGTTTGATTATACTTGTTGATATAGATCTGTGATGGTGAACCTATGGCACACGTGCCGGAAGTGGCACACAGAGCCATCTCTCCAGGCATGCCAGCTGTCGGCCATTGCTGTACTGGGTTCCAGCATGCATATGTGTGCCAGCTAGATGGTCTTCACGCATGCGGGAGCACCAGAAACCAGAAGTTGAGCTTCCAGTTTCCGGCATGTGCATGCAAGCCAGCCAGCTGGTCTTTGCGCGTGCATGCATGCCTGAAACCAGAAGACCAGGTGGCCAGTGCGCATGCATGTACCTGAAACCAGAAGCTCAGCTTCCCGGCACGTGCATATGTGCCAGGGAGTTGCTCTTCTGGTTTCCGGTGCTTCCACGCACACACATGCACGTTCCTGTTTAGGCATTTAGTGTTGAAAAGGTTCACCAACACTGATATAGATCATCCATTGTGGATGAGGTGAGCTTTATTATAGACCAACCTAGCATTAAGCAGCAATAGTCAGATATTGGGGCTACTGAAGCTTTGGAGACAAGGTCTTGGGGCTGAGCACAGGGAGCTGGAATGTGATATCAGTCTTAGATACCAAGGCCATCTTCTTCACAGGCAGTTTGCCCCTGGTCTCTTGCAGTGCTAGTCACCATTGCAGTATTCCACTCTGCTCTGCCCCCACTCATTTTCAATTAGCCGTCAGCTAGACAGTGTCGGCTGGCGGCACCCAGGGGTAGGGCCTTCTCTGTGGGAGCGCCCGCCCTGTGGAATCAGTTGCTCTTGGAGCTGCGGTTGGCCCCTGACCTCCGTTCCTTCTGCCGCGATCTGAAGACATGGTTTTTCCAGCAGGCGGCCTGGATTAAGGTGGGGTGGGGTTTTTAATTTGTTTATATTTTATTGGCATGGGTTTTAGAAATTTGTTTGGCTAGGATTTAATACTGATTTTAATAATTTTAAATTTTGTATTACATGTTTTTTACGATGTGAGCCGCCCTGAGTCCTTCAGGAGATAGGGCGGCATACAAGTCCAAACAAAATTAAAATAAAATAAATAAATAAAATGGCTATCCTTCCTAAATGTTATTTATGTAAAAATGTTATTTAGGTTTGATACACTTCACATTTCCTTATATATTATTTGGTGTTATACATAGGAAAGAATTATTTCTTTAGGGATACTGTTAAAAAGGAATACTTAGAATCGGGCAAACCATACATATAAGTAAAATATATAATGAAGTTTATTGGAATGAAGTACTGGTAAAAGATTTATCTTTCATTATTCAGAACTCAAAATATGCTTGGTACAAACTGAATAGGTGTCAAATTCTAAGTCTGTTAGGTCAATACCATGGTTTCCTAAAATTAAGAAACTAACAACACATTTATTGTAGAAGTTTGGAAAAAGTTTTTCCTTCCTTCCTTCCTTCCTTCCTTCCTTCCTTCCTTCCTTCCTTCCTTCCTTCCTTCTTCCTCCCTCCCTTCCTCCCTCCCTCCCTCCCTCCCTCCCTTCTTTCTCAATTGAAGGGGATAAATACAGTAAGCAAATTTCTAAAATAGAACCTGACTAAAGGAAAATATTAGCCCTTTAAGGGTCTTACCGTCTTCTATTAGTATGTCCTCATCTGTCTCAGAACTCTTGAGTATCTTTTCTCTTCAGGTGGAAGAGGAGGAGGAGGAGGAGGAAGCAACAACAGGAAACAGGAAGCTCTTGGGGAAGCTGGTGCTAATCAGACCAGGTTTTGGGGTGTGTGTGTGCTAAAGTGATAAATCACAGGTTTTGTTTCCTCCTCCTGCCTGAAATCACCATTGCTTTCTGTTATTCTGCCAGAGCATCTTTGTTCACTCTTGGTCCACTCTGAGTCCTGATAATGACCCTCTCTCATAATATTTGATCATATACATCTTTTGATAAGGCCAACCATATTTGAAAGTTTTTAAAAAGTAGCTTTTCTGAAAGACTTATATTGAAAATATAAAATAAAATTTATTTTATTATTTTATTTATTTTATTATAAAATAAAAATATAATGATTTATGGATTTGAAGATCGAAAAAGATATGGACTAAGTGAGTTGAAGGGATTTTTAAATAAAATTTAAGAGGGAGGGAGGATTATAATTGTAATTATCTATTGAGAAGATCTGAAATAATATTTCATTAGTTTCTTTTCTTGTACTTTCCTCTTCCTTTTCTTTTTTCCCCTTTAGATTTGACTTTTACTATATGTAAAATTCTAAACAAATATCAATTAAAAAGGGATTTGAAAAATAAAATATCTACTAATACATATATTAACTGCTGCCAGGATTGCATTTGCTCAAAGCTGGAAACAGCCTTATTCTCCTATGGATGAAATGGTTATTCAAAATTATGAGCTGCTTGAAAATGGATAAGCTATCATTAAGCTTGAAAGATAAAGAAGATTCAATATTTTACACGGTGTGGGAACAATGGTATAATTGGTTAGATAGGAGATAGAATAAAGACAGGCAACTACTAAATAGAGGTCATAGATAGAATAAAATATACTTAGGCTTAGGTCACTATTGGTTAGAATGTATTGCTATGTAAATATCACCACAAGTAGTCATCAATGAATATTATACTTTTAATGTTTTAATGTTTTGTGTTTGTGTGTTTGATGTTTTGTTTTGTTTCTTTTAATGTAATAAAATTTAATAAAGTGTATTAAAAAATAAAAAATAAAAGGGATTTGAAAAATGTAGGAAGAGAGCTTGAGATCCAAATTTTAACCAGAATTGGAGCAAGGTTAATGCATCAGACTAGAAACTGGAAGATTGTGAGTTCTTAGCTTAGACACAAAGTCAGCTGGGTGACCTTAGACTAATCCCAGACCTAGGAAGGAGGCAATGGCAAACCACTTCTGAAAAACTTTGCCAAGAAAACTGCAAGCACTTGTCCAGGCTGTTTCTGAGAATCAGGCATGATTGAATGGAAGGGGAGAAAAGAATGGCATATACAGTTCTTTCAAAATCTGTTTTGGAACATTGTCGAAAATTAACTGTATCAAGAATTTGTAAAGAGAGGTGTACTCCCTTAAAACTGCATTAAGCCAATCAAAGTCTTTTTACATTGGGTTGTGGTATACATGTGATCGAAGTAGCACAAATTACTATCTCTGATGGCAGTGCTTATTCCATTCCTGTACTTTGAAAGTTTTTGAGGAAATTGCAAGACAGGCTCTTAATAAAATGTAGCTTTATTGTTCATTTTCCCCAGGGTATATTAAATTATGCAGCATAAGAGATTAATCTCTCTCTGGTAGTTTTCTGCTAAAAGTCACAGTAGCAAAGCAGTTGAAAAATACAGTACATGTTTTCTGAGTATGTTTTGGTACACTGCATACACTCTTAGCTGTAGGCAACCTGTAAGGCAATCACTAGAGTAGAGATCCTAGCTTGCTTAAAATAGAGCAAGCATGCTTGGGATAAAACTGGACTTTGGTGGTGCTTCCAGCATATTGATAGTGTTCTTATCTTTAGTAGGGGATAGTACAAGTGGCATAGGGGTGGCTAAGGCTGGAAACCTACACTACATATTCTCTAACTTATTAAAAAGTGTTATATGAAAATCTCAATTGACCAAAACTATCCTTGACAAAAGAAGTCCATATCTATTGTTCTGTCTGGTGTCAGTCATGGCATATGGACAACTGCAACTTGGAATGTTAAGAGGAGTAAGTGCTAAAGTACATGCATGAATGAAAGAAAATAAAAGAAAGTAAACTAGATATGTTGTGTGCCTGTGACAGTTTCATTATATCTCCCTGATATATTTTGAAAATTTCTATCATTATTAACAGAGAGCTGCACTGAATCTCTTGTTTAAAGAACCGCATGCTTTCATTTGTTATTTAGTTGTTGTTCATTGCACATATAGATCTCATTTTTCATATTGACTTATATGTTCCCCTCCCATTTAATTACATGAACTATTTAGGATGCTACAATGGTAAATTTCATGGCAATCACATGAATGAAAGAAAAAAAAAGATATGCTTCCGTAAAACTAACTGAAAGTGAAGGCTGCAATAGAACTGAATTTGATCAGATCCTAGGGAGTAGAGTTGACAAATACATGCAGATTTTGAAAGTGTAGTTTTAAATATGAATGATAGGACTAACCTGTGGCATATGTCAGAAATATAAGTTGATTATACTTAAGCTATTATGGATGCATATGAAAGGAGGAATCCCTAAAATGGTGGTAGTTGCATGTTAGTGTCTTAATGGAAGAAATAGGAATGAATTTTGGGAAAAAACTGCAACATGTTAAATGCATTCAGTCTACAGGAAAACTTATTCTGCTAGGTAACATGGGCAGGAAGAAGATGGAAGAGTAGAGAAGGAATTATTTGACCCTGAAGATACCAGAAAATGAGAAAAGTGGTATATGATGGAAACAAAGCTTTAAAAAAAATAAAAGGAATGCTTAGCAAATGATTCAATTGCAGTAGCCACTGAGATCTTATAGATGGCAATGCTAGCAGCAAACTGCAGCTTTAGCTATGGGGCCTCTTTTGTTACTGCATGATCTCATCCTCTATCTGTTGGGTTGGAAAGTCCCGGACTTTCCAGGCATACAGGTGATCTCATTTTACTAACATCACCACTAGTCTTAAGGATTGGTTGGGAGGTTTCACCCATGTGGGATCTATTCTCCAATCCAAATGCTGTATCTATGCTACTCTTCCTTGCTTGTAAAAATGGTATAAAAGAATAACGAATAGAGCTTTGGTGGCTCAGGCTGTTAAATGCCTACTCTTAAGATCCAGCTGTCTACAATTACTGTAGGCTCGAATCCCACCAGGCTCAAGGTTGACTCAGCCTTCATCTCTCGGGGTAGGTAAATGAGGACCCAAGATTGTTGGGGGCAATTAGCTGACCTTGTAAATGTGCCGCTTAGTAATAAGCAGGCATATACAATGGAATGAAGGCTATTGCTCATTGGGTTGTCCAAAATTGTAAATGAGTATATAAATGTAATAAAAAGCTGCCCAGGCAGTCAGACATCTTGGCACTCTGCACAATGACTGATCTTTGAAACCCATCATTCAATATTGATCAGGAAATGAAATAAGGATGTCTAATATCCCATTGGTTGTTTAATGTATTTATGTATAAACACATAAGGAATGCTTGTGATGTTAGAAGTATAGTGTTTGGAGATGTGCAAATGAAGCTATGGTTGGAAACTAAATTATTTATAGCATACGTTATATTCTATGATGAATCAAAGAATATCAGTCTGAAAATTAATGTATCAAAGACCATGATAATTATATCTGACCAGAGGAATGAAATGAATAATTGCAACTTATATGCATGATGATAGTTTAGAGCAAGCAGAAGAATTTGGGTAGATCAGCAGAATGTTTACTAAAGTTGGGCTAATGTATGATAGTGGACAGTATCTGTTGAAAAGCATATATATCAGTCAAAAATGTGTTAATGGATTTGTATAAGAGTGTGTTTCTGCTCACTTTGTTATAGGGAAGTGAGAGTTAGATATTTCAGGAGAAATATAAACACAAATTGAATGCAGAAGGAATGAGTTATTTAAGAAGTGTCTGTGGTGAAACAAGAACAGGACCAACAATGAATGGGTGCTGAATGAATGTGGTTTGTACATAAAGGCGAGCATCCAAGATGAAAGAAGTACATTAATGTGGTTTGGTCTTATAGAGAGAATGAATGAGGGTCAAATTGCAAACAAAGTTATGAAGGACAAGAGAATGAGTTGAAAAGAGGGGGAAGAACAAGAAAGACATGGTTGGATAGAGTTGATGAGACCTTCAAAAAGAGAGAGGTGAGAAGTTTGAAGAACAAAGGACAATGAAGGAGGTATGGGTGTGTTGGAAGCAAAGTCAGTTTGGAAGAATAGAATTTTTTTCTCATGTCCATGCCCTTAATTTCTTTGACCTACTATTTATTACTCAATTTCTCTGCACTGATAATGTTAGTTACTCCAAAAGTATAATAGGGATGCATTTAATGGAAAATAGCAGTGGCTGAAAATTAACACCGCAGCAAAGAATTTTGAAGACTCCTTTACATAAAGATTGTCCTATCCATAGCTGGTCTAGATGTCACTAATAGTAATTCCTAATACATTATAACTTTATATACACATGCCTTATTGAACAAAAATAATGAATATGGATTTTAAACATTTTATATCACTAAATAAGATTATATACTGAGCTATGAAGTTTTTTTTAAAATTGTCTGTTGTTTGTTGGTAGTAGATTGGCTGGTTCTTTTTAATGTTCAGTGTGTCATAGATCAGTGTATGTTTTAATAAAGCTTTTTTTTCAAAAGACTAATAAAACTGGATCAGACAGGAGCCCAAGTGTTCAATTTCACTGGCTTCAAATGACCCTCATAAAATAGGTTGATGGAACATAAAATGGAACACATTAGTCACTATAATCATTCTATCTGGTAAGACCAGATGACAAGATATGCAATTGTTAAAGTGAACAAGTCTGGAAGATGATTTTGAGTTTATAGCTTACCTGGTCACCAAAAGCTGATTTGGCCTTGGCTGGCAGAAGTCCAAACTGTTGACTTTTTTTCTTTCACTATCAGTGCATGAAGATATTACTAATTTTAATTAAAACAATATTTATAGAATATAGAAACTGGATCATTATATGCATGTATTCATATACATATTAACATATATATGCACAAACGCCTTGTATACCCCCTCCCTCTGCATTTCCCTCTCCCTTAAAATTACGGTCTCAGTATTTGGCCACTGAAGCCGGTCATCTTGTGTCCCAAAGGCTGGAATATTCTAGAGAAAACAAAAAGGAAGGGATAGTTGGCAGCAGCAGAATTGGTGGTCTTGCTCCACCACTTTTTTTTAGGAGGTCAGGATACTTCTGGTGGCAGAGGGAGGGTTTCCTTCTAGGCAAAAGTATAGTAGGGAAAATTGCTCACCGTGTAAAAATAAGAGATAAACAAAAATACATGAATTGTGGGGAATGAGTGGTCTTCATCACCTGGTGCCTACTGCCTTCAATGGGTTTGCAATATTAGGAGATGTTTTGTTGTTAGTTGCAAAGTTGTGTCTGACCCACCATGACCCCATGGACAATGTTCCTCCAGGCCTTTCTGTCCTCTACCATCTTCTGCAGTCCATTTAAGCTCATGCCTACTGCTTCAGTGACTCCATCCAGCCATTCTCTGTCCATCCAGCCATTCTCTGTCGTCCCCTTCTTCTTCTTTTGCCCTCAACCATCCCCAGCATTAGGCTCTTCTCCAGTGAGTCCTTCCTTCTCATTAGGTGGCCAAAGTATTTGAGTTTCATCTTCAGGCTCTGGCCTTCTAAAGAGCAGTCAGGGTTGATCTCCTCTAGGACTGACTGGTTTGAAGGCCTTGCAGTCCAAGGGACTCACAGGAGTTATTTTACTATTATGCAAATTTCAGTCCCAAGTCATCAGTGAATCAGGCTGAGTGCAAGCCAACATGCAAGTAAGATAAACTATTGTTTTAGGGAAGAAGAGAATAGGGCTACCAGATCTGGGATGGAAACAATTCAAAGCATCACTGGGTGGCAGAAAAGAGACATAAAATCTACTATTGTTTTGGATGCTACTTAGTGGCCATCTTGATTGGGTAGTCCTAAAAGAGAGCTGGTCTACTTTATTCTTGTGCTAGGAGATTTCAGGAAACAAAATAAGACAGAAGTTAGCCATACTTCGTTGAATATGAATTGATGGAGATAATTATGAAGACTTTTGGTTCTTTACTTCAGATGATCAAAACCCATGCAAACTTTATCTACAGGAGTGATGTTTACAGGTGGATGAACTGAGATAACTCTGAACTGAACATATAAGAATTTCAGTTATAAGGAAAACTGGCTGAGCATATAAGGATACCCACATTAAAAAAGGTAATCCCCACAACTAACAGCTCTGAACCTCTGAGTTGCAGAATGGCAATTATTGCTGCTTTTCCTTCCTTCCTTTCTCAGTGAGGAGCAGAGCAATTGGCCACACTGAAAAGAAGCCTATGCCCACAGTTAAAATCAGGATGATGATGGCACCTAGGCTGAGACTAGCCAAAGGAAAGGCAGGGATCTTGGGACACCAGTTCTTTGGGAATTGAGTACCCAGCAAGAATACCACTCCAGTTTTAATCACTTGCCTGCAACTGGAGAGTTCATTACATGAGAGGGAAGGATAAAAAGCAGTGGTGGGATTCAAATTTTTTACTACTGTTCTGTGGCATGGCTTGGTGGGGATGGCAGGGGAAGGATACTGCAAAATCTCCATTCCCTCCCCACTCCTGGGGGAAGGTTACTGCAAAATCCTCATTCCCTCCCCACCCCACTAACCTGCTTTCCAGCTCCCTTCTCCTATGCAGGGCAACAAAAGAAGACCCAGCCGATCAGCTGGACTTGGGAGGCAGAGAAAGATGGGGGCGGGGCCAGTCAGAAGTGGTTCTCCGAACTACTCAAAATTTCCGCTACTGGTTCTCCAGAACTGGTCAGAACCAGTTGAATACCACCTCTGATAAAAAAATCTCCTGTCTGTCTCTCAATGGCTAAGTCTTGTTTAAGGAAGGAAGGAAGGAAGGAAGGAAGGAAGGAAGGAAGGAAGGAAGGAAGGAAGGAAGGAAGGAAGGAAGGAAGGAAGGAAGGAAGGAAGGAAGATACCTGAGACAAATTTGGGTAGAGAAGGTTAAAAAAAATCTGTTAACCAGGACCACATTAGGATGGATTAGGCCCAGATCTGATCATAGAGTGGGTAAAAATAGTCCTTGCACAATTATAATACCCACATATCCTCCCCCTCCTCCTTCTTTTCCTCCTCCTCCCCCCCCTCCAGCTAAAGGATCGATGATAAGTGCAAAGGTGTTAAAATTTTCAGATTTTCATAATTTTGTTCTATGTTCTTTTATTCATTTCTTTAAAAATCTGCCTGATAACAGATTTCTGTCTTTGGGCAGATTACAATACATTAATTTTGATGGAAAAGGTATGAAAACACATTCCTCTGGTGCTAAGAGCTCTTAAAAAGTCTTAGTTTTAAAAAGCCTTGTGTGCTTTGCATTTCAAAGCACTTTATGTTATATTTCAGATAACAATTCCTATAACCGTGTATGCCTATGTATAATTATACCTGGACTAAATTGCTTTAACTTGTATTGTTTCTCCAATTCTCCACCAAAAATTATGCAAAGATGAAAACTACACTATTCATCTGCACCTCTGCCAGATTTAAAGGGTTAAGTCACATTTAAGATGTCCAGATGGAGTAATAAAGGCAAGTGGTCACTGTTTGGCCAGAGCCCAACTTTAAATGTGAGCACCTTATTAAATAAATTGAACGAGGTCAACTGAATGTAGTTGATTGTGCTTGACCTTCCAGTTCCCCTATATGTGAGTTATCCTTTTGTATCCCCTCTGCTACACCTTTTAATAAGCAAAGCAAAAGGCCCTCTAACAAGCTATACTAAGCACCAGCCTGCCATGTTAATTTCCAAGTCTCTGGAATGTTACACCTTACTCTCTAGATATCCCTCTGAAGAGGAAAGATACTTGCTGAAGCGGGAGAAGAGCAAAATTCAGGCTGATTCTGATATTAAAATCACTTGCCACTTTTCAGGCTGCATTTGGGTGTTTGAAAGTGAGTTGTAGAGATGTAGAGTTGTTTACCACAAAGGGCACTGGTTAAGCAAGGCAGCTCACAAAGAGAGAGGTAAAAAATAACAAGTAAAAGAACTTAATTAAATAAATATTATAGGTGCTGAAGGCAGGTTCTCACAGGATTCAAGCTGAATAGTTGTAACATCAAGGTTGTTTCTGATCAGCATGAAAAGTTCCTTGTGAATCTAACCTCTAGGCTAGGGTTATCAAACTCCCGGCCTCTGGGCCGGATGCATCACACACTGACCACACCCACGCCCGGTTTAGCGAAGGGGGAAGAAGTCCTGATACGTCACGTGATGATACTGTGACGATGTGAGTTTGACACCCCTGCTCTAGACACCCTTGGTGTGGCTTCTAAAGGGGACTCAGCAAATCTTTGAAGGACTAGCTTCTCCTCTGAGACCTGTAGCAGGATTAAGATTTATGGATGAATAAGATCCTGTAAAGATTGTCTGGTAGAGTTTGTTTTCAGTCAATCCTTTGAGCGCCCCTGTAACTGAGCTACTGTTTTTATAATAGATGTAGCTGTTGGTACAGGCGAAGGGTAGAATGAAGATATGTCCCTGACACTGACCTCAGCTTCTAATGGGTACTGATTAGCCTGCAGGAACTCCATTAACTTTAGACCAGATATTAGACCTGCTGTCTCTTACCTACTTGGATTGCACTGGGTTGGCAGTCACAAAAGTGAAGAGTTTCCTTGCCAACATTGCAATGCTTGTTTCTTCATTCCCACTCCCTGTGGATGCCCATCATACCTACTGCACTATTTCAAAGACGTCTATGTGAAAATGTGTTCTTTTTAGCTTTTGGCTCACTGGCTGTCTTACATTTAATCCAAATAAAGTTTTATCACATTCTTCCCTCTTAGGATTGCCTCATTTTATTGTGACAACTCAATAAACATTGTAAAATTCCTCCTTCCACATCCCAGTGATATAATGGAGAGACTAACAATATCTGGAGCTGAACCCCCTTTTCCCCACCTCACAGCTGTTCACAGCTCATCTGTCCTCCCTTTCTGTCGTTCTCCATGAACAGTACGCACTCTGCATTGTTATTAAGCTTTTCAAGCAGTGGATGGGGCCGGGTAATTGCCATCAGAATAGTTCTCCTCCTGTGTCATTTTGGGAATTACAAGGGAAATGTTGAGCAGCTAAAAAAAGAAGACCATGGCCCTTTTTTTCTTTCTTTTGCTGCTCAGTTGATTGCAGGAGGGGGAGGCACCAGTTGTGTAACATCAGGTTTTATTTGGTGTGTTGCGCTGCCCCTCTTAGATAAGTAAAACAAGGGACTTGCTCCTTGGAATCTATGCCTATTGACCGGGAAATGTGCAGAATGCAGAATGTATGTGCACCTCCTCCATGACTCTTAGGGAATGCACATAATGGTTAATTATGCAATCAACCATACAGTGCACATTACTCTTTATATATAAGCATATTTGAGTGCTATTTTTTTATCTCAGCAACAAAGGATGGATGTGTATAAATATTCTCATATGCTGTCTTGAAATGTCTGTTCTTGCTGATGAACACCAAATTCTACTTCTGAAAGGCACACCAATCTATAACAATAGGGACCTTTTTAATTTTAGGATGCTGCCTTTCTATCAATCCATATATGGCACCAAATGTATAGTTCATGGCATGTCTTCCCCTGGTGTTTACAATTCCTTACATGACAAGCCTCCAGCTCCAGCTCCTGGAGATGTTTCTACACTAATAGGATTTACTTTTACAAATATCCGAAAACCTTTTAAAGTGGAGATTAAATTGTTTAGCTCAATATTTAATCTGTTACTTCCTCCTTAAAGATGCCTGGTGGAATTTGTCATTCAGTGAGCTGATAACACACAATATTGATCAGTCATAAACATAAAAAAGAGAAAGATCTTGGGAAGTCCTCTGCAACCCATTTTCCCCCCTTTCTTTTTTAATTAAATTTTGACCTGAACTCCTTTTGATTAATTTTCTTATTTTGTAAGTGCCTGTGAATTCAGGGAGCCCAAGAAGTTTCTTAAGTTGCCTGGCATTGGTCTCTAGTGTGTGGCTCAGCTCAAGAACAGGATTATTGTCTTTTTATGGTTTTCAGATATTTAATAGCTTCTTCCTGTCATTTTCTGAATGAGTGAATAAGGTTTAGCCCTCCGGGAGCCAACGCAGCATCACAGAGTGGGGAAAATGACTCAGATCTGTATACTTGACTGATTGCCTTAGTCTTAATTGTTCTCTTAATTAGCTGCAGTAGCATCTGCATCTGGGGAGAGATCATAGTATTGGTAAACAGCTCCACCTTGGAGCTCTCAGTAATGCCTTTTGGACATATGACAGTGAGCTCCTAACTTACTTGTTTGTCCACTGGGACCAAGATCTGCCAAATCTTAAGCCCCTGGTGCCTTTGGCCTCATCATTTTGAGCTGTCACTCTCTGGCATGGAGCATAAGCCTCCAATGGCTTCCCCCTAAACCAATTAAGCTATGATATTAGAAATGATGTGCTAAACCAAGAGAAGGCACTCTCTTCTCCGTTCCATCTTGCAACTGGGAGCCATTGGATTTATTTATTTTTTATTTTTTAGGAAGAAAAAGGGCACTTCCACTCAGGCTATTTGCTCCACTCCAGCAGTACAGTAGCTCTGTGTGTGCGTGCGTGTGACATCTCACTGCATCCTTTGTGTTTGGCAAATGTGACTATCTGGCTCAGCTGCCATGTGTCTAGGATTACAGGAAAGGTGAACTTTCTATTTGCAGTGCGGAAGCTCTGAGAGTGGGCTGATTCCCACTGGAAGGCATTCTTGCCCTTACTAGCCTCCTTTTTTATGAACTCCAGCAACCGTTCTTCCCGCCTGACCTAAACTTAACCACTTTGTTTCTGCTGTTTGCCTGCAGCCTTCCCCTCCTCCCCAATTCTTACTACCATAGCAACCTGGTAGTGTGGCCACATCTCCCTCCAACAAACACCAACTTGCTGTCATTTTCACAATCACAGTTTGCAAGAAGCTTTTACATACAACAGAGGAGCACTGTCTTTGCAACAAGGAAGTTTCCCCTCATGGCAACAGCTTGGCTTTTAAGTTTGTAAATGATCATACAACTACACCAGAGGTGGTATTCAGCAAATCCTGACCAGTTTTGGAGAACCGGTAGTGGAAATTTTGAGTAGTTCGGAGAACTGGCAAATACCACCTCTGATTGGCCCCGCCCCCATCTATTCTCTGCCTCCTGAGCCCCAGCTGATCGGCTGGGTCTTCTTTTGCTGCCCTCCACAGGAGAACGGAGCTGGAAAGCAGGTTAGTGGGGTGTGGAGGGAATGGAATGGGATTTTGCAGTAACCTTCCGCCAGGAGTGGAAATGGGGATTTTACAGTATCCGTCCCCTGCCATGCCCACCAAGCTACGCCCACCAAGACACACCATGCCCACCAAGCCACGCCCACAGAACCAGTAGTCAATTTTTTTGAATCCCACCACTGAACTACATGTGACACAGACTGATATATGGCAGGAAAAAACAGCAAGCTTCACCTACATTGGGCAGGAGTAAGGGGAAGTGTATCTCTCTGTTTCTGGGCAGGGTATTGATTTAATGATGTGTTTATTGGAGGGGATGCCTAAGTGGCTCATGGGATCTTTCCCTATTCCGAGCAGTTCAAGGTCAGCAGCAATGAACAGCATCATTGGTCAGCTTCAAACTGCTTTGTGAAGGGATAGGTAGTAGAAAGAAGTGACGCAGAAGTGCTGAAAATCTAGCTAGCTCTCTTTGGTCTTTGCCATTATTTGTTATAAACCTGGATGGATAACTTAAAATCTTTGTCTGGCTGGTTATGTGTGTACTGCATTTGTATTTTATACTGCTATTTCAAATTTATATTATTCAGATTGCTAATTATAATTTCTTCTTGTTGTATATGTGTAGTCTGAGGAGGCATTTTAGTATATTTTGATTTAATATTGTCTTTTAGCCATTTTTTTTGTCTGTATGTACTTCCATTAACTATCCTGGCTTTGTCAATTTAGTTTTGGCTTTTCTTTTTTTTACAGTCCTGTAAGCCCTTAATTCAGGGTAGATTTCTGTGTGACTGAATGGAGCTGAGCATTTACTAGTTTTGGCTATTTTGAATATTTGAATACCTATTGCTTGTGCTGGTTGTTATCTGCAATAAAGTTACTTAAAACCTCACTGACAGATTCTTCCTTGCGAGTTTTCTCCACTTAGCTATAATTATGACAGGCTGAATCTTCTGGTGCTCATTGCCCAGTTGTGTGACTCTACCCTACACATTTTCCCCTCAGCCCAGCTGAAAATAGAAAGGAAACTCATCCTGCCCAATCCTACAGAATGGAGCCAAACTTATACCAATCTTGAACCACAATGGTGTGACCAAATTTTATATCCGGGGAGGAGCATGGTGGTTAGGATGCTGGATTGGAGGTTAGCAGGCTCGTCTTCAACACCTGAGTGGTGCCATGGGGTGGGTTAAGGTGAGGATCCTGTCCTTTGCTCAGCTCCTTTCAGGGCCATGAAAGGAACTCCCAACTGGGTGTCTCCCCAGGCAACAGTGATGTCACTGGCTACTCCTTTCAACCCGGAAATTCCTCAGTGCTTCTGATATGAGCGCAATGTGATACTTGGGAAACGTTTCACATATTAAACTAACAAAACCATCCCTCCAAATATATAAAAAGGAATTAATTGGTAAAAGAAACATAAGTGCAATGAAGAAATATAATAGCCCCCATACACAATTCCAAATGATGTCAGTACCATTAGCCTAGTTAAACTAGTCATTTTCATTTCCTTGAATAAGCCCTTGGGTTTCACACCTGTACAATGCAGAGGGGAGATCTTCTTGGCTTCTACAGCAATGAAATCCTTTAGGTGTTCGGTTGGATGCTCCTCCTTTTTTCCAGCTGAATACCCTTCCTTTTTATTGAAGATTGGAGAGACTAACTCTTGTCCAAACAGGAACAATGCTAGTGTTCTGATCTAGTCAGCAAACCATTGGTACTCAGTGAGCCTGAGTCATAGACAACTGCAAACTGAGAAACATATTCACATGCAATATGTATCAGTATCATATTCTAGTTTTGCACTTGTTTTTACCCAAACCCAGAGTTTGAAAGTTTTGCTTGCGTTGCATTTTGTATTGTGTGGTTTGAGGAAGCATGTGAGTAGTGCCATAGCTCCAGAAGAACTTTTCAGTTTTGCTTTGCTGTCTGCCTTCTTGAGCCTTTAAGACATTTTAATTTCAATGGAGTATTTGTATATCACTTCAGATCTCACTGCTGCCCCATTTTCCTGTGATTTCCATTTCACATTGTTCTGAATAAACTGTTTATTTATGTTGCATTTTGTAAAGTCCATGTGTTGATCTCTATTTTTAACAATTCAGAGAATTTTAGTAGAACAGGCTACACATGATTTCTTCCCATCTGGGCCTGGAAAAAAAATATTTCAGAACAGTTAAGGAAGCAAAAAAATATTTCAGTTAAATCAGCCAAAACTGTTCTCAGAGGAAGGAAATGCTCCAAAGCGCTTCCAAGTTTGGGGCATTGTAAAATATTGTGGTCAATATGGAGGTTTGTTTTTGGAACAAGCATCTAAGGAATGTGCAACCACATTTCAGCATAAAAATAACACTTTTTTCAATAAACCTCTGGCTTCGAGACCAAAAGTAGGGTAAGCAAGAGCCGAACAGACCATAATATATGTTGGCTGAGTTGTGTACTGCTTTCTGAATCACCAACTGTGTAGCAAGGATAAGCAAATGAACACCTTGAATATTTCTTAAATAATAAAGGCATTTCTTGGATCCTTATCAGAACAGCCTGAATTAGCGACATGATAATGTTTCTACAATTGCTCAGGGAATAGAGTGGTTATCACCAAAGAGCTACAAATATGTCTTTTTATTATGGTTATGTGCCATAAGAATTCAACCTAGGTCCCTGAACTGAGCATTTCACAAATTGATCGTCCCGAATCAAGACCCAAGTTGGTTCTATGTATGTTTAAAAATGTGAATCCAGGATCTGAATCCAGTCCTTCCAATGAACCTACCCTTTTAAATCAAATAACCAACCTGGAAATAAGGAGAAATTTCCTGACAGTGAGAACAATTAATCAGCGTAACACTTCCTTCAGAAATTGTAGATGCTCCAGCATTGGAGGTTTTAAAGAAGAGACTGAACAGCCAATTGTCTGCAACGGTATAGGGTTTTCTGCCTGAGCAGGGGGTTGGACTAGAAGACCTCCAAGGTTCCTTCCAACTCTGTTATTCTGTTGTTTTCTGTTAATTTTCCTTTCTATGAAATATGCTGCTTGAAAAAAATAATTCTGCAGATAGATGATTGGCAAAGTAGAAGTGGAAGGCAGGCTCCCTTTTTATATAAATGCCTGGTCCATACTTTCTGGATCTTACATTCAAATGTCTTTCGCCTACTCACAGCGAAGAAATAGGGAAAGGTGGGTTCATGAGCAAAAGGCTAGAGCTTCTGATGAATGTGGACCTCCAGAACAATTATTTGGATGACCATAGGTGAGTCTTTTCCACATTTCATTAGCCAAAAGAAACCAAGCAAAGGCTTTCTGTTCAGATCTTTATTTTTGTTAATTTTGTTCCCATCTAAGACAGGGCTGTCAAACTCCTGGCCTGTCAGCCGGATGCGTCAAGTGCTGGCCACGCCCACACCTGGTTTAGCGAAGGGGCAAAAAGTCCTGATATCTCATGTGACACTGCCGTGAAGACGTGGGTTTGACATCCCTGAACTAAGAAATTCAAAATCCTGTTTGTTAACAGAGGGACACCCAATATTTTGGGGATTCTCACATTCTCATCCCGTCTTCTTCTTCTTTTTATTTTTAAAAATGAACAATCACAATCACACTGTTTCCATTTTTTAACAACTATAAGCAATAGCAATTGATAGGCATCCTCAATGAATTGTTCTAATGCTTTTGCATATCCATGTTTTTATAATGTTTTTATAACAATTTCCTGAAATTACTGCATCTAGTTCCATTTGGGGTGTGTATGTGTGTGAGTGTGTGGTCAATTTCTCAGCAAGAAGCATTGCTTTAGCTATTGTGACTTTCTTTGCGGTGTCTTTCCCCCCCACTAAAGTAAAATTCCTCCTTCCTTTAGTCTTACTTTATTGAGGTCTTCCAAAGCATAATCGTTTTCATGTGTTTTGCACATTTTCTTACTCAGCGGTGTCATTTCAGAAGCATGGTTGACTCCATGGAATTGAAAAAAGGTATAGAAAAGGACTGATGAAACTATTGTTCTTTTGAGCTTCTACTGCAAATTATGTAATTCACAGCATTACAAATTACATAGTATTTCTAAAGGCCTATTTATTCCATCTACTTTCATTTTTTGATAAAAGAATGAGTAAGTTAAATGTTCATTCTGTTTATGTGCTTAAAGTGGCGTACATTGTTCAAGTCTTGAGTTGTGCATGCTAATGGATTCACGTTGGTATTTGCTAAGAATAATAGTTGTTCCAATTAATAGTTATAATCCCACAATAATCTACATTGAACCTCTGCTTCTGAATGCAAAATGCAAGGCCAGGATGGCTGTTTATTCTGATTTCTACACAAATGTCAGAAATAAATGTATCATATTCTGAAATGGTGGATTGTGTTTTTGGAGAAAATAAAAGAGAGTAACATACATATAATTTTAATCTGAAATTCTGGAACAGATAAGAAAAACCTGCCCAGTACATAAAAAGCTTTCACTGTCTATTCTGTGTTGGCTCTTTAAAAATCTAAAAGTCTTCTTTATGCCCATGTATCACCAGGCAATGAGGGGTGGGGGTTTTTTTGTAATCATGCTTCCAAAACTAAAGCAATAAACCTCCCAATGCACTTGATTTAAAGCATACATTTTTGAGAGCATCTATCTCAAATTCATAGTTTACTATTTACACCAATTTTTACTTGATCCAGATTGTCTAAGAATTAATCTTTGAGCTGGGTTCTAATTATCTTTCTCTCATCTGCTAGCTTACCTCCTCAATTTCTAAAAGTGAAAAGAAAGCCTTAATATTCTGGGAAAGAGAGGAGATGTTACTGCAAAAGCCCATCTTAAACTCTGATGTTGAGACCAGTTTTATTGGTTTTTCTAATGAATGTTTGTGAAAATTATTTCAAATCTGAGCCCCATCTGCAATGAAACAAAATCCTTGCTTATGCCAAATATCCATCAACAACTTTCCCAAGCTATACTGTATATCTTCTTAATTATGATTTTTCTTATGATAACAAATGCTAAATTGTTTGAGAATATTTCTCAATGTACATTTTTTCACAATGCCCCAATAATTTTTTTTTCTTGAAGTCCTGGGAAGATTTGTTGTGGTGGTTAAGATGTTGAATGGGGAAGCTTCAGATTTAAGCCAATGCTCAATCATGAAAGTCCACCTACGACTTTCTGCCAGGCACTCTCAACCTAAAATGAAAGGAATTCATTTAAATAAATAAAAAATATCTAATAAACTAACCAGTTTGTTGATCTAATATATGCTTGGATTGCATTATTTCATGCTAATAAGGAAGGACTACCTGCACTTATCTCTTTTTCATTTGCTTATAGCCAAAAGGCAATAGTGATATTTTGTTCTAAATAATGACCACATGTTTGTCTTTGATTAATCTGAGGTTCCCCGGAAAGCAAAAGCACTTAATCCTTGGACATATCATAAGTTTGGGGTTTACCAGCATCCCTATATATTGTGCTTCTCCTAGAACTTCCTCTTGGGGGCACCAAGAGCTCATTCTAAGGTCCTATCTTGCAGTTGAGCAGAATACAACTTATCAGCTGCTGTAGATATTCTTTGTATACACTTACCAATGTAGGGTCAAGGTAACAAAAGTTAAATTCATCCTGCATATTGAAGGTTAAAAGAAAGTTTGGGAGACTTTGAACAGGAATAATACATAGATTTCTTGATGTAAATTGGAGAGTCTAGCAGTGGACTGAAAGACTATGTCCTTCATCTTCTAAAGTTTACAACCTGTTACTTTTGTTGCCTTGTGCCTTTTACCAAGATGCTTACTAATGCACAGACGTCTGTCTTCCTTAATGTACACCATGATATATTTATCCTTGGGTGTTCTTGTTGTTGATCTACTGTACATCTATGACTTCCCTGACCATAAGAGATAGACCAAGCCCATCAAAAACAATGGATGCTAAAAGAAAACAGTGGTGGACCAGTACATCAGCAAACGGGATGACATGAAAGACATCCCAAATTCCACCTTTTTCCCAATTTACCCCTCTAACTGGAGTGATCACCATGGAAACACACTTTAAATGAAATCTTCTAATTAATAGCCACTTTTTTGCATTTGCTTGAAATGGAAAGACAGAGAAAGGACTAAAGCCAGACATTTATAAAATAATAGACTACCAAGTAATTTGCTGCTGATCCTAATGGGCCTTTGATGAGCAACTGGGAGAAGAAAATATCCTACAAATGATGGTGGCTTGGTTGAAGAATTTTGGATATAGTATAAATTTAGATGATTGGCAAATCTTATGGGAAAGAAACAAAAAAATGACTTTGGCTATACCGTTTAAAGAAAATTTATATAAACTGTTTTACAGATGGCACATGCCACCATCAAGATTGGCAACAATATATGCAAAGCTTTCCCCCACATGTTGGAAGTGTAACAAAGAAATGGAAACGTATTATCATCTATGGTGGAATTGCAAAAAAAGCCCAAAAGTTCTGGCAAAAATTCAGAAATGGTTAGAAGAAATATGTATGATCAAAATAGAATATAGACCCAAATTTTTTTTGTTAGGAAGCAATGTGGGGAAATATGATAAGAATATTATATATTTAATAATTCATATAATTACAGCTGCGAGATTGGTTTACGCACTTCAGTGGAAATGTGAAGAAACTCCAAGTGAATTAGAAATAATTAGGAAAATCTGGATGTGCGCAGACATGGACAAATTGACAAAGGAATTAAAAAATAAGGATGAATCAGATTATTAAAAAGTATGGGATAAGTTTTATGGTTGGTTAGAGAAAAGAAAGGATCAAGATAATAAGCAATGATTAAATGTATATATATATATTATATATAGAATGTAAACATATTATTTTTATATGTGATTTAGCGTAGTAAGACAACTATGTGGGTTAGGAGGATTGTACCATATTCAATGTTTTTAATGTTTCTTTTTGTTTTTGTCTGTGTTTGTTTATCTAATAACATTTTAAAAATTAAAATAAAAAAAGAAATCCTACAGATACTCATGTGACTCAATTGCTCAATTGTAATTTAGGATTACAATTTTGTAAAATTCAGGAATGAAATCACTAGTAGGATGAATTTAATCACCCTATGATGAATTTTGATGGAATTTTTGTATTTGAAACAAGTATTCAAGTAATTTGTTAAACTAGCAGCCCCCAACCTTTTTGATACCAGGTACTGATTTGGGGGAAAATAATTGGTGGTGGGGGTAGGATGCTTTTGCATGCTGCCTATATCCTGCACATGTGCAGATGAAGCTTCACTTGCTTGTGCGTGCCAGTCCTAACAGGCCACGGACTGATATCGATCGACTGACTGGATATTGATGATCCCTTTGTTAAACAATTGTAGCAAAAACTTGGCATTGTACGTGAGTACAGGTATATATTTTATCCACTTCCAAACCAGAGGTTTACTTAATGATTTTCCTTATATTTCCCAAAAGATCATTGCCTCGATATCACATATACTGCTGGCTTAAACAACTTTTTTTTTAAAGTCAGCTATAGGTCATATCTGGTTGACTCTGAAAAAGTCCTAGTTTATAAAATGGGGTGTTTAGTAAACTACTTTTAAGGACAAAAACCACCCAAGAACCTTTATTGGAATGTTAAATATCAAAACATAGATCCTGTTGAATACATGCATGGTATGTCTTCCAGTTTGCTCTTGTGCTCTCTGACTCATAATATCTAACTTGTACAACTAAATGCGTCATTAGTCATTTTCAAAAAGACTCTGGGGCTGAGAAAGGTGAGGTTTAATCCTCTTTTTCCTTCAGGGCTTTGATTAAAATTCTGCCCTTGCCACTGGCTTGAACGCTGGAAAAGTTCACAGAGATTTAATAAAACTCAGGAGTATTCCCTGAAACACCAGATACACCATACTATATGGAATGGTCTGTTTATAAAAGCTTGGTCTTGATAAAGAAGCTTATGTTTTTGGGAGACCCCAGCAGGGTGGTAAGTTTCTTAAAAAGGTTTGAGGAAGAAGAGACTCCTCCAGGCATCTTGTCTATCTGAGGAAACAAGGACCATCCCAATCCATCCTTAAAGCAAAGTTTCAGCGGGTTCATTTCTGTTAACTGTTGATTCTTCATGGATCCTGAAAACTGCCTTTGGGTTCACTGTGAGCCAGATTTGGAGGAATATTTTGTGCTTTGTGGTGCAATACAGTGGAGAGATATACAATGATCCCTTTCTCCAGCAAGTTGACAGGAAGAGTCTGTAGGGAATTAATTCCCTCACCCATAGTTTTGGATTGACGTTTCTCTCTTTCTGTCTCTCACAGGTGGGAAGATTAAGCTTCCTGGTATTCTGATTAGCTTTCACCTTCCAGTCAGTCCTTTTTATATTAACCTTGGTTACTGACATTCTTCTTAGTCTCTTGGTTAAAGATGCTGGAATGGGTTACTTTTTATAGTACTACCCTAAAGTTTGTAGCGGGTCAACAACCATAAGATCATTCTCTTCTGATGCTTGTCAATATCTGGAATTCATGATGTCAGGCTGAAAACCAAGAAAAGAAATTGATAGTTTCTTTTGATAGATTGTTAGAAGCGTAATTTCATAGCTGGTAAGTACAGAAGGGGAGGTCAAGGTCACAATTAATGTTTAGGGGTTGGATGAGGATCATACTGGATGGGACATCTCACACAGTTGTGCAGAACTGGAATTTAAATTTCTTTCCCTGATTTTTAAGGAGGCAAAGTTTTTTTGTTCTTGAAGAAAAAGGTCATAACATCATTTTATGCATCAGTTTTAATAGGCTCCCCATCTCAGAGAGTCTTCTATTAGGGCTATATGGTGCCCTCTGGATGTTTTGAAATTTAATAGTTATTCAGACCCAGAATAGAAGGGTCAAAGGTGAGAAATTGTTGGCACTGTAATCCAAAACTTCTAGAGTGTACCAGGTTGCCAGTGCCTCTTTTTGTGTCTTTAAATGCCTTATATTCCCCTAAAGCAAAATAGGAACAGTGTTTTACTAGAGTCAGGTATTTTTTTTAAAGGGGGGGGGATCTGCTCCCTGATAAATGGGAACCATTGGAAAGGATGCAGATGAATGCTTCAAAGCCTTTCCCTGACTCACCCACCTTTGCTATTCTCCCAGGGTTAAAAGAAATAGGGAAATAATTGAAGGTGCCTTTATAGTGCAAGAGCTGTGGTGCTGAAAGCTTTATTTTTTTAGTTATATTTTAAGCCCTTGCATGGTTTCTCATGTTGCTTTAATTTTATTCTATTGTATCTTGCAAATACTTTTATGGCACCCTGACCGCTGTGATAAAGTGCTTGGTAAATAATTACTCCTTATTGTTATTAAACTCTAACCTGAAAACTGAAAGATGGAGATTTAAAATGAAACCAGGAAGCGGGGCCAAGAAGAAGAATAAATGAGGGGGAGCCCACATTTTGTCTCTAACAAAAACCATACTGAAAATTCTGGCCTATAACACTGACAGTAATTACAGGGTGCCATCCTAAACGTTGCTAAATAATTCCCTTTAGTGCTTGGATTTGATCTTGATCTGTAAATTCTTTTTCTCTTATGGGTGTAACTCTAAACAAGAGGATTAACATTACTTTGCTGTCTTTTTAGTTAGGTTAAAAGAAAAGGTTGAAAAGTTCTTCTGAGCAGTGTAGGAGGCTTTAAGTGCTGTGTTTAATGTTGTAAGAATTCACCTTTCATAGTGAACGTTTTGCAAGTCTTTATTTGAGTAGTTCACTTTGCCCTGTGCAAATATGAATAAGCATTTTAAGAGAGAGACAGAGAGACAGAGAGAGACACAGAGAGAGACAGAGAGAGACAGAAATGTGGTCAGACCGAGCATACAAGAAAATCACTGCAAGATATTTTCAATTTCTTTTCCAAATCTGGATATTGGCCTCAAAAGGTATACCTTCATTATAAGTTTCTGTTGTTGTGAGGTTCATAGATTGTTTACCAAATAAATGAAAGCTAAAATATGGATAAAAGTAATGGCTCTGCACAAAGCACTGGCTCATATAACTATACATAATAATACAAAGAGTAGGAATTTCTGACTGTCCACAGACCAACAGCTACAACCATATTGATTAAATATGCTGGGAATCATAAGTTAGTGGTATCTGCTGAGTACAGGTTTCCACTATGGGTAAAATATAGCCTTCTTCAATTGGTTTATTTATTTTATTTGTATCCCACCATTATTATTTTTACAAACAACTCAAGGCAGCAAACATATCCAACACACCTTCTTCCTCCTATTGTCCCCACAACAAAACCCTGAGGTAGATTTGGCTCAGAGAGAATGACTGGCGCAAAATCACCCAGTTGGCTTTCATAACTAAGATGGAACTAAAACTCCTGGTGTCCCGCTTTCTAGCCTGGTGCCTTAACCACTGGACCAAACAGGGTCTCGTGATTGCCCTTCATATCATATATCTGCTCTCAACATTCTCAGCAATATCTTTCTTCACTGGGAATTTTTAGGAATTGTAGTCCACACATCTGGAAGCCAACTGATATCTCCTTGCCAAATGGTTTCCTGATATTAAGTGCCTCCAGACAACTCACAATGCACTGATCTCACATGGAATGGCTATTACAAATAATTCACTGGGTCTGTGTTTGCATGCCAGAGAGACAACACCCTTGCTTACCAAAAACAAAACTAAACCCAAAAGATGATTCTTTGATGTGTGTTGATAATTTTGTCATTGTAATTATAAGGTTTTAAAAAAGGTAACCACAGTTAATGTTCTCGAGGTGCTGTACGTTTGCTTTTATGTGAATTAATTTTGGTTCTGAAGCTTGTCCTCCATAGTGAGAAGTAATGTTCCTGTGGAGAAGTCCTGATTCCAATCATAGATCATTCACACAAAGAAGCAATTCCTTACCAACAGTTCTCATTACATGTTTGATGGCCTTGAGCAGAGGGCTCCAAACTTGGCAACATTAAGACTTGTAGACTTCAACTCCCAGAATTCTCCAGCCTGCAGTTGAAGTCCACAAGTCTTAAAGTTGCCAAGTTTGGGGGCCCCTGGCCTTGGGGATAGTTTCTCCATTTTATTCAGTGGCATTCATCATGGCCAGAATGTCAGAAACCTTTACAGTTGTGGGAAGCTTCTATGACTGTTGCATGATACAAAACAGCTTTTGTATACAACTGGTAAGGCTATAATAGTATTTAATTTAACCACCTTAGCAATTCTGTAACAATAGTTCCATTACATTAAGCATAGCTTATCCCAGCTAAGAGAGTATAGGAATTTAGAGACTGAGCAAATGAGAAAGGACTCTGATTAATAGGGTGGTAGATCTGTAATTTGTAACAACTAATTACAATTAATATAATAATTAAAAACTAAGAGCACCTCCTTTTTCCCATAAAAAGGAAGGTGTCTTCTGCTATATTTCCTGCTGTGACACATATGCTGTAAGCATCATTGAAAAACAAAGGTGTTTTTCTTTACAATTACTGGTTTCATATTGGAACAAGTTTTGCAATGAAACATCTGACTACATAACATAATTTACGATGTTTTAATGGTAGCATGGCATTCATTCATTTGCATTCCCGCAACTGTACACTGTACTGGGGACAAGATAAAGAAGTGGGTGGAACCAGGACAAAAATTAGATTGATGTAATTCAATTTTCCCCGTAAACAAAATCCATTGTATTGAATTTGGTTACTGTGAGCCCTTTCCATGGGTGTGACATTTCCCTCCTTCTTTAAAAGCTGTAATTCAGTATCGGGTTTTGAAGGGTGTCTCAGATATGCACCCAAGGCTAGGGGAGGGGAAGCACAAGCTGTAGATTTCTACTTTTAAGGCAATTTCTGTTCAAAGTAGCCTTCAACTTTCCCTGCCAATTTTGGAAATTGCATCCCTAGCTGGTGATTGGTTGTTGAGACGCACCATTCCAAGTAGTTCTTCTGTCTCCCAAGGAAGTAATTGTTACACAATTGCTCTTGAGAGCTGGGCTTTGTTTTTAGCTTTCTAATACTCAGATATACGTCATCTTTCTTCAAGCTGATATTCCCTAAAATGACTGTGGACTGGAGCGAAGAACAGGGGGTAATTTTTAAGTGTGGCATAGAAGAATACAGTCATAGGAACCCGAGGAAATAAAGGTGAAATGTTGAGCCCAGCAGAGGCTAAAGAATCAGCTTTTCTCTGGAATGTGGTCTTGGCTGTCTAGTAGAAATTGTGCATTCATTGATGCTCAACTTGTAAACCAACCTACCTGGTAAGAGATCTCAACCACTTCTGGTGATCTTCTTCCAGAGGAGTGTAACAACTTGTAAATTCAAACAACTAAATAATGGATAAAAGACATACTCCTAAACAATCTTAGTGCCAAGCAGTGGTGAGATTCAAATTTTTTTACTACCGGTTCTGTGGGCAAGGCTTGGTGGGCGTGGCAGGGGAAGGATACTGTAAAATCTCCAGTCAGAAGTGATATTTGCCGGTTCTCCAAACTACTCAAAATTTCCACTACCGGTTCTCCAGAACTGGTCAGAACCTGCTAAATACCACCTCTGGTGACAAGGAAGTGTCTCAAAAATCAGAGGGGGTGTACTGAGTGAATAAGGTTAGATTATTCAGAGAAATTTAATCTTATTTTTGATTGCTCTACTTAGAAGCAATTCATCTGGGTTCAGTTATTAAAAGAAGACCCGAGCAGATATCTGGCCAGCCTTGTTTAGCCAAGAAACTAAACAGGGCCAGATCTGGTTAGTATTTGGAGGAGAGACTGTCAGCTGAGTGGACTGTAGATTAGACTGGAAGCTGAAAAATCATCCTGGAAAATTGACTGATTATGTGCCACCAAGACAGTGTTATTTCTTAGTAACAACAGTGATTTTCTCCAGGAAGATGTGTCCTCAGCCTACTCTTTCAGGTCTTCCAACAATGCATTCATTCTCACCATAACTGAGTCCATTCACTTTGTTGCTGGTCATCCTCTGCTTGTCTTTCCTAAAGTAGTTGCTGCTTGCATTAGCTGGGATGATTATCACTATGCCTTAGATGACTCTGCTGAAAGGATGTGCTCCTGTCCAGGTGTTTTTTTTTTAATTATCCTTCTCACGGCACTCCTTTACTCCTAATGAAGTAGCATGGCAGGATTTAGGAAGTTCCTGGAAAAAAGCAATAGCAAATAATTTTTGGAATATATATCAAGAAACCTACATAGCTGTGTCTGTGTGGTCACTGGAAATCATAGTTGACTTGAAGGATCTTTACTTTTATTTATGTTAGGGAACTTTTCCTCTACAGATCGTTTTGGTAAACTTTAGAGGGGAAAGGAAAAAGTTCTGAAAATTTTTTGAGGTAAGACAAATTGTTATGTTTGCATGAAGAGTCAGACGCGAAGAGCTTCAGTGAAGAGTTTATTTAGTGACTACAGCTCGAATGGACCCGACTTGGCTGGGCTACAGCTGCTTCTTATAGCCAGCAGCCACAGTCGCCAGCCAATCAGAGTGCAGGGTTTTTCCCGCACTTTTTAAACCAATCCTATTTGACATTTTACAAGAACAATTCAAACTAAACCAATGACATTCAAACCTACATACATAACACAAATGATGCCCTTTCACATATCATTCCACTCCTTCCTAGGTTTAGCTCTTTCAAATATGGACCACCTTCCTTCAGTGTGAGGTTTTCTTCAGTGGGAGGTTTGCACTAGCTGGGAGTTGAAGTGAACACAAGTAGAGTCTTGATTTCCCAAATATATGTAGAAATGTTGTTGTAGACCTGAGAAAATAAAAGACTAGTTTCTTCTGAAGCTAAATTTGTCTGAAATTGTGATGATTAAAAATGTTGTCCTAACCAGTTTCAATCCCCTCCTTCCATCTTTTTAGCTGCTTACACTATGTGGAGCAATTGCTATTTACAGAAAATGCAAAGGATTTCTAACTAGTGACTTTTGTTTAAAGTCCAATGCACTGGCCATTTCCTCAGTAACAAATCTCTAATCTAATTGAATATGAATGACTGAGTTGGATATAGAAACTTTTTTAAATCCAAAACTTGTCCCATCAAAATTATTTCCACTTCTGTCAGTTAGAAAATCTTAATGAATTTCACAAGTGTGTTTAACTTGAATCCAAATCATTATCTCTTTTTTTAAGTTGAAATGAACTAGTTCTTCTAAAGATACCCAGCCTATGAAAGTGTTTGATTGCAAATGACATGTAGACTAGATTCTCTTAATCTATTCTTTCTTGGAAAAGAATTCTGAAAAATGACAGAAATACTTTACTGCTAGAAATTCTCCATGTCTCCTTATTTATAAGAAACTTACTTTCATCGTATTGCCTAGTAGATTTTGTACATTTTTTTCTAAAATAATTACTTTTAAAGAAGAATAACAGATACTAGGCATTGTAAAAAATAGAATTAATGCAACTTATTGAAATACAGCCTTTGTTTAGACCATTTAGGTATGTGATTGATTCTATGTCTTGTAAATAACAAGTAGCATGATTGCAAAATTTACGGCAACAGCTGTTTAAAAACATTTAGAGTAGCTGGAGATTTATCTAAATTTAGGATTATCTTCTCCCTCCCAAAGAAAGAAAGAAAGAAAGAAAGAAAGAAAGAAAGAAAGAAAGAAAGAAAGAAAAAGAAATTACACAGAAAAAAAACCACATTTGTTTCTTAGGAAATGTAAAATAATTTAGCTTTAGAATAGAAGAATTTTGGGGAAATCAACAGGCTTTCCCCGTGCCCCCAGGTGAATACAGAATATAGTAGTGCTATAGGGAATGTAGTACAGGCACAGATGTGCACGTCACACCTGTCATCAGCTTCTTCAAAAAGCAATCTTTTCCCAGACTGGCCTGGTGGCAGCTTTACCATCTCAAGAAAGGACACACTTTATTTAAGAAGGTGCCAACAGGTACAAAATGCTCTGAATTTGCTTCTCTCCTTTGAATGTGAATTACCACACAGCACTAGTATAAAGTGTAACTCTGTTGGGATTGTTTCACTTCACATTGGATATTCCTTCCGTTAAAAATCATTTCCTTACAGAAATATTTATTTATTTATTTATTTTGTCAAATAATTATTAGACAACAGGTATGACTATAAACATGGTACACATGAAATGGATATGAACAAGAAAAAAGAAACAATAGGACAGGGATGGTAGGCACATTGGTGCGCTTATGCACGCCCCCTACAGACCTCTTAGGAAAGGGGTGAGGTCAATAGTAGACAGTCTAAGGTTAAAGTTTGTGGGGTTTGGAGAAGAAACCACAGAGTCAGGTAGAGTATTCCAGACATTGACTACTCTGTTGCTGAAGTTGTATTTCCTGCAATCAAGTTTGGTGCGGTTTACCTTGAGTTTGTATCTATTGCGTGCTCTTGTATTGTTTTTGGTTGAAGCTGAAGTATTCATTGACAGGTAGGACATTGCAATATATAATTTTATGTACTATACTTAGATTGAACCGAAGGCGGCGTAGTTCTAGGTTGTCTAGGTCTAAAATTTCAAGTCTGGTGGCATAAGATATTCTGCTACGAGTAGAGGAGTGGAGGACTCTTCTCGTAAAATATTTCTGGACTTCCTCAATTGTATTAATATCAGATATGTAATGCGGGTTCCAGACTGATGAGCTGTATTCAAGTATTGGTCTAGCAAATGTTTTATATGCTCTAGTTAGTAGAGTGATATTACCAGAGAAAAAGCTACGCAGGATTAGGTTAACAACTCTTAATGCCTTTTTGGCTATGTAGTTACAGTGGGCTCTAGCACTTAGATCATTTGAGATGAGTTCTCCAAGGTCCTTGACAAAGTTTGGGTCATCAACAAGGTCTTGACTATTCAGCTTGTATTTTATTTTCTGATTTTTTTGCCAATATGTAAGACACAGCATTTATTTATATTTTTATTTATTTATTTATATTTATATATATTATTTATATATTGCAGTAGACTTGGGTTAATGAATCAGCTATTAATACAGCAGACCTCAACTTTATTCTAAATGTCTACATTGACCATAATTGGGTAGCTTGGTAAATGAGAAGAACTTGAGAGATTGTTATGTGGACATCTAGATAGCATCATACAGGTTGCTTTGCTCTGGAAGTCTATATTGGAGTTTCTCAAATGTCCTCTATTCATGCCCCCTCCACAGATTCTTTCTCACCAAATAACTCAGAAATGAGAATTGCATCATATAAGGCTTAATCCTGGACATTTCTCTTAAATGAATTGTTTAGCTTGCACTTCCTGCATAGAGCTTTATATAATGCTCATTCCATTACTGCAAAGGTATAGTATAATATATAAAAAAGCAAATTAAAGTCCCAATGAAACCCATCTCCAGTACAAAAGTATTTAAAACAGCTGGTTCTGTTTATTTATTTTGATTCCTTGGAGCTCATGGATATTCTAGGGAGAGATGTTATAATTGATTTAAATCAACTTACTATACTCTGTTTTCCAAAACACATATTTTTAGCACTAAAATCTGTAATGCATCATTCACAGGTAATGTTCAATGAAGCAGATGGGGGAAAAGAGCTCTCTCAACCATATTGTAAATTATTGCATTGTCTTCCCTTGCAGGTGGACCTGGACTTTCTAATGATAATAGTATGATGGCCTTATTAACAAATGGAAGTATTGTGGTTTTAAAAATGAGAGACATAAAATGGTATTTCTTTAAATCTGAGAAAGTATGTCATTGAACTTTAATTATTGTGTCTGAGGTTTTCTCTGATCACTCTACTGCTACTCAAGACTAATATTCTTTGAGGTGGTAAAACTATTTCTAGGCTTGTCCGAAAAAAAGAATGATTTATCCATGGTAACCTCTAAGTTATGGGTGAACAGGATTTAAAGCTTTACGTTTCTGGTCAAAATTACATTAGGCTGGTTCTCTGAGAATTGATTAAAGTTGCTGGCTTACAGAGAGCCTGCCAAGAAGTACTGTTGTCCCCAAGGTGGAGTATATAAACATTCAGATAACTCATACACCCTAAGTATTAAAAGAAACCAGATAAAATAAAAATGTTAGTTCTACCCACTTTGGAGAGTGGTACTTGTTACTCAAAAACCCAAGTGTTTATCAAGCTGATAAAAGTTGTGCACCTTTAGTGTGCCTGGACATCTAATTTCTAATGAGGTTCAGCAAGGTTGTGTGAAAAACCAAAAAACATAGCCAGTAGATACGAAGAATCCAGAGAATAGAATTGCTGGTAACCAGCCATGCCAAACCACCACTTGAGGCAGATTGGCCCTATTTGGACACTTTGCAAAGGTGGAACTACTGAGGGAAAGCAAAGAATGCCTTATTGCCATAGTTCAGCTGCATACTGTGTGAACTAGCTTATTTGTGGAGTTTACCTTTCAACATCCCTTCTACACCATGTGATTGGGAAGCTGTGTCCATGTTTTCATTGCTGGTACTTACCTATAAAGCCCTACATGGCTTAGGGTACTTGCGGGAACATCTCCTGCCAGCATCGAACACCAATTGCCCGGTGCGCGCTCACAGACAGGGCCTCCTTGGGGTACCGTCGGCCAAACAATGTTGGCTGGCGGTCCCTAGGGGGAGGGCCTTCTCTGTGGGGGCGCCCACTTTGTGGAACCAGCTTCCCCTGGAGCTACGATTGGCCCCGGCCTCCTCTCCTTTCGCCGCGGCCTAAAGACTTGGTTATTTGAACAAACTGGCCTGGACTGAGGTGGGGAGACTTTTGTTTTAAATGTTTTGTGGGTTGGGTTTTAATTATTTATTTGGTCTAATTAGTTTAATTTGTGTTTAATTCTTTTAACTTTTGTATTGGGTGTTTTTATGTGAGCTGCCCTGAGTCGGTCGGGAGATAGGGCGGCATATAAGACCAATTAATAAAATAAATAAATAAATAATTCTTACCAGGAATAGCATTTGTTCACAATGTCAAGAATACATATCTGGCATTTAAAAAAAGATCAAGAGTGCATAGAAAGGAACCTTGCTTGGTACTTTTGGGTGTCTTTATTGGACAATTTGGTTCCTTCTTGCAGCAGGATACACTGGTAAATCATAAGTTTCGAAGAAGAATGGTAGATATCTCCCATTCATCCACTGAGTGGGAGATATCTAGTCTTCCCATTTCCAGTGATGATTAGGTAATGTGATATTTTATTGTGAGACATAAATAAGCTGTATTCAAGGTAACATTTTTGCAATTGTTTCCTTTATGCTAGTGTAATTAAAATTATAGTTAGTTCTTAAATGATGTTAAATAACCTTTGTCAGCTTTAAAGAAAGGCCTTTAAAGAAATGCCTGAGGAGCAACAGAAGAAAATAAGATTTAAAATCCAAAAATATAGATTTGATATGTAAAAAAATAGCAAGAATTCAGAAGTGAATTTAGAGTATGAGACAGAATTTGTATATATTAGTTTCACAAATCTGGTGCTCTGCCCTAATCCTCAGTCAACAAAGAACTATTAATATCACTAGGTGATGGGACCAGTAGTCTATACGTAAATTATAGTTTGAATACTTATTTCACACTAACTGTTATTGCTTTTTAGGATCTGCTGAGTTCACTGGGATAAATTCATAAAAATAGTAAAGACTGAACTGGTTAGAAAGCACAGATCAGGACAAGAGAACATTAGGGTCCCAAATTCAGTGAACTTCTATGACTGAGGGAGAACTTGAACCAAGAGTTCCCCAGTGGCACTTCACCACATTGGCATCTTTAAGCCGGTCATTGTTTCCCAACCCAATTCCTCATTGAATTTGTTGTGAGCAAATGGAAGACACTTGTGTATAAATGCAATGAGATTTCTAGAGAAAATAAGAGTCAAAGAGAAGTCTGCAAAATAGGTTGAAACAAAAGAAGAGGCTTCCCAGCAGAGAAAGGCCATCCAGACTAGCATTCTGCTCCCATGATAACCAACCAGCTAGCTAAGTCTCTCTCCCTCTGTCCTGCTGGAAACTCACTCACCACTCACTACTAAAAACTATTACATGCATTCATTTTTTAAAAGAGCCATGGTGTCACAGAGATTAGAATGCAGTATTGCAGGCCTACTGCCAGGAGTTTGATCCTGATCATCTCAAGGCTGACTCAGCCTTCCATCTTTCCAAGGTTGGTAAAGTGAGGACCCAAATTGTTGGGGGCAATATGCTGACTCTGTAAATTGCTTAGAGAGGGCTGTGAAGTACTGTGAAGTGTTATATAAGTCTAAGTACTAACCTTTCATAACTGGGGTTGCCTTTTTTCAGCTCCCCAAAAGTATTTCTGAGCTGTGGTAAATAAAATGTCTTCCATCCTCCCTAATGGCAGGAGCCACGGTGTTCCACCCATTGATTTTGATGTCATCCTCCAAACATTGCTTTTGATGTCATGATAAATGAGACCAGTTTTTTTATCTCTTCAATTCTCTACAGCATTCTCCAGATCCAAACTGCAGGTTACTTACTATACAGAGTATTCTAAGTGCAGCCATACTCAAATGCATATCAAATATTATAATAGTGATGATTTTTTTGGTTAAGGATTCTTGAAGTAGAATTGCTTCTTCTCCCCGCTCCCAAAAGAGTTGGGGAAAAAAAGTTGGAAAACTTAACATGCTGCTGACATTTTAATTGATCCCTCCCACAGCAACCTCAAAATCTTTCCTTCTCAGTCACCACTATATCAAATCTTCAGCATTCAGAAGAAGTTACACCCTACCTCCGAAGTCCATCATTTTAGCTTTGCTTTTTACTGAAGTGCAGTTATCTTTTTAATACCCATTTCTCCTCTTTGGAGAGATTCTCTTGGTGCTATTATTTTCTCTTTAATCATCCTAAAATAATGTTGTGCCATTAGCTACCTTGATCACCTGACTGCACACTTTCCACTTCATTTATGAACACATTCGAAGTACTTCCTTATATTGTTCCTGGGAGGAATCCCACTGTTTATATACTGCTGTGGTTAAATTATTGAAATATTCCTACTCTCTGCTTTTTGTTCCTTAAGTACTTATCAAACTTTAAAGGAAAGCACTCTTTTATCCCACGAGCGCTATGTTTATACAGAAGTTTATCAAAAGCCTTTTAAAAGTCCAAAAAACAAAGTCTATCACAATGTTTCTCAACCTTGGCAACTTTAAGAAGTTTGAACTTCAGCTCCCAGATTATCCCAACCAGCTAATGTTGAGGAACCCTTATCTACATACTCTTATCTCCTTCTTATCTACATACCTTTTTAACAGCTAAAAAAAAAGGCCGAAAAGCCATTGAAACAGAAATTCCCTTTGAAAGGTGAATAGCCAGTGTGATTCAGTGGTGAAGATATTGGAAGTCCCAGGTCAAGTCCACCTTTAACCACAGAGGCCTACTAGGTAAGTTTGGGTCAGTTAACTACAAGATTTTATGATGTTGAGAGATTGTTTATTTTATTTTATTTATTTGATTTGTCAATTGCTTACAAGATAGTAGGTATAAGTATAAACATGAGTAAGAATACAGGAAATAGGTACGAATAAATGGGGACAATAGGACAGGGACAGTAGGCAAGATTGTACACTTATGCATGCCCCTTACAGACCTCTTAGGAATGGGGTGAGGTCAATAGTGGATACTTTAAGGTTAAAGGAGTGGGGGCTAGAGGATGTAACAACAGAGTCAGGTATGCATTCCAGGCATTGACCACTCAGTTGCTGAAGTCGTACTTTCTGCAATCAAGTTTGGAGTGGTTTGCATTGAGTTTGTGTCTGTTGTGTGTTCTTGTATTGTTGCAGTTGAAGCTGAAGTAGTCATTGACTGGTAGGACATTATAGCAGATAATTTTGTGTACTACGCAAAAGATGGTTAAAGACGCTTTGGGGTAAAATGACCTAACAAATATATAAGCTCATTATTCTTCAGCAAGATTTGTCCTTCTATATCAGGGGTCCCCAAACTTGGCAACATTAAGACTTGTGGACTTCAGCTCCCAAAATTTTGGGAGTTGAAGTCCACAAGTCTTAAAGTTGCCAAGTTTGGAGACCTCTATTCTATATGCTTGATAACATTCTTTTGGCTTTGACAGTATTTTCATCTGTTTACTCAGAATAGATATTTTTGAAATAACTTGGAATATTTCCTGAAAATTCTTTTTAAATTTAAACTTTAATTGATGTTAATTTTTCTTTTTAAAAAAGCATTTTTCTGTCCACTATTGAATCCTCTCAGTGCCACACAATGAGTTCTTCTGAGTTGTTCTAGGACTTTGGGGATCTGACCCAGCTAGAGAACATTAAGATTTCTGAAGCTCTGAAAAAGTGCCTTGTTTCAATGAAGCTCTTGAAAAGTGGCTATGTCATGTTGCTTTGCTTTAGTTTTTGGGGTGGGTCCCTTCTTAATCTTCTCCTGAAGAACTCAAGACATGGGAAAAGACAGAGAAAAGACTGATTTTGCAGCCTTAACTGAGACATCTCCCAGGCTGGGTGCATCCAATAGTACCGTGGAGAATCTTCTCCTATCTTCCCCAAAACAATCCATTCTGAAGAACTTGAACAAGTGTCTCGGGCCTCTAGGTCTGGAAATATGCTAGCCACAGTAGCAGGAGAGCCCACTGCAGTGGCTAGCATTCTTCTACAATATTCACCAAAAAGGCTCCTCTGGTCCGATCATGCAGTTGGCCTACTCTTAATGGAAGAAAATCAGTTGCATTGAAAGGACATCATGCTCTTTCCTGCTGTCAACTTTTCTCAAGTCCCCCATCCCATCCTGCTAGCAGTACAAAATGACCCATCCCTTCTCATTAGCCTCTTTCATCTATTAGCACTGGTGGGAAAAACACAAGCTATGTGATTGGATATGCCCTGCCACTGAACTCTCTGAACCCTCAGCTGCTTAACGTCTTGGCACTGTCTATCTATCAAAGCATAATAGTAAGAAACTTAAGGAATGGCCAAGCTTTGTCTAAATCTATTGTGCAAACTGTATTATTGAGACAGATGGGACTAGATATTCCGAGATAGCCATAGAAGCATAGGAAAGATGTAGATGGTTTAAATAGTTTTAGAAAGCTATGCTCACATTCCCATTCATTCTAAAAGTGTTTTCAAAATTCCAATAGAAGAGAATCACTGTAGCTCCAGGTTGAACTGTGGAATCGTTGGATCTCTCTGAGCTTGGTTGTTTGCTTGCAGATGCTTTATTATCCAACTAGGTAGCATCATCAGTACTAGTGAGTGTGGGGTTTGCTCCCTGTTTATATACAGTAGCTCGCCCTGCCATTGTTTCCAAAGTGCTCTGTCCTGCTTATTATTCCAATCTATGGGTTTTGAAACAAAATTTATTTTATGACTAAATGCATGAATACAGAGCAGGGTGTTTCTGATTTAGAAGAAAAATGAATTTGCAACTCTGCTTCTATATGCTGAAATAAAAATGTAGCACACAATATTATATACTTGTGTCATGTACTCAGGTTACCCAGAGTACAGGTTACCCTCAGGTTAGAGCCTTGGTGGTGCAGTGTTTAGAATGCAGGCTACTTCTGTTGACTGTTGGGTGTCTGCAATTTGGCAGTTCAAATCTCACCAGGCTCAAGGTTCACTCAGCCTTCCATCCTTCCAAGGTAGGTAAAATGAGGACCCAGATTGTTGGGGGCAATAGCCTGACTCTGTAAACTGTTTAGAGAGGGCTGTAAAGCACTGTGAAGTGGTATGTAAGTCTAAGTGCTATTGCTATCCAATTTAGGAAGCACATGCTATACATTAATGTGCATTTATCAGATTAATCAAATGTGAGCTAGGGGGGGTACTGCAGTGACACACTTGAGCTTATGGGGTCAAAAGCAGTGGTGGGATTCAAATTTTTTTACTCCCAGTTCTATGGGCATGGCTTGGTGGATGTGGCAGGGGAAGGATACTGTAAAATCACCAGTCAGAGGTGGGATTTGCCGGTTCTACGAACTACTCAAAATTTCCACTACCAGTTCTCCAGAACTGGTCAGAACCTGCTGAACACCACCTCTGTTAAAAAGGTGTCAAAACACATCTTCTAGAAACTTTCTGAGTCCACAGAAGATACCTTTGCCAGCACCTATCTTCTATAATTCTTTGTGAGGAGGGATAGATCAATTTTAAGATTTAAAAAAGTATAATATCTGGATGTCACCATGAGAAATACAAATTGAATGTTATTTCAAAATATGTTATGACATGGAATGACGTTAAAAAAATTATAATTGTCATTGTTAGTGAGAATTTGTGTGGTTAAAATAATGTTTTGCTTAGAATGATGTTTTTGTTTCAGACAATACTGTTTTTGACATCTGACACACCATTTGAATAGTGACAAAAGGGTATTACTGTCAGCCCCCTATCCATCTTGAGTCAGATTTGGGGCTGCCACAAGGGAGGATGGGTAACCGTGGGAATGAAAGTAAAGTGAGGAGGGAGGATAGCCACAACAACATTCTTTCACCAGAGCTCTAGGCCAAGTCGCTGGAGTTTGGAGGGGAGTGACTGGACTTGGTGGGAGTTCAGAATGGAGGTGGATTGGAGAGTGTGACTTGAGGGCCATCAGAAAGGGGGTTGGATGTGAGTTTAATATAGCAGGGGGAAATGTGGGATTTCAGATTCGGGTTTTCTCAGATGTGCCAATATGACTTCTCTAATAAATTCTTACTTGGATGGACTTTGTCTCTGAGTGCTGAATTGGGATGGAGAATTTAGTTGGAACACTGACAATAACTAGGTTTATATGGCAAGGAAAAAACTATAAATTAAAAATAAGATGTTACAGGATGCAAAGGAAAGAGGAAGATTGGATTGACCTGATTTAAAATTGTATTTTGTAGCTTGCTGTTTGGTATGGATAAAAGAGTGGGCGTTGCTGAGAAATAGAGGACTTTTAGAGTTAGAAGAATAAGACCTAAGATTTGGGTGGCATGGATATTTATGGCATGATAAAATCAAGGTTAATGTAAATTTTAACTATCTTACAGGTGAGATATTGAGAACATGAAATAGACACAAATCAAGATTGTGCTCAAAAAGATCCTTTTGGCTCTCAAAACAAAACACATTTAAAGAAGAGAAATAATAGGCAAACACAAATAGTTAATATACTGTGAGATACTCGAATTCTGTCAAGCGGAACACAAAATGAAAGCAAGAGAACAACTGATGGCAGAGAAGCATAGCCATCAGTGGTTTCATATTTACAGTTATCAGAAAGATTCAAAGCAGACACAAGAATTTATAGCACTAAATATTTGACTATCTTTGAAATGGAATTGTGTACAAATGGTGAACATGTGACTGCTAAAATGTATAAACTTCTGTTGAAATTTGAAGTAGAAGAACAAGTGAAAGAATGTATGATAAAGTGAGCTAAATGTATTTGTTAGAATATGTTAGATGGGACAATGGGAAATTATGGGGTTGAAAAAACTGAAATTTATATTATGTTATAATCTTAAAGAGAACTTTTATAAAATGATGTACTGTTTGTATATGACACCAGAAAAATTATCTATAATGTATAAAAGTACATAAAATTATGCTGGGAATGTGAACAACAAGAAGACCCTTTTATCATGCTTGACGGACATGTAAGAAAACTAAAAGATATGGGGTTCAAATGCACACGTTGATTAAGAGGATTAATATATATCTGAAACCAGAACTTCTCCTCTTAGGACTGATGGATAAACAGCTGGGGAAAAGTCATGGAATTTTCTTTTTATATTTGACAACTGCAGCAAGATGCACAAAGATGGAAAGAGGAATAGTGGGTGACAATGATAGAACTTGCTGAGATGCGTTGTTTGGATTAGAGAAAAGAGAGTATCAATGGTGGGATTCAAATTTCTTTACTACCAGTTCTGTGGACGTGGCTTGGTGGGCATGGCAGGGGAAGGATACTGTAAAATCCTCAGTCAGAGGTGGTATTTGCCGGTCCTCCAAACTATTCAAAATTTCTGCTACTGGTTCTCCAGAACTGGTGAGAACCTGCTGAATACCACCTCTAGACAGTATCTATATTTATTGCTGACTGGAACTCCTTGAACTTATGATCTATGGTTTAGATGATCAGGTAGGATAGATTATAAAAAGAAGAGAATCACAATGTAACTTTAAAGAAAGAGGTAAATCTACAATTTTATTGATAACTAGAAGCCACTTTGTTATAGCTTTTCTTTCTTCTACTTTTTTCTTCTTCTTGCACTTTCTCTTTCTCTTTTATTTTCTTTTTTTTTCTTTTCACCCATTTTAATTCCTATTAACTTTTACTCTTTTACTCTTTTTGTTAAAAAAAAACTTTCAATAAAATTATATTTAAAAAATGAGACCGAGAGATGCATGTTCCTCATCAGGGAAGCAGCTGTCACCTAGTGAGGGTTGAGGAGAGTCATAGCATACATGGAGAAATCTCTCTCTCTTGAGAGGTTTTTTTTTAAAGGGCGGGGAGGGTCAAGGCATTGTATAGTAACCATAATTGAATCATTCTATTTCAAGTAAGCTATAGTTTAATATTTAAATTAAACCTGGTTGATTTTGATAGCTCTTCCTTAAGCTAATAGCCCATGTGCATTGTGTGTAGGATGTACAATGGCAATCACTTTGAGGAGGCATATATGGATTGTGCTATTAATCTGGACTTAAAATACTTAATGGGTTTTCAAACAATCGTGATTATGTAGAGCAATCGTGCTGTGTAGAACTACAAATAGTTTTTCGTTACTAAAATTTGGACAGAATCATAGAGTTGGAAGGCGGCATTTCTAGGAATCTAGGAATATCAATTAAAATATCCTGTAAAGATGTAGCCTTCACGTAAGCACATCCAATAAAAGGGAATCCAGCACAGTCCTGGGTGACTGCTTCATTCCGTTTGTTAGCAAGTTTTTTAAAGATTTGGTTAGAATTTGCCTTCCTCTAACTCAGGGGTCTTCAAACTTGACAACTTTAAGCCTTGTGGACTTCAACTCCCAGAATTCCTCCTCTGGTCATGTTAGCTCAGGAATTCTGGGAGTTGAAGTCCACAAGTCTTAAACTTGCCAAGTTTGAAGACCCTTGCTCTAACTTGTATCTATTGCTCCATGTCCTGTATTCTGGAATTAGGGAGAAGAGTTCTTGACCTTCTATATCACGGGTGTCAAACTTGATTGCATCACAGGACGTATCGTGATGTATCATGACATTTTTTTCCCCTTTGCGGAACTGGGATGGGCGTGGCCACCAGTTTGGCCATGTTAATATGACATCTTTTCAGGTATCTGCAGAATGTTTTCATATGCATGCAAATCCCAGCTGTCTCTTTTCAAGCCCAATAGCTCAATTATTTTTTATAGGACTGAATTCAATTTAATGTATTCAATTTAGGCTTTATTTCTCATCTTGTGATTACCTTGAAAGCTGGCTCAATCAGTTTCCAATCAACTTTTGTTTGAAATCTTCTTTACATGTACTATTAACCAAGACTTGTAACCCCCATCCTATAACTGGTATTGGAGATAGGCATATTTGTTCTTCTTGAGACATCTGACATTTTGCTGCGGAAGACTGAACCAAAGTAGGAGTTGAGCTGCCTTTTCCTCATTAACATTTTGCCTTCTTTATCAAGATGCCTATTCTATGACTTTTTTTTTGCTAATTAGTGATATGGATCCATCATGAGCAAGTCACCATCATGGGACAAAATGCACAACAGCAGTAACTTTCTGCTTCCTTATAATAACCGTTATATAGTTATATAATTATAATGGATATCCTGTTTCTTTTCTTCTTATTTTGAACATATTTAAGGAGAGCTCTTTCTTTTTGTTATTCTTAGTATCTTTCACTACTCTCAATCCACTTTCTCTTTTCTGACACCAGATCAATTTTTTTAAATTACATTTATATGCCGCCCTTCTCCGAAGACTCAGGGCAGCTTACAATTTTTTGGGATACAACCCAGTGTGCTCAGCAATAGCCTTCATTCCATTGTATATGCCTGCTTATTACTAAGTGGCATTTTTACAAAGTCAGCTTATTGCCCCCAACAATCTTGGGTCCTCAATTTACCTACCCCGAGAGGATGGAAGGCTGAGTCTTGGGCTACCTTTCTGTTTTCTGTAGCTTTGGGCTACCTTTCTGTTTTCTGTGTTTGTGATCTATCCCTCTTCCCATTTACCATGTGTGTGCTTTTCTACTTTTGGATCTTCACTAGGCTTCTTCTTCCTTTTTGTCACCATGTTGGGTTCTTTTGCTGTTCACCATTTTCCTCACCATTAGAATTATCCCACTTGTACTGTTAACATTTCCTTCTTTTGCATGGCCATCTCTTTTTCCTTTATCTTCTCTTACTATGAGATACTATTATTCACTACTGTGAGTTAACAAAAGCCAGCGTTTGGAAGTCCAACATGCAGTTTCAGCTGTGCTTAAAATCAAGATCTCCAGAATTATACACCTACTTCCCCAACTGCTCTGTTACACTCATTCCCTCTACTAAGTCATCCCTACTGATTATTATAAAATCCACTATAACTACCACACTTGAGTCTTTCTCCGTGTTTGTAGTCAATGTTCTGCTGCTTACTGTGCCCTAGATGCAGTTTGCATAAGGCTATCAGAGCAAAATTAAATTAAATTAAATTAAACACTATATCGCTCATTGTATTGTATGAAGGTTAAACACCTTCCTTCAAGCTTCCCTTCAGCATCTTTTCTAATGTTTGGGTCTCTCCATTCATTTCAGCTACTAAATAATCTTCCCCTTCCAGTCCCTAGCCACTGCAACACCAGGGCCATCAAATGTGGTCAGCACACACAGTCCAGCCTGCAGAATTAAGCCAACTACCACATTATCATACTTTTCCCATGACACACTTCCCCCTTTCTGTCATTCTGACATTTATGACTTTCTTTTTCTTTTGTAAAATGAGATCTAGTTCCTGCAGCATATTTTGGTAATCTCCAGTAGTATCAACAATTTTGTAATCCTGCAACCCACCTGTTTTGCATTTAATTAAACCTGACCACCTGCATGTTGTTAACCTCTGGAAGGCTGTTGCAATCACACTGTTGTTGTTGTTATTTGGGTAGAGACTTTGTAGGGCAAGGAATAGGTTAGCAAACAAGATGAGTGGTTCCTGATTACAGTTTGAAGATGGGGGCTTGTCTGGTCAGTGTGAAAGGGGAGTTATATCCAGTGTCAATAAAAGAGTGCATTTAATTCTGAGACAGAAATAGAATTTGGTCAAGTAATTAAGATAAACTTCCTCCCACTCTCCACCTTAAAATAAATATACTCTCTACATGAAAAGCATCCCTGCATAAAATAATTCACAATATAAAGCTAAATTACTTACTGCCTGGCAGAGAATTAATTTATTTTTACATCTAAATCCAGGGTTCCATGGGAAAACGTATTGAATTGGGCTCAATGATCTGGGATGTTGCTGTTACGAAAATAATGCTCTAAAATAGCTTTACTCTTTGCCTTTCAATTGCATGGGGTTTAGCTCCCCAAATTCATAGCAATGTTCAAGCTGGCTGGGGCTTCTGGGAATTGAATATTCATTTGGAGGATACCCAAGTTTTGAAGGCTATTCTTAAGTTTTGCAAATGAAAATGTCATGAATGCTAGAACATTCATTGAGTGGTTGAATGCAGATAAAATGTTAGGGTGTTCAAGCTTTTGCCTGAATACACCAACTCCACCTTCTATACCAGGCTATAAAAAGCACAGTCAGCCAATATCTTTTCTGGGTGGGTCCTGAAAACAGCTCTGTTTCTGCTTTTTTTTAATTGGACATAGGTTTCAAAGGGGAGCCATTAATTCCCCTTAAAAATATCTTGGTCCTGCCTACTTCTGAAATGCAGCCTGTGATATGCCACATAAAACATAGTGCAGCTTTCAAACCAGCAGAACAAAGGCATTTCTGTTCTGCATCCTCTTTGCGGTCATCCTCTTAGTGGTGGAGCTGGCTGTAGGGAACACAAGCTCTGAACAGAACTTACAATCAGCAGAAGACAAATAGAATTATCTTGGTAATGGTGCACCTGCAACTGAAAGGAAAATCCATCTGGGTAAAAAGACATTTATTTTATTTTATTTATTTATTTCTTGGACTTGTATTCCACCCCCTCTCCGAAAGGACTCGGGGCGGCTCACAACTAAAAACCAACAATAAATTAATTACTTAAAACAATACTAAATAATTACAAGCCCAATTAATCTAAAACCCCAATGTGCTTATACAATTTAAAAATTTAAACCCTGCCCCCAAGAAGTCAGCCCAGCCTGGCCTGTTTAAATAACCAGGTTTTCAAGTCGTGACGGAAGGTGTGAAGGTCAGGGGCCAATCACAAACATGTGATTGGCACTCAGTCACATTTGTCACTTCAAGAACCAAAGATAGAGGGTCTGCAAACATGGAAAACATAGGACCTGCAGTATGACATCTCTCAAGTTCACCTCTAGCAGCACATCTGATTTATATGTTTTAGTGCTTCACTTATTTTGCAAGAAATAGCCGAGAAGTTGGGAAAAAATCCCTTTTTGTACAGTGGAGAAGGAAGAGTTTAATAATAAAGCTGAAATCCTTAATTTTTTTAAAAGCCATTTGGATTTTAAGAGCCTATTAACCAGCTCTGCCTCAAGTTGGCTGACATAGTAGGTGTGACCAATCACTGAGCACCCATGTATAAGAAAGCAAACAAAGCACTGAACTGCAGCAACCTACCATTTTGTTTCCAAGAATTCCTCTGATGTCTGCAAGAGCTTAGAGGCATTGTTGGATGCCCGAGTTATGGCTGAGAATGATGCTTTGTTTTGCAGCTTCTCGTTCATTTCTTTGCAATTAAAGGCATTTTAATTAAAGCTTTCAGGGTAGGAAAGTGATGTGAACACACTGTTGCCTCCATAGAGAATACCAAGCCAGATGAACCAATGCTTTGATTTGATTTAAGTCAAGTCAAGTCTCTGTTTCCACACTGTTGTGGAAAGCAATGAAGCTATCTCAAAATGGTACAGGAGCAACTGGATCGGTGTCTTGGCTTGTATCAATTACACTTGGCTTGTATCCCAATCACAGTAGGGAATTCTATGCATGCTCTAGTCTCATCCCTTGGTGCTGATCTCTTGTCCAGGAGTTCCTAAAATCTGGGAGATAGCTCCAAATGTTTGATGATGAGTGAATCTTAAAACTGTAATCTTTGATGATGAGGATCTCTATGGATTCCCTCCTCTTATTGCATAACATGGTCCAGCACAATCTACCATTACATTATTTATTGTGGTCTCCCAAATGTCTCAAAGCCTTCACTTTCTTCTTACCTATTTGAATTTGCTCAAACTGCAGAACTGGTGTTTAATTTTGTTTGCGAGTATGGATATGGCTGTGTGCAATGGTTGAACCAGGTGGCCCAAAGTTGTGCTGGCCTACTCAATGTGAAATTAATGTGATGGTTTTGCAGCACTTTATCTTTACTGTATTAATATCATGACAATACTTCACATGGCTAGTTAGAATTGCAATATCTGGAGCTTATTAAAATGACTGAGTATTCATTGTTAGCTAGAACACCTCAGTATATTGCAAACATAAAGTATTCTGCATGAAAAGCATAAAATCTACATTTGCCTCTTTCATTCTTAATTTGATTATGAACTATTACTTTGCTTTCCCATAAAATATGAAAGTTTTACATTTTGATGATTTCTCAAATGCTGGTTTTACTTCCTGCACAAATACTACACATCCTTGCAGCATAATTATTTAGCAGCCATTTCGGGTTAATTATTGTCATTAACAATATGAGTCCTATGAGGGAATATCAATTAAAATATACACAGCTGAACTTTCAAATGAGTAAATAATTTAGTTTTTTGAAATGACTGGAAACAGCAGGATAACAGTCAGAAGGGGAACAATTATTTTAATGCTTATTTGACAAATGAGTAATTTTTACAGCAAATTAGTTTCTTATCATAGCACCCCTACTGGTTACACTGGGAAAGCTGTTAACATGAGTTTTTAAAATAAAAGCTGTTAAGTTATGCATGTGAAGTTAAGGAAGTCATTTATATGAAGGAAAGGTGATTACGACATGCATTGTTAGTTGAAAGAATGTTGCTACTGGGATCTAATTAGGGATATAAATCACTGAAAATTCTCTTTCTCTGTGTATACAAGCACATGATGCACACAGACACAGAGAAACACATATCACATACAAGAGAGTAGAGATCACCACAAGTAGTTTCTTTTAAATGGTTTTTTTCAAAAATAGCCATCATCAGTTTTACGGCTGAGCCTCAGGAGCAAAAGATTCTCAGCCTCGAAAACAATTTCAGGTCCAAATGTTAATAACTAGCTTACTACAAATAACAACAAGAAAACACAATGAGCAATGTCAAAACAAAAGATGGAAACTCAGTTCCTTTTTCAGGGAGAACGTTGAAAAAGGACACAAGATCAGTTGTTCCTGCTTAGGAGCAGCCTTCAGCTTGCTGTGTCTGCTAAGATGGCTTTGATTTCTCAGCCAATTTTGGGAGAAAGAAACATGGGAAAGAATCTTTGTCCATTTTTCGGCCAGAGGTGGTATTCAGCAGGTTCTGACCAGTTCTAGAGAACTGGTAGCAGAAATTTTGAGTAGTTTGGAGGACCGGCAAATACCACCTCTGACTGGAGATTTTACAGTATCCTTAACAACATAAATCTTGAGCTCAATTGTGATCGTATGTTGAGGACTATCTGTTATGTATGTAGGATTGAATGTTATTGGTTTATTTGAACTGTTCTTGTAAAATGTTAAAAGGGATTGGTTTAAATAGTGCGGGAAAAACCCTGCACTTCCATTGGCTGGCAACTATGGCTGCTGGCTATAAGAAGCAGTCGTAGCCCAGCCAAGTTGGGTCCATTCGAGCTGTAGTCACTTAATAAACTCTTCACTGAAGCTCTTCGCGTCTGACTCTTCATGCAAACTTAACACTGGCGACGAAGGTGGGATCTCTCTGAAGAAGAGATGACACGGAAGACAAGCAGAAGAGCGAGATGGCTGCGCTGAACACCCCCCAGCCCCATTCGATCCGGCGGCGGAAGACTGGGAATCATATGCGGATCACTTCCAGATGTACTTGGAAGGAAACGACCTCGCCGATATCCCCGAGAAGCTGAAGAGGGCGGTATTTCTCACGCACTGCGGTCCGGCAGTCTTCAAGATGACAAAGGCATTGGCGGGAGCTGCAGACTTGAAGGTAATGGAATGGCCTGATTTGGAAAAGCTTTTAAGAGCCCATTATGCCCCACAAGTATCGTGCCTCATTAAGAGACACAAGTTTTACCATCGGGATCAAGGGGAAAGCGAAAATGTTAACGACTTCGTGGCAAGTTTAAGGGACATTGGGGGTGCTTGTGACTTTACCAACTTAGAAGAGGCCATGTGATCGGTTTGTTCTAGGCCTCAAAGATAAGGTCTTACAGAGCAAACTACTAATGAAACCTAAGATCACATTTACGGAGGCCGTAGAGGAAGTTGTTTCAGCAGAAGCCACCAAGTCCTCAGCAGCGCCATGAAAAGATTAACAAGGCCTCAAGCCATTCTGATGTGGAAAAATCCACAACAACCCATTGCGAACAAATAGACTCTGATTCAGATTGCAGTGAGGTGGAGGAAGGAATTTTAGACTCAGAATGGAGAAGAAAAGGAAAGACCCTGGAAAAAGAGGCAAGAATTTTATTGCAGAGGCTGGGGGCCACCCCACACTGAATGCAAGTTTTTAGACACCATCTGCCTACGTTGTGAGAAAGGGTCACCTAGCAAGAGTCTGCAAATCATCCAGAACTCCACCTAGTAGGAAGAAATTCCCTGAGAAGGAATTCAAGCCCAACAACTTCATTGAAAAGATGGGGCAACTCAGAAGCAAATGGAAAGAATGAAACTCATCAAACAATCACCATTGGTCATTCTTCACCCTTGAGAAGCAGAAAAGTACATGTGAAGGTGTTCATTGAAGGAAGGCCTTGCCAAATGGAAGTGGACTCAGGCTCTATTTATCTATGGTGTCATGGGACACTATTCACAGGCTACTTCCCAACATTCAGAAGAAACATTTCCAGAAGCAAGCACTGACTCTTAAAGACTACCAAGGGAACAAGATTCCAGTAGTTGGAGCAAGAGATTTCAATGTGAAGTTTAAAGGCCACACCAAACGTTTGCCCCTGACCATCGTGGACAAGGATCGCCCAAGCTTGCTGGGACTTGAGTGGTTCAAGCCACTAGGCATCGAGGTGACTGGCATCAATCACGTGAGCAACTCTGAATGGGAGGAGGCCTTGAAGTCTGAGTTTCCAGAGGTCTTCAGCGAAGGATTGGGCAAGTATATGGGGACCCCTATCACTTTCAACCTAGATCCCAAGGTGCCCCCAATTCGTTTAAAGCCCAGAGGGTTCCATTTGCTTTAAAGGAAAAATTGATGCACAATTAGACAAGTTAATTGCTCAAGGGGTTTTAGAGCCCACTGACCACTCCAGATGGGAGACACCCATAGTCACACCAGTCAAGGCTGATGGGTCAGTAAGAATTTGTGGAGACTATAAGGGGACACTGAACCATGCGCTGCAGCAGAGCATATCCAGTTCCAGTTGTGCATCATCTTTACATTCACTTGGCAGGGGTACAGTCTTTGCCAAATTGGACTTGGCCCAGGCATATCAACAACTAACAGTTGATGATGCCACTGCAGAGGCCCAAACCATTGTGACTCATAGAGGTGCCTTCAAATGTAAAAGGTTACAATTTGGAGTCAGCGTGGCACCAGGCATTTTCAAAGCCTTATGGAAAGAATGCTCCAAGGACTGCCAGGGTAGTGCCTTACTTTGATGATGTGTTAATCTCTGCTGAAAATGACACTCAGCTACAAGAAAGACTCAGAGAAGTCCTTACCAGATTCAGGAAAGCGGGGTTAAAAGTCAAGGAAGAAAAATGCACACTTAAGACTGACAGGGTTGAGTTCCTGGGCTACATGATTGACAAGCATGGCATCCACCCTACTGATGCCAAAGTTAAAGCAATCAAAGAAGCCCCTAAACCTAAATGCAAAACAGATTTGCAAGCTTTCCTTGGACTTATTAACTTTTATCACATGTTCCTACCTCAAAAGGCAACCATTGCTGAACCTTTGCACAGATTACTGATAAGAAGTCTGTTTGGGTCTGGGGAGGAAGGAACAATCAGCATTTAACAGTATTAAGAGACTAATCACGTCTGATGCTGTACTGATACAGTTCTCTGAGAATTTGCCTGTTGTACTGACTTGTGATGCATCCCCTTTTGGAGTGGGGTTTTGAGCCATAGGCTTCCCAGTGGGAGAGAAGCCCCTATTGCATTTTACTCTCGCACTTTGACCAAAGCAGAGAGGAATTACAGCCAATTGGATAAAGTGGCATTGGCAGTTGTTGCAGCTGTTAAGAAATTTCATGAATTTCATGAATATCTGTATGGCAGAACATTACTGAAATTGCCAGAGAGACTGCCAAAGACACTGTGTTGGCTCCTGTTATAGGCTGGATTAAGAAAGGTTGGCCTTTTCAAGATCTACCTCACCTTGCCCAACCTTTTAAGTCCAGGCAAACTGAATTATCTGTATTAAGGGGATGTATTTTGTGGGGTAACAGGGTGGTTATTCCTGCAAAACTGCAAAGAGAGGTTCTGGAAATGTTACATGAGGGTCATCCTGGTATTGTAAGGATGAAGGGATTGGCCAGGAGTTATGTATGGTGGCCAGGTATTGACAAAATGGTTGAAAACTGGGTTGCATCTTGTCCCAATTGCCAGGTAGTCAGGCCTGCCCCATCTCACCCCACACAGGAATGGGAATGTCCTAGGGGCCCATGGTCTAGGATTCATATTGATTTTGCAGGTCCTACTAGAGGGCACACCTTCCTTATTATAGTAGATGCATATTCCAAATGGCTAGAGGTGTTTCCCATGACATCCACCACAACTGATGCTGTCATCAAGCAGCTCAGAAAACTGTTTGTAACCCACGGGTTACCTGATGTTCTTGTCTCTGACAATGGCCCTCAATTTACATCTAACCTCTTTGAATCCTATCTAGCACAACAGGGTATCAGACATGCCCTTACTGCCCCTGGGCACCCTTCAGCTAACGGCCGGGCTGAATGCATGGTACGTTTTACCAAAGAGAAGCTTCAGCAACTGGGTCCTGGGGACATCACTGAGAAAGTTGAAAAACTTCTTAGTGTTCAGCACATCACTCCTAGCCCATCTAATAACTTATCCCCAGCAGAGTTGTTGATGGGTAGGAAACTTAGGTCTTCCCTTGACCGCCTTCATCCCACTTATGCACCCAACACACCACTGGATTCCACTTCCAAAGTTCGTACATTCAGTGTGGGTGATTCTGTTTATGCTAAGAACTTCATAGGTGAACATTTGTGGATTCCTGCTGAGATAACTCAGATCACAGGCCCTCGTTCTTACAGGGTACAAACAGAGGATGGACTCCTCTGGAGCAGGCACATTGATCAACTTAGATCCAGGTTCCTCAGGAACATCGCCTTGTCTCTCTAGTTCCCTCACCTGATGTCAATTCTAGGGGAAGGGAGGAACAGGAGGAAAATCAGCAAGCAAGAATCAACCCCATGTGTAATGAGCCATTATGACAGGAACCATCCCAAAACTGTCACAATGCCAAATCCATCCTTAGAAGTGGAAGATTGTACATCACTACCTGACTTGGGGCTGACATTGGGCTGGAGATGGGTTGGGAGGAGAGACCAGATTCTAACAGTCAAACAGGGTCTTCTTTCACAGGAGTCCCAATGGGGAAATGTCAGCAGACACATTTCCTCTCTCACTGGGTGAGAATGTAAAAACTTCTGAACCACGAAGGTCTCAATGTACACAAGAGCCCCACCTATTTAAAAGAATACATTAGATAGGTTGGGGTTTGGTATGGACTGAACCTAGTGGGGAGGGGTGTTATGTATGTAGGTTTGAATGTTATTGGTTTATTTGAACTGTTCTTGTAAAATGTCAAATGGATTGGTTTAAATAGTGCGGGAAAACCCTGCACTTCCATTGGCTGGCAACTCGGCTGCTGGCTATAAAAGCAGTAGCCCAGCCAAGTCGGGTCCATTCGAGCTGTAGTCACTTAATAAACTCTTCACTGAAGCTCTTCGCGTCTGACTCTTCATGCAAACTTAACACTATCTATTCCTCATTTATTTTCTACTTGAATAGATACTTCTCAGATGTACAGTCTGCAAAGAAATGGGATTCAACAAGTCTCCAGTTTTTACCATGGAATCATTCCATGCATATAAATGGGCCATGGGGAGATATCATTGGGAATTAAAAGTCAGGCATACCCAGAGGCAAATGTAGAGAGGGGTCCGACAGTGGCTTTACACTGAGCAAAAAGCATTGCTGCTCTCACAAAAGTGAGGGAGCCTGAACGTTTTTGAGCTTCCGCAACTCACAGCAGATTCCCATATCCACACACAAGCCTGAAAATCAACTCCTTCTTCAGTCCTATTGGGCTGTGGCTAATAAGGAGGCTTGGCAAACATTGAAAGCCTCACCTTGCAGGAATGAGAATGTCTTTTGCTAGGACAAAGTTCTCATGGGATACAAGCTGCAGGGTAGCTGAATAACCCCATTTAAACCTCAGGCATCAGCTCTCTGCACATATTATCTTGATATGCATCAACCTTCAAATTATGTGCATGGGAATAAGGATATATTCCACAAAGGTTAAACAGCCCCTTCCCCACTGTTGAAAGTGGAGCTTTTAATGCACTTTTTAACTTAGATCTTTGGAGAAGTTCAGAATTATTCAATTCACAGATCTTCTTACAAATGCCTGCAATGTGATGGTATGCTAAAATATGCCCACTTTTTAACACAATGCAATTTTATGTTCATACCTCATAAAATGCCTATAGTTAAGAACAGTACAGACAGATATATATATATATATATATATATATATATATATATATATATATATATGCAGACAACAGATAAAAATGCCTTCTATTCCTTGAGGAAAGTTTGAGTGCAGGGAAAAATGTAAGGAAAATGCTCATGAAAAGGTACACCTTTTCTTTTTTTTAAAAATGCAGGTATATTTGTTCAGCAAATTCGCAAGCTGATGTGGAAATGGTCCAAAACAAACTTGCAACTGGGAAAATGAAAATGGGAGTGAAACCAAACTTAGAAGGATTCACTTATCCCTCCTGCTGAGGGCGCTCGCGAACTATGTTCAAGTTCCTGCATGCTCAGAAGCACCCTTGGAAGACTGAATCCAAAACAACGCCCAAAGCTTTTGCATACCATCCACTAAAAAGCAGCTTCTTCAGGCTTTGTGTTGAATCCTAAGTGAAGAATGTGACTGTGGGTACTGTGAAGTATTTGTGACTGTGGGTTCACACAATCTTCAAGATAAGGGGCTGAAATAGAGAAGTGGGGTTGCCCCTGGTATGCATAGCTTGCTATGGGTCCAAGAGAGGAATTACACCCTCATGATCTTCCCAACTCTCTGCTTACCTTCCTGTGACACCCAATGATGTTAGTGTTTACTGGAACAATTGGGGGAGTGTACATGTGTGTTTCAATGCAATTAACACTAAGAAGGTTATGGACAGATAATTTGAAAGAATGACTCTTCTCTTATGTGGATAAAAAACTTTCATCTTGGTTCTACACCATAGGAAAGGAAGATCCATGACAGAAGGTTCTCATAAACAAAGAAACATATTGATTTTGCATGAACTCATCTCATGATGAGAATGTCCGTGCTTTGGGACGTACTGTATAGGTAAAAATAAATGAACCACTTTCTTCCTTCTGCATATTTTCCCAGCCAGAGGAGTCAGTGGTCATGAGTCTCAAGTTGTTTTTCTAACTGTTTAAGGGCATCTGATCATCTTCTGTTGATACTGGTTGATTTTGTGTACCCCAACTGCAAAGCTCCCATTGACAGCCTTGGGACGTACCCATTCAAGCCAGGCATTTATTTTCTTACTCTTGAGAATACAGTGATTAACAAATCCCTATCAAAATAAAACAAGTTTTACAGGTATCTAAGTATGATTCTTTTATTGCCAGAATGGAATCACGTGGCTATCTTTTACACATCAAACAGCCTACTCACTGCCCTGAGGAAAGGCTTTAGAAATGGAGACCAATCTATCAAAAATTCTTTGTAGTCTTGCCTTCGATGGTTTAGCATTATGGCTCTCAGGCTTTATACCTGGAGAAGAACACTACTACATTTCAATATCATTCACAGTTGTCAATTAGGAAGAGAATCCTAAGGTGTGCCCCAAGATACTTTGAAACTAAGGAAAGAACTGTTGGCATTCTCTGCTGCTATAGGGGAGCCAAAGGTATATACTGGATACCATTGTGAAAGAAAAGTTAAGAGCCAGAAGTTCTCAGGGCAAGGTCATCATCAACCAACTCATGCTCAGCAACAAGGCCTGGGACATAAATTTTTTCCAAACTTTGGAAAGACAGATAGAAGGAGCCAAATCATGAAATTTCTATGGGTACAAGAAGGGAATTATACCCTCATGATGACAAAGAGCAATCAACCGTTCACCGAGGCTTCTTTCCTGTTTTCAATAAAGCTTTGTAACCAGTTGTCCCAAATCATGTTAAGTCATGTATATTTGGAAGTTTGAGATTTACTGTCAAGTTTTGGTCTGTAGAGCCTGTTTGCCTTCACAATATTCCCAGGCTATATTTCACCTGCAGATCAGCAATTAGAACGATGGCTACAGACCCTCTGATGATACGGTTGCTGCAGTATCTGAACCAAATGGCTTCTCCGATGGCCCAGAACACAAGCGCTGGCTCAGTAAATGAGTCAGAATCAAGATCAGTCAGATGCTGTCTTTCTTTGTGGGGGCCCAAGTTCATCTTGCAGCTGCCACAGCAGCCATTTAATGCTACGTGCTTGCTTCCCTGCCAACAAATATTATGAAATGCAAAGATATTTATTGCTTTTCACTCAGGATAAACTGCACCTATTCCTGGAATCAAAAGACTTCCCCATTTAATCAATCTGTATAGTATGTGTGTTAAACTGAGGGAACTGCAATCAGGGAACTGATTTTGTGGGACATATGTCCTCTAGTGAAAAAGACTGTGTGGCTACATTGCCTGGCTTCAGACTTGGTTTCAACAGCTGCACATTTTTGTATGGCCTTCCTGAAACTACTGTAATTTTGAGGATTGTGCCAAGCAAATGACAGTGAGCTGTGATTCACAACCTACAAGCAGTAGGCATGCCTCAAAGTTTCATCTGCTACTTCAGAATAGGGGCTGGTATAAAGGGGACTTAAATAACCATTTAAAGAGGTACTGCCAGATGAAATATGAAATGAGTTAACTTATCAAGACAGCCCAGAGAAAATATCTACATTAATCTTGGTTGTTTTGGACACTGATGGAAGATTTCACATAATCACTTTAATTCACTTCTTTCCTTTCCTCTCTCCAGACACCAGAGACTTTGGAAGTTAAACCCCTCTGTCTGGGAGCAAGAAGAACTCTGCTGAATGCTCAGGAAAAGTTGTCCTGTTTCATTGCCAAGCCTGTATCTATACCAAGGAGCACCTAGCCACCATGCATAAGAGTACTCCACTAACCCCTTCCTTCCTTCCTTCCTTCCTTCCTTCCTTCCTTCCTTCCTTCCTTCCTTCCTTCCTTCCTTCCTTCCTTCCTTCCTTCCTTCCTTCCCTCCTTCCTTCCTTCCTTCCTTCTGAAGCATCAGTATTGTATCAGTGAGAGAAGAGGATACTTTGTTATCCTTGTAATCCAACCTGTCAGGAAATGAGGTGGTCTCAGTCCCAGGAACCTCCAGGCTGGGACAATAAAAAAATTAAATGGGTCACTGATATTTCATCTAAATGAGGTTGCACTTCCACCTGCAGGTTAGGTGCACAATTTAGGGGTTTCTTAGACTTAAGTTCCTGACGAAAGAGCAGGTGTGAATTTGACAAAAAGACTTTCACACAAATCCTTCTTGTGTGACAGTTGTGCCTTTAGCTGGATCAGGAGGTCATTCATACTTTGGTCATCTTGTGCATGTGGACTGTTGAAATGCATTTTACATGAGGTGGCCCCTGAAAACTGCATGGAAGCTGCAGCCAATCCAGGGTATGGTGGCACAGGGAATGATGGCCTTGCCTTCTCAAGCTCACATAACATCTTTGCTAACTGCACTGATTACCGGTAGGTTTCCAGGTGAAATTTAAAGTTGTTTTTTTTCTTATAAAACTCTATATGTCATAGGACTTGGTCTTCTGCAGTATTCTATACAGTTGGGACAGTTGGCATGTTCCCAGTCTTTTTCACTAGAGGACATATGTCCCACAAAATCAAGTACTCCAGGGATGCTCTGGAGTACTTTGCATTATAATCATTGTTCTAGTACCAATATATGTCAATGCTGGACCAGTGTTATTTAAGTAATGATTCACATTAAGTCCTAAGCTAAGAACAGATTGAAAAAGGCTCAGCTTCTTCACCTTTGTTTGAGCCTATCACTCTGTGTTTGCAAGTAGCATGCATAGATAAGGAATGCCCCTTCGCATTAAAAGAATTTATATAGGGACACATTTTGTATATGCATATATATTCCTATATATAAGGACAATTTTGTATATGCATTTTGTGTGTGTGTGTGTGTGTATGTTTTCTTAAGTTTTCACGGGTATTTATATGTATGATATTCAGCTTTGTTTGGATATTTTCCCACGTCATTATAGTTGTGATTTTAAAGTTAGTGTTTATCGAATCTCATCAGAATCTCTCTCTCTCTCTCTCTCTCTCTCTCTCTCTCTCTCTCTCTATTTTATATATATGTGTGTGTTCATAAATTTCATGGTATAGCAGGTCTTGGCTGTTTGGGTCTTTTCCCATGTAAGATTGAGAGTATCTCTCAATCTTAGATGGGAAAAGACCCGAACATGCCAAGACCTTATATGGTATGTATGTTCTTCTCCCAGAAGAACTGCTGAAGACACCAGCTGAAGATGACGATGAGATTTCGTCAAACGTTGCCAAGGTGTTCTCACTTACACGGACAAGACCCATACACCAAGACCTACATACCTTTACCCGTGAAAATCTCTTAAAACAAATATATATATATATATATATATATAGTCTTTTTAGGACAGTGTGTAGTTGAGAGTATGTGACGTTGTTCAGTGCTTTCCCAATAGGATAGCTTTTTCCTTTTAGAGTTGATGTAGTAGTTGTTGAGTTTGTGGAAAGATAGTGGATGAAGCTAGAGCTCATGCTGAGTGTCTCTCAGTTTTGGTGCTGTAACTCACCTGCAATGGTCGCTACATTACAAAAGGCTGAGAGACACACCTCCAGCACCTTCAAATACACAGGGTCTCAGGGAAAAAGCCATCCACCTGCATACATCAACTCCACAAACCACCAAAAGTAACAACACATCCAACTTAGAGTTTAAAAGGGAAAACAGCCACCCATCACACACTTCTCCCAGGAGAACGAAGCTGAAGACACCAGCCTGAAGATGACGGATGAGATTACTAAACGCTGCCAAGGTATTCTCAATCCCACACGGACAAGACCAATACACAAGACCTACATACCTTTTCTGAAAATCTGAAAACAATATATATATATATATATATATATATATATATATATATATATATATATATATGGAGGGTCCCTAGACAGGTAGCATAAACAAACAGATTCAGTCCATAGAAAAATAATATATAGTGCTACAAAATTGGGTAACATTTTATAGTTTTGATGGTAAAAGCTGGGAATATGTTTTGGGAAAGATAAATTCTACCTCTCAGGTCAATTTAAACTGTCTCTCAGCCCTTCTCCAAGTGACCTCATCATGTTTCACCATGCAGGAAAAATAGGTTCTACCATCTTTGGCCAACCACACCCTTGTGTAAACTATATGTTTTAGCTTTCCAAATTCTCACGCACACACATCACACTGGAAACACCCAGTTTAGTACTTTATTGTCTAAACGAGTAATAAATTAAATCTTCTACTAGAAAAAGATGAGGCTGTGGAAACAAAATACAAAGCCTCCATTTGTTGAAGGTTTTTATTATGATTTACATTGGGAGAAGATATCATCAAATGTGTAACATGCATGCCAACTATTTGCAACCTCAGATTCTGCAGATGTATTGGGACTCCCAGACTTCCCAACAAGGGTTTGGCCAAACTGTCTAGAAAGTGGCAGTTGCATTCCCAACATCTGAAAGGCACCTATTTGGGAGAGATTCTCATGTACAATGGTTTTCAAAAATGGATCAGGAAATTGAAACCACGGTGAAGAAGAACAACAACAAGTAACTGAACTTACTTGATTTGAATTCCAGGGCTTGGTATCTACTTGGAGAAGCCTCAGCAAGCAGACCAAGTTTTTCTTAGAGTTCCAGATAGCAGTCTTGGTGGGGCTGTGCTAGTGATGAAATGTCCTTCCATCCCTTTGTGGAATTCATTTTTTCCCCCAAGCACTTCTGAACAGTGGGAATAGAATGGAATAATAGAGTTGGAAGGGACCTTGGAGGTCTTCTAGTCCAACCCCCTGCTTAGGCAGGAAACCCTACACCTTTTCAGACAAATGGTTATCCAATCTCTTCTTAAAACCTTCCAGTGTTGGAGCATTTAAAACTGGAGGCAAGTTGTTCCACTGGTTCATTGTTCTAACTATCAGGACATTTGCTTCTCTCCTTGATTAGTTTCTGCCCGTTGCTTCTTGTCCTGCCCTCAGATGCTTTGGAGAATAGCTTGATCCCTTTTCTTTGTGGCAACCCCTGAGATATTGGAACACTACTATCATGTCTCTCTTAGTCCTTCTTTTCATCTGGAGGACCACAAGAAATGATTAAGAGAACCATCCTAAAGAGGAGAGTCTATTGATTTTATGGAGATCAAATTGTTAACAAATATTTTCATATATATCTATAAATGTATCTCAATTGTGATTTCACATCTGCCAAACCTACTTTTACAGTACATCTGAGGAAAATATGGCTCAAATCAATAATGCATGAGTGTTTAGACACTTAACAGATATTTTTACCAGGGAAATTATGTAGCAATGGGATAATCAACTAAATATGTCATTTCTGCCCAAATTATTTGCCTACAAGCAATTTTCCTGCAATTTTGTAACCTTTAGAATATAGTTCTTTGCATTATTAAAACAACTATAACATTTTGGGGGAAATAAACGGAATTTGGAATATTTCATTTGAGATAGATTCCAACTGTATTTGATTTTGGAGGACCCATGTCCCTTAGGAATTTACTGTATGTTAAAAAACAAGGGTTTAATGCACTTTCCTAATTTGCCTTTAAGTGTGATTACACTATACATAATTTCCATGAATTTGTAGTTGTATCTCAAGTCTTGTTAACTACTGAAACCCCACATGTTTAAGACTTGCTCATTTTTCAGTTTCAGACTTTGGAAAATTCACCTGGTGCTTTGCCTCTCCACATAATTGGATGGAAGTTGGAGAGAATGCTGTACTTTTCATCGTTCACCAAAGGTACAATGGATGATTCTGACTCCAACACAGGCAATTGTGTATTTGCCTAGCTCAGAGGTGAACAATTGTTTCTGAGGAGATGATATATTCGGTCTCTGACTGGGGAGTAAAGAGCTAAACTGAAAATTGGGCAAGATCAAGACAAATGCTCAAATGCTACGTCTGCTCTCATTTTCATTTAGTTTAAATTAAAAATGCAGCTCATACAGTTTTTTTTCCTTTTTGTCAAACTGTTAGAAGCAACAATATGGTGGCCACATTTAGAGTTGCTCTAGGAGTTGCAGACCAACCTACTGGGAGGCGGGGGGGGAGGATCAACATGCATAGGTTTTGATCTTTTGCCTCTGCTCATGTGGACCAGACTAGGGAAAGTGAAACAGCAGCAGTAGCAGGGAGATAGTAATGTAACTAGGTGGGGATGTGGATGGGGGCAGGGGGTGAATGTGTGAAAGGTTAAAACAAACAAGATCTGCAAAGATTGTTTTGGTGAATAGGGATAAATTACAGTTAGCAGACAGGGATTGCCCAAGCTCCTTTTGTAACCTGAAAATTCAGATTCTAAAATATGGGCCTGCCCTGTAAGAGACAGATTCTACATGCCCAGAGACTTTCTTTCTGCTTGTGGTAGGCTCTACACACTGGCTTCATGCCAATCTTCTTTGGAAATGTGGGAGGAGCCAAGTGCTGTCTATGGTAAACTATGTTATCCTTGCATTTGTATTTCTAAAATGAATATCTTGGCTGGGTGATACTTAGATCCCATGAGGCTGGAAAGTTATCCCTTGCTTATGATCTGTAAATTAATTTGAATCCTCTTGTTGGGTTAGATTCAGGAGTATGGATCCCATGTTTTAGGCAGCCAAAACATCAAGGGCATCTAAAGGGCTTCGCCATTCACCCCAAGCACCTTGCTTTAAAGCTTAGCTGGGCAGACTTTTTTCCATACTTCTTCCATTCTTCTTACAATCATCAGTACCAAGTAATTGTCGACGGGACAAGAGCATCATTAGGAAGTATGCCAACATTTCTGCTAGGAAACTGTGGTGTGTGTGTGTGTGTGTGTACTTACTGTATGAGAAAGACAGAATTATGCCTATGAAAAAAGGAGGAGAGGGCAGTATGTCTTAGTGTGGTTTCCATAGAGTGTTCATGCACGTGTCTCTTCCCCACCACTCCCCAGGACCATTCCCATCCCTGGTGCAGCTCAGAAAGTTGAAAATATTGTCCATCTATGATATGAATCCAAAATGTACAACAATTTCTGGGTAAAGGGCCATTCTTGGAGTGTCTCTATTTATTAATTAAATATCTAGTCCACCCATCAGAAAGTTAAGAGAACATTACATGAAATGATAACTTGTGGAAAAGCCTGGCCCAGGAAATTATAGGCAAGTCTTGATGTGTTCATGGATATCACATCCTGCGTTTTGAGAGTTGCACTGGTTACCAGTAGATTCCCTGGTAAATTCAAGATGTTAGTTATTACCTTTAAAGACCTTCATGGCATAGATCCAGGCTACCTGAGGCATTATGCATTTCCCAAAACATCTGCCTGTTTTATCAGATCTGGCAGAGGTGGCAGGCTCGATGTAGGAGATGACCAGGCTGAGTGAGCTAGAGGAAGGGGTCAAATGCATCATCTGTCTCAAGTTCCTTCATGCCCACAAGAGATTTAAGTCCAGCCCACCTTGAATTCCATTGATTCTTATCTAACACCTATTTGCTTTGATTGTTAGTAGTTCAGATTCTTGTAGACAGCATTAGCATACAATAAACCTATATGCCTGGACTCTTGATTTTCCTGTGCTTAACGTTCTAGGTCCATTGATAAAACTTTGGCATCTAATGCCTTCTGTGTCACGGCTCCTAATCCCTGAAACTATTTTCCCTCTAAGATCTGTATGATCCCCCTTCATTCTGACTTTATTCAAAATAGCTCTCAAAATTTGATTTTTCCTGCAGGCTTTGGGCTAATTTGAATGGTGGGATATTCAAGAGTACCCTTGTCCCAAAGGAGCTTTTTTGAAAGGTAACTGGACTTTCTTTGTTATGCTTGAAGACATTTTCCTTCTCATCCAAAAAGCTTTTTCAGTTCTGAAGAAGGTGAATGAACTGAAGAAGCTTCATGGATGAGAAGCAAAACATCTTAATTTAATTTAATTTAATTTAATTTAATTTAATAATTTAATTTAATTTAATTTAATTTAATTTAATTTAATTTAATTATTTAATTTAATGATAGATTTCTATGCTGCCTCATCTCCAAGGACTCAGACAGCTCACAAAAATAAAACAGAAATACAAAATTTTAAAAGCAATTAAACAAGAAACCCCACTACATTAAAATTAAACCACCAACAAATCTAAAAACAATTAAAACCCTTCAGTCTAGGTTGGCCGATCAAAAGCCAAGTCTTTAGGTCATGAGGAAGGAACGAAGGTCAGGAGCCACCCAAAGCCTATGGGCAGTTGGTTCCAAGGGCAGGCTTACCCACAGAGAAGTTCCCCCTGAAAGCTCTTTTGGTCGATGCACCCTGAGGAGACCCTGACTGTGGGAGTTACATAGGCAATGGGAAACTATTGCTGGTAGCAGGTAATTTCTCCACAAATTCTGGACCTAAGCCATGAAGGGCTTTATAGATGATTACCAGATCCTTGAATGTCACCTGGCTCAAGCTTAACAAAGGAAGTCTGATTGCCTTTTAGTAAAAGCACATTACAGCCATGACCTGGACTGTTAAATTTGCCTGAAGAGTCAGACGCCGAGTGCTTCAGTGAAGAGTTTATTAGTGACTACAGCTCATAACAGACCCAATTTGGCTGGTCTGCACTGCTACTTATAGCCAGCAGCCGCAGTTGCCAGCCAATCAGAGTGCAGGGTTTTCCAGACTTTTAAACCAATCATTTCTGACATTTTACAAGAACAGTTCAAACGTAAACAAAGACATTCAAACCTGCATACATAACAACCCTCCCCACTAGGTTCAGTCCATACTCAAACCCCAACCTATCTAATGTATTCTTTAAATAGGTGGGGCTCTTACGGTACGCTGAGACCTTCGTGGTTCAGAAGTTTTAACGTTCTCACCCAGTGAGAGGGGAAATGTGTCTGACATTTCCTAGTTGGACTTCCCTGAAAGAAGACCCTGTTTGATTGTTAGAATCTGGTCTCTCCTCCCAACCCATCTCCAGCCCAATGTCAGCACCCAAGTCAGGTAGTGATGTGCAATCTTCCACTTGTAAGGATGGATTTTGGCATTGTGACAGGTTTTGGGATGGTTCCTGTCATAATGGCTCGTTACACATGGGGTTGATTCTTGTTTGCTGATTATCCTCATGTTCCTCCCCCTCCCCCCCTAAAGCATTAGGTATGGGAACTAGAGGAACAATTGCATGTTCCTGAGGTAACCTGGATCTAAGCTGATCAATGTGCCTGCTCCAGAGGACTCCATCCTCTGTTTGTACCCTGTAAGAACGAGGGCCTGTGATTTGAGTTATTTCAGCAGGAATCCATGAAGGTTCACCCATAAGGTTCTTAGCATAAACAGAATCACCCACACTGAACGTGCGAACTTTGCTAGTGGAATCTAGTGGTGCATTGCGCGCAGGGATGAAGGCGTCAAGGGAAGACCCAGTTTCTACCCATCAACAACTCTGCTGGGGATAAGTTAGTTGATGGGTTAGAGTGATGTGCTGAACACTAAGAAGTTTTTCAACTTTCTCAGTGATGTCCCCAGGACCCAATTGCTGAAGCTTTTCCTTGGTAAAACGTACCATCGTTCAGCCCGCCGTTAGTCAAGGTGCCCAGGGCTGTCAGGGCATGTCTGATACCCAGTTGTGCTAGATAGGATTCAAAAGGTTGGATGTAAATTGAGGGCCATTGTCAGAGACAAGAACATCAGGTAACCCGTGGTTACAAAAGCTTTTTAAGCTGCTTGATGACAGCATCAGTTGTGGTGGATGCCATAGGGATTACCTCTAGCCATTTGGAATATGCATCTACTATAATAAGGAAGGTGTGCTCTGGTAGGGCCAAAGGAAATCAATGAATCCTAGACCATGGGCCCCTAGGACATTCCCATTCCTGTTTGGGGCGAGAGGTGGGGCAGGCCTGACTACCTGACAGTTGGGACAAGATGCAACCCAGTTTTCAACCATTTTGTCAATACCTGGCCACCATACATAACTCCTGGCCAATCCCTTCATCCTTACAATACCAGGATGACCCTCATGTAACATTTCCAAAACCTCCTTTGCAGTTTTGCAGGAATAACCACCCTGTTACCCCCACAAAATACATCCTCTTAATACAGATAATTCAGTTTGCCTGGATTTAAAAGGTTGGGCAAGGTGAGGTAGATCTTGAAGAGGCCAACCTTTCTTAATCCAGCCTATAATAGGAGCCAAAGTGTCTTTGGCAGTCTCTCTGGCAATTTCAGCAGCGCTGTACTGGAAGCTTGGCAACAGTTTCTAGGAAAAGGTGTGTGCCTCAGGTTCAAAGTCCTCCTTGTGACAAGGAAGTGGGCAACGACTCAGGCATCAGCATGTCCAATGTCCTTGCCAGGCTTGTGGATAAGTTTGTATGAATAAGCAGCAAGAAATTCAGTCCACCTCAGCATTCTTGGTGACAGGATAGTGGGTGTAGGTTTGTCTCCTGCCACAATGCCTAACAAAGGTTTGTGATCTGTGACAATGGTAAATGTTCTCCCATATAAATACTCATGAAATTTCTTGATAGCTGCAACAATTGCCAATGCTTCCTTGTCCAATTGGCTGTAATTCCTCTCTGCTTTGGTCAAGAGTAAAATGCAATAGGGGCTTCCCACTGGGAAGCCTGTGGCTCAAAACCCCCACTCCAAAGGGGATGCATCACAAGTCAGTACAACAGGTAAATTCTCAGAGAACTGTATGAGTACAGCATCAGACGTGATTAGTCTTTTAATACTGTTAAATGCTGATTGTTCTTCCTGCCCCAGACCCAAACAGACTTTTTGTCAAGTAATCTGTGTAATGGTTCTGCAATGGTTGCCTTCTGAGGTAGGAACATGTGATAAAAGTTAATAAGTCCAAGGAAGGCTTGCAAATCTGTTTTGCATTTTGGTCTAGGGGCTTCTTTGATTGAACCTTGGCATCTGTAGGTGGATGCCATGCTTGTCAATCATATAGCCCAAGAACTCAACCTTGTCAGTTCTAAGAGTGCATTTTTCTTCCTTGACTTTTAACCCCGCTTTTGAATCTGGTAAGGACTTCTCTGAGTCTCTCTTGTAATTGAGTGTCATTTTCAGCAGAGATTAACACATCATCAAAGGGCACTACCCCTGGCAGTCCTTGGAGCATCCTTTCCATAAGGCTTTGGAAATGCCTGGTGCCACGCTTACTCCAAACTGTAACCTTTTACATTTGAAGGCACCTCTATGAGTCACAATGGTTTGGGCTCTGCAGTGGCATCATCAACTGTTAGTTGTTGATATGCCTGGGCCAGATCCAATTTGGCAAAGACTGTACCCTGCCAAGTGAATGTAATAAATGATGCACCACTGGAACTGGATATGCCTGTTGAAGTGCATGGTTCAATGTCCCCTATAGTCCCCACAGATTCTCACTGACCCATCAGTCTTGACTGGTGTGACTATGGGTGTCTCCCATCTGGAGTGGTCAGTGGGCTCTAAAACTCCTTGAGCTATTAGTTTATCTAATTGTGCATCAATTTTTTCCTTTAAGGCAAATGGGACCCTTCTGGGCTTTAAACGAATTGGCACCTTGGGATCTAGGTTGAAAGTGATAGGGGTCCCCTATACTTGCCCAATCCTTCTGAAGACCTCTGGAAACTCAGACTTCAAGGCCTCCTCCCATTCAGTGTTGCTCACGTGATTGATGCCAGTCACCTCGATGCCTAGTGGATTGAACCACTCAAGTCCCAGCAAGCTTGGCGGTCCTTGTCCACCATGGTCAGGGGCAAACGCTTGGTGTGGCCTTTGAACTTCACGATGAATTCTCTTGTTCCAACTACTGGAATCTTGTTCCCTGGTAGTCTTTAAGAGTCAGTGCTTGCTTCTGGAAATGTTTCTTCTGAATGTTGGGAAGTAGCCTGTGAATAGTGTCCCATGACACCATAGATAAATAGGAGCCTGAGTCCACTTCCATTTGGCAAGGCCTTCCTTCAATGAGTACCTTCACATGTACTTTTCTGCTTCTAAGGGTGAAGAATGACCAATGGTGACTGTTTGATGAGTTTCATTCTTCCCATTTTTCTGTATTGTCCCCATTTCTCACTGAAGTTGTTAGGCTTGAAATCTTTGTCAGGAAACTTCTTTCTGCTTGGTGGAGTTCTGGATGATTTGCAGACTCTTGCTAGGTGACCTCTTTTCACAACGGGACAGATGGTATCAAAACTTCATTCAGTGCGGGGTGCCCCCACAACCTCTGCAATAAAAGTCTTGCCTCTTTCTTCCAAGGTTCTCCATTCTGAGTCTATAAATTCCTTCCTCCACCTCACTACAGTCTGAATCAGAATCTATTTGCTCAGAATGGGTTGTTGTGGATTTTTCCACATCAGGATGGCTTGGGCCTTGTTAATTTTCTTCATGGCTGCTGCTGAGGACTTGTAGCTTCTGAAGAAGCTTCTTCTATGGCCTCCTTAAACATGATCTTAGGTTTCATTAATAATTTGCTCTGCAAAACTTGTCTTTAGGCCTAGAACAAATCGATCGTGCATGGCCTCTTTAAGTTGATAAATTCACATCCCAATGTCCCTAAACTTGCCACGAAGTCATTAACATTTTCGCTTTCCCTTGATCCCGATGAATTCGTGTCTTAATGAGGCACGATACTTGTGCGATAATGGGCTCTTAACTTTTCTAAATGGCCAGTCCATTTTCATGTTGCAGCTCCGCCAATGCCTTCGCCATCTTGAAAACGGCCGGACTGCAGTGGTGAGAAAGACCTCTTCCGCTTGTCGGAAATGT